>JANAVB010022597.1:28729040-29076590 GCA_029216955.1 Iris pallida
CGTTTTAGTGGTGGCCCATACAGGTCGAGATTCGCATTAGTACGATATTGTGGTAGCGCAACAACTTAGTTTTACTACTGCGAGCCTGTGATAGAATATTGGAAATAGGGTATTAGAATGAGAGAATACTCAATCACAGTTAGAATTTTTGAGAGATTTTGGGACGACCCTTGAGAATCTTATTTGAACTTCAATTTGAGATCCCTTCCTCTTATTTCTGTTCACCCTTGCTCCTTGTTATTGAATTTGATTTTGATGGTTCGTTGTTGATTTTGATTTTTATATTGAGATAAATTTTATGGCCTGTGTTACATTATCTTCTGATAATATATGTTGACGAGGACAACAGGAAAGGTAAAACGTCTACTTGGTTATGGAACCTGGAGTTTATCGCAGCCATATTAGCCGGCGTGGCAAAAACGTAGAGACATGACTTAGGATGTATATATCTTGGTGAGATTTGGAATTACTCGCAGCTACACTAGTCGACATAGCAAGGATTCTAGATGACATGATTATACAAGTGCATACCCCAGTTATGGAATCTACCGTTTATGCAGCCTTGCTTAATGGCATGATGAGGATTTTGAGTATCATGATTTTGGACAAATGTATTTGATTATCAGATTGTATCTTGAGAAGGTTCTTAACGTATGATCTCTACTTATTATAGAATTATGTTACATAATCAATTGACTTATGGGTAGGGATACTTTTAGTTATTTTCAGTCCAATTCTTGGTAGGACTTCATTTCATTTATAGTTCTTTCATAGTGTGATGGTTTGATGGCTTACAGTGGGTTTGTATCCTTGAGCTGATAGTTAGTACTGGTATTAGAACAGTAGCTCATTAATATAATTCTTCTGTTATTTATAATAATTACCTATTTTCATAGATATGTAGAATAATAGTTGCCTTATAGCCCTTGATGATTTATTGTTTTCCATCTATCTTCCTAATATGTCACCCATGACCATAGCCGTCGTCTAAGAGCAGCTGCAGCTCTAGATATGACTGAGAGCATGCTTCCACCTCCTATTGTTCAGGAGGTAGTGACCCCTCCGGCTGACCAGAGGGTAGTGGCTCTGCCGTTGAAATGGTGGTAGCAGCCTCACCAGAGAGTTTTTCTCCATCTCCTGCCATTTAGAAGAGAGCTGCAGTTTTGTTTGAGACCGAGAGTCTTCCTCCACCTCCTCATCTGGCTCCTGGAGTAGTACCCCATACCATTCTCGGGAGGTTTGTGTGAGACCGAGAGTCTTCCTCCGCCTCCTCCTCTGCCTCATTCTCAGGAGGTTTGATTTCCGATGGAGCTCAGATGTTTGGACTCCTCCGGGATGTGTTGGAGACACAGAGAGTTCGGACCGAGATCGTGAGGGAGCAGAATCAGAGGACACGACAGCTGTAGGACCTAGTGCATTCTTGAGGAGAGCCTAGTCCTAAGGGGACGAGGAGCAATATCTACCGAGAGCCTTAGGAGTACCCAGACCATCACCTTATGCCATTCTTTTCAGTTCAGGTTCCTGTCCAGCAGAGGCCAGTTAAGCGAGTGCCTATCTGTGCTTACTGTAGGAAGCTTGGGTATGTATGGGCCGACTGTAGGAAGAGGAGAGGGTTGTGCCTGTATTGTGGGGTAGCTACCCACATGATGCAAGACTATCCTACTGCACCTGCCCTTGTCGGGCCCTCCTCCATGAGGGAGTTCCAGTCACTAGACCTAGTTAGAGGTGAGTATTTTGACATAGATATTAGTATGCCTTTTAAGATGAGTTGTTGCACCTGTTTGCAAAAACAAAAGTTTTATTACAAACTAAGAAAAGAGTACAAAAGTACAATTGATTTTTGGGGAAGTACAACTGTAGAAATTTGATCAGAAGACGATCACTTTATCCCTTGGACGATGTGATATCAAAGACACAAGCTACTGGAGAATGCAACAGCACTTGTTTCAGGAGATTATGATCATTAGTGATGCTTTAGAACGGATTTGAAGCTCTATTTGTAGAGTTCTTAAAATAACTGTTAAGTAGTTATTCTGAGTGGCGTGCACTTCAGGTTGCGCGCCTATTGCCCAGTTGCTAGAACGGTTACTTCAACTGCTGGGAACGTACGGCATCGTTTGAGTGAGATGCGCGTGGTCGTGGGCAGTGTAGTGGACACGTTCTTCGAGATTAGTGGCATACATGTCACGTCATCCTGTTTCTGGGCATAAAATTTGATCAAGTAGTGCCAACTAGCCAGGTTGCACGCGGGCACAACTCAACAACTGGCGCCTTTGACTGGGTCTTCTGTACTGTATTGATTAATTCTCACGCCACTTGATGACTAGCGCAGGCCAGCTGTCAATATTACTTACATGCTAACAAAATCTTCTCGAGCGCCATGTTGCGCAGGATTCTAATAGATTTTTTGCAATTTTTGTGCTCTCAAAGTTGTCAGTAATGATAACAACCGTTACAGCTTCTCGAGGAGGCTTGCCACGTGGCACCGTGCACCCTAGCTTTGGCGCAACCTGAGACTGGCGCAACCTAATGATCTGGTGCCACTTGATGATGGCGCACTTTAATGAGCGGCGCCCCTTGATTTTTAGCTTCTACAAGGCCCCCTTCAAAGTTTTCAAAGTTTGAAAGATTTTAAAATTTTGAAATACTTTGAATTTAGAAAATTTTGACACGGGTTGTGCCTGTCTTTGTTTAACCAACTCCGTTTTTTAAGCACAAGTTGCGCAACAGTTTGAAATACTCTTTAGGCTATAAATAGCCATTCAAAAAAGAACTTTTCATTCTTTACTGAGAGTTAATTTCCTGAAAACCCTTTCTTGCCTTCTTCTTTTCGAGCTTCGCTAACCTTCTAATGGCGCCAAAGAGATCCACTGCTGACAAGGGAAAGGGTATTGTTGGGCCTTCGTCACGTGCATCATCGAAGAGAGCGCCTCAATATCTACCGCCCTCTTCGAGAATTGAGATAACCAACCCGACACTAGAAGGTGACTCTTCGAGAAAGAATCGATCATCGACAGAATCAATCGACTCTTTTTAGAGTTTTGGTTTTAATTTGCATCATTCATAACGTGCGTCTCGTTTTTTTAGAGTATAGGCGCGCTTCATAACTTGCGCCTTACCTTTTTAGGATTTGGTTGATGTCCACACACTATTCGTTTTTACGAACAGTGTTGCGCGAGTTTCAAACTTGTGCCTTCTGATTTTGTGTGATTATACATGTCAAACTGGCGCAACTTGAGGCCATGCCCAACATAGATGTTGCGTAATGCAGGTGTCGTGCAACACAGATATCGTGTAACACAGATGTCGTACAACAAAGGTGTCGCGCAACACAGGTGTCTCGCAACACAGGTGTCTCGCAACACAGGTGTCGCGAAACACAGATGTCGCGCAACCCAAGTGTCGCACAATACATATGTCGCATAACCTGTGATTTTGTGTATTTTGTTTTATAGAATTAGGCTCTTTTTGAGACTAGCTTATGTTTGTTCTTCTTCTTTTTTGTAGTTGATCTTAGAGAAGACCCTGATGCTGAGAAATTTGCTTCAGCTTTCAATGTACCAGAATATAAAGAAGACTTATCACATGTCTCGTATCCGCAATACGATGCACCTGAATCCGGAAAGCCCATACTCACTGCTCAAGAAAGTAACACTTTGTTATGTCTAATGAACGGTAAACCTTTGGAGAGTGTAGACAATGTGGTTCATAAGAAACTGGCCTTCTTGTTTGGAGATGCAGTCAAGAAGACATCTCAGCCAAAGGCTTAGAAAGAAGAAAGGATTTATTAATGTGGGGACAGAATTATGTATCTCACTGAGATGTCAAGACACATATCCTTGTCTCGATATGAATTCTCTAGTCACCCTCGACGGATGCTATGGAACATGACTCCGAGTCAGCAACCAGAGTTAGAAAAATATGTTACAGGTTAGGTCCGCAGAGCAAGGACCTATTTTACAGTACTTTAGACGGGTACAGATCCTATCTGAGGGGTTCGAAGCCGAGCTGTATACCTCCGAAAGATTCATCGTTGCTTCTTCCCCTCAGGGTACCCATCTTTGCGAACACATTCGCTAAAGCTGAAGGAAGATACCCAGATCAGGCCATACGTTTGACAGACCTAGTGAACCCTGACACGAAATGTTGGAACAGCTTAGTGATTTGGATTCTGGATCAGTTCAAGGTCAAACTCCTTGAACTAAAACTTTACGAGGCCATCTGGACCACTGTTCATGGCTTTTGCCAAAATGCTCATATGTTGTTAGCTCTGACTGAAAGATACAACGATAGAACCGGTGCCTTCATGACCCCTCACGGGGAAATTGCTTTTGCACTTAATGAGATGAACTATCTCTCACATCTTCCAATGGGTAACAACCCATATGAAGAATATGTGCCGACTAATGAGGAACTGAATATTCTGTCTACAGAGAACCCTCAGATGGTGGCTGTGTTTGAGGAGCTTCTGTGCCATTATAAGATATGCTCCCTTTATTACAAAAGTGCTTCCACAGGGACCTATTATATAACCAAGTGGCTGCCGTATTTGTTTTTGGGCAACATCTTTGAAGACAAGGTAGTCAAGAGTCAGGCTTGTGATCCTTGCTTCTTCAAACCGCTCAGCCGCAGCGACGTAGAAAAACTGATGGAAAAATCCAAGCATACCGATAACATCTTGGATGTAGACTGGCACCCATTTAAGGCTGGTGCTACTATTGAGAATTATCTCAGGCAGGGTTACAGGCCCATGTCAAAAGAAGCCCAGTTAGCGGGTTTTCTTTTTTTTATGGCTGCGACGGTTTGTAGTTCCCAGAGCCAGTACAGTCGATAGATTTCATCGTGAAGTACTATTTGCTGTTGTGCGTCTAGTATTTGGCCACAAGATAGACATTCCTTCAGCGATGACTTGTCTCCTGAATGCAGGATTGCGTTCTTTTGTTGACACCATACTACAGGAAAAGGCTGCTCGACAGGATTTTTCCTGCACCGAAATGCCTTATACTTATTTGTTTGGGTGGTTATTGCTACACCATCCCAGCTTGATGGACCCTGATATGGGTGAAGTTGGAGGCAACTTTATCAGGCATTATTCCAATGCTCGATGGAATATAAACGCACTTTCAGAATGTAGAAGAGCTTTGAACCGAGGATCTGGATGGAGATTTCAATGTGCCCCTCCTCCTTCAGGATATGAGAATCTTTCCACACAACTCATGGATTTAGAAACGGCGTCTCTCCATCCGTCTCCGGCTAATTTTGCATGGTTGAAGACAATCTGGCCGTCTCACCTAGTATACTGATTTGAGGAAGACTGTTTTCTGGAACCGTATTTGCCAAGTCGATTCGCTCGACAATTTGGCTAGGACCAGCTGGATGTGGGGAATGCGACTACTTGCCTTCAGGCTAAGGGTTTCCTGATTGATGGTGCTAGATCTTGGAGATATTATAATGCCAGAGGCACCAAAGCTATGTTCTCTATGTCCAATAATCTTGCTTAGGGTCTGTAAAACCCCTAAATTTCTACTATATTTTAGTAATGATTTTTATTTTATTTATACGTCGCAAAGTCGTATTGTACGTCGCACGGGAATTTAAGTTTTCGTATTTACTCGTCGAGTGCGAATATGGACGAGGTTCATATTTCTAGAAAAATGGTTTTGATTTTATCAATCGGTGATGGTTTCAAAATAATATGTATAATAAATATTTTATTAAAAAGTTGTAAAAAGTGTCTATCGAGATTGGCAAAATTATTATTTTTAATTATTTATAAAATACTATCTTATTTTAATAGTGGTAAATTAGAAAACTAGAATATGCTACTCATGTAAAGCACATGAAAAATTATTTCATGTATGTTTTCAAATTTTATTTTCATTTTTATAATAAATTATTTAGTAATAAGATATTTTATTGATAGTGGTAAATTATTAAAATATTAGATAAATTATTATGATTTAAAAATATTAGTGTTCATAAAAATATTAGTGGTAAATTTAATAGTGGTAAATTATTAAAATATTAGTGTTCATAAAAATATTTTTTTTTAAATTTTGTTTGATTGATCTTTAGATAAATTATTATGATTTAAAAATATGGATGTATTATATGGGTTCTATTTTAATATAAAGATTTACCTAGATTTAAATTGATTCGGAATTTGATTGAAATTGCTTTAAAACTATTTAAATTAATATGGTATTTATCTATTGGGGTTTTAAATCAATTCTAATCCTTATCTAATTGGGAATTCCCACATCCTATAAATAGGCAGGTACTCCTCCAAATTTCCATCGTTCATTATTCCTCCATAATATTTCCATCATAAGTGTACGTGCATCGTGTTCGTGCCTTTTCCTTCCACTACTTGTATTGTTACATCCACATTATCGATCGTGTCCGACAAACCCAGACACGGGTACAATCCACAGACCAATGTCGGGCAACCCGACACAACAACCAAAAAAACCCTAAAACCTGGTTTTCTGGCCAGCAGCCCGACCATCCGCCCGACTCCTCCGTCTTGACGCATAGCAGCAATGCCACGAGGCGGAAGCTGCCGTGACCCGACCATCAATCCCGCTACTTCTGCCAACCGCCGTAACTTCCCAGTCAACTTTCCTTCGACCACACAATTGGCACAACTACCCACAGGCATCTCCGACCAAGCCCCATAACCGGGCTGCCTCCTCCTGGCCGACACCGGAATCCAGACCACCGTCACTGTACTCCTCCGCCAGTGTCGTACTCCGCCTTCCCGACACCATAACCCGCCACCACAGAACCTTCACAACCCGGCCACGCCCATCTTCACCATTACCCCTGGCTCTTCCCCGGCCACCGACTACCACCACCACCGCCAAACCCTATCTATGCCACCAACAACAACCGAAAAAAAACCAAAACCCTACTCACCTGGCCGCTCCGACCTGTCGCACGTGCCGACCCTGTCTCGATCTCCCTTCTCCGGCAAACCACGCGTGCGCCGCTCTCCTCGATCCTTCCGCCTCAGCCATGGTTCCCTGCGCCCTTCCACGGGCTGTGCCGACGTCGCTCGCCCTGAGCGCGCGCTGCCGCCGCATCTCGATTCTCCGGTCGCCGCTGAGATCCAGCGCCCTTCGCCGTCGGCGAGAGCTCCAGCGCCTTGCTCCGACCCTCTCATCCATCACCGCTGGACCGCCGCTCCACCTCTCCGCGCGTGCATTCTCTCTCTTCCGCTGCTCCATCCGCCTCTCCACCTCGAACGTCGACTTCCCCCAAACCCCTCTGCCGTCCGGCCGAGATCCTTCGAGCCCCCGACACCCTCTCTTCCCTCTCGCTCCTCTCTCGCTCAAACCCTCTCCGCCGGAGTGGAGAACCCCAGCCGAGCCGTCCGGCCTCCCGTTTCAGCAGCCCTCTGCGCGTGCGACCCCTCTCCGCCGTAGCGCCGAGCCGCTTCCCGAGCTCCCACCGACCTCCCGACCGCCTTCTCTCCAAAACCCCCTCTTCCGTTCCTCACTCTCATTATCTCTCCCTCTCTTTAAAGAATAGGGAGAAGCAGACTTTGGTATTTGTTTTATTTTTTATTTATTGTTTCTTTCTTTCTTTTTGTAAACAATTGCTATGTTGTTTTGTTTTTTTTTAATTGTTCTTTTTAGTAACAGTTATTATTATTGTTATTATTATTATTATTATTATTATTTATTCTGTGTTGTTTTATTTATTATTTTTGTCATTACTATTATTATTATCATCTTGGGGAGCCCATATATATATATGTAAACTATAGTACTAATATTCAGATTATACGTAATATTATTTTGGGCTTTGTTTCTAAATAAAAACCGGGCTTAGCCTATTGTATATAAATAATTTTGGGGTTATTTTATATGTATGTTAGTATTAGGGTTTCTTTGAAGTTGCATAATATATAGTTTTAGAAATATATTTTAAGTTTTATTTTGGGCAAATAGTATTGGGCTTAAAATGATAATGGATTTTTATTTAAAACTGAACTTTTATATAAGTTACTTTCAAGAGTTAATAAATAAGTATTTTAGTAAAATATATCCATAAGTATATTTAAGTAGGCTTAAATAATTATGCTTGTAATCTTTTGGTTTTGAAATTTACTTAGGTAATTATTATTTTTATAAGAATATTCTTCCAAATAGGTTTTAATATATAAGTATAAGTTTATACATAAATATTTTTGATGTTTGGCCCTACATATATTTTAAACTGCTATATAAATCTAAAATGTATATTGATATTAATTTATGATAATTTTTGGAATATTTATCTAAAATATTACGACTACAAAAACCTAGTTCAAGGATTATGAATATTTTCCAAAAAAAAAAATATACGGTCGTGTATACAATTATTTTGTAAATCCTCTTGTCATCATCATAGATCATGCCTAATCATACGTACCCACTTCTTCGTGAATTTGGACCCCTTCACCTCGTCCTAACTAAATTTGACCCTTCTAAATCTAATGGAACTGTCTGTATCGTCAGCAGAGGCTCCCTTGCATAGTTGTTGTACCGAAGTCGATCTTGAGCCACCTTTAATGTGTAACACCCAGTTTTCCAGATGAGGGTAATTTTGAAATTTTGTAATTATAATTTATTTATTGATTATTATTTCATATTATGATTTTGGTGATTTTTAATCATTTTTAAACTATTTAAAATTATGACTTGTGATTTTGACATTTTACTATTGTTTGGTTTAATTTCGAGGAATTTGTCACCGCTAGTTTTCAGGAATAGGGTTATTTTTGTCATTTTATATTTTTGAAATATTTTTGAAATTTATTTTATTATTTATGATATTGTTTTGGGATTATTTGAGTCCGGTTCGAATTTCAGCTCAATCCGACTTGAAAAGGGGACCCGGGGGTAGTGTTGACTTTAGTGGACCCACACATTAGTTAGCCATGGCCTACATGATAGAAATATTTTAGTTAGAGGTCAGACTAATTATTATGGATAAGGTTAGTGTGATTAGAGACTTTAGAATGACTAATTTAGCCCCAACCAATTAGCCCTTTCCTAATACTAATAGAATAGGTTAGTGGGGGCATTTTGGACCTTACAATAATAGGACAAATAGCCCCATATGGCCACTCACTTTGGGATAGGATAGGCTCAAGTTCATTTCATTATTCCCATCCACACTCTCTCTCTTGTTCTTCCCCAATTTTCTAGAGAGCAATCCCTAGCAATTTCTCCACCAAATCCTTCCGTTTCTCCACCAAATCCTTCCATTTTGCCACCAAATCTTCTTCTTTCCTTCTCCATTCTAGCCAAGGAGGAAGCTACCCATGTTTGGGAGGATTCGGAGCTCGTTCGTGTCCTTTTGGAATCTCTACGTATCGGTGTCGTTCCGGGAAGGCTTTTCTTCGATTCGATCTACCGGGAGGTATAAATCCCTTCTCCTTTTCATTTCCTCATGCATATAGGTCTATTTTGAACCCATAGGAATGACCCCCATGGTTGTATCTCCATTTCGTGTCCATTTCGTGTCCATTTGGAGGTCATAGGAGTGTCCATTGTGTTGTGATTGTGTCCTAGTGGAAAAAACCCTCTATTTTGGACACTTGTGTGCATATATATATATATTTATTTGTGTGTGTAGTTAGATGGTTAGAGAGTGGATTGATCTTAGTTAGAATGGTTAGAATGAGTTTCATTTGGATAACTATGTTTGTATCCAAGTATCTTGGCCTATATGTGTTCTTTTGTCAAATCCGCCATAATTTTATCCATGTTTTTATTAACCAAAGCAACTTAGAAATATCATAACTTTTAGCTTAGAACTCCGATTTATCTCTCGTTTTTTTAAAAGAACCGTATCGAAGTTAGCTTTCCAATATATATTTTAATAAGCCAAATTATCTTTGTAACTTTCTGTAGAATTATTTGAGTGTCAGCTGTACGAAAGACGAACGTGTTTCGGTATTTTCGCGATTCCGGGAGCTTCCGGACACGAAAATGCAATCCGTTTAAAGTTTTAGAAAGCTAACACGAAGAGCTACAACATACTTTAATCCTAGAATTTAATGAATGCCCAATTGGTACAGTATTGGTTTTAAGTAGAAGAGTGACTATACTATATATGCATTTGTGTAACCTATGAGCCTATGTAGTATGGATATTAAATGAATATAGAGTATGTAATACATGATATGTTAGATGAATAAAATAATATATATATGATATATATTCTCTTTACATTAATTTATATATATGGTTGAATGCAAGCATGTAGGAATGCTATTAATATAATGCATATAAGCAATGCCTGAATGAAAGAATGATATACAATGTATGCATGAAAGTATATAATGAATGCTAGATATGAATACAAGATATATATGTAATGATAGATATGAATGCATAATGTATAAATATTGTAATGCAATATATAATGATAACATATATGGTAATGTAGAGTATATGATGCAAGCATGAATGAATGGAGAAAATACATGTATATAGGTAATATAGAATGTAATATATGAAAGAAATGAATGATAATATATAACATGATATGTAAGGTAATGCAAGGTATGAAATATATGATGTGTGTATGTTTGTATGTCTCTATGTTAATGTATGAAATGATATGAATATACAATATATGCATATGTATAAAACATGTAGGTAATGCATAGATGCATGAATGAAATGAATGTTTGCAATATGTTAATATAAATACAAGTATCTAATATGCATGAATGTAAGTATAATATAATACAAGTATACATGTATGTATCATGTATATGTAATATACATGATATGTATGTATGCATGTATACAAGGTAAGTATGTATGTATTTCTATAAACTGAGTTAACCTATAACCTTTTATACACATGCATTCATACACCCTTTGACATCATGTATCCCATGTCACATACACCTACCTATCACTAAATTTTAGAACATTAACACATATCCTTTCACACACATGCCAAACAAACACATACTCACTCTTTTACCTCTCTTTCTCTATATATATATATATATTTTTTTTTTCTCTCTCTCTCTCTCTATATATATATATATATATATATATATATATATATATATATATATATATATATATATATATGTATGTGCCTATATATATAGCTTTCCTATATATATCTATGTATATGAATATGTGAATGTGAATAATATATATACATTATATGACTAAGTTTGTGTGCCTTGTTAGCTTATGGTTTAGTTTTGTGCTTGGTTTAGCAAGTGACTTAGGCTATGAGTTAGTAGCTATCTTGGATACTTGATTTGCATATACTTAGTTTGTTTAGACCTAGAATAACTTGTTTGACCTAATTTAGACTTGTTAGACCTAGTTTGACCAGAGTTGACTTAGGTTTAACTTTCAGGGTTGATCAAGTTTACCAAGAGTTGACTTTGGTCTAGATTGACCTAGAATCATGTAGAATGCATAGTAGAACTTTATATTGTCATTTTGGACTTGTTGTGACTTGTGCTGTTCTGATTAGGAGCCAGACACCTCTCATCGGACAGTATATTTACTTTGGACATTCATACATCAGGCGAGTACATTCTCTGATAGTTCTCTCATTTAATTGTCAATTACTGTACTTCAGTTATAGTTAGTTTTATGTGATTATCTGTTAAAACACGTTTGGATATTTTGGATTCATGTATGTGACACACATACCAAACTTATCTGACCTCTATTACTGGAATCACTGGAATCATTCTGGAATCTATTTCTGGAATCATCATATTTTGGCTGGACTTATCTCGATTCTCGTGTCGAATTCTGGATTCATTTGTACTGCGGGGCGGGGAAATATTGAGTAAGACATGTAGACATACCCCAAATCTGGAATCTCCCAACTGAAATCTACTGGAAGCATAGCCATCTCTCGTCTGATCAGTGAGAGATGTGCCTGATTACCTACAGCCGTTTACATGTCGATCTCAGTATTTTAAAATACATTATTAAAGTATAGCTGGTCTCACCTGGATTCTTGATCACTACCTAGAATCATCTTGTATTGGATTCATCTTGCATTAGATTCGTCCCGTACTGGATTTACATAGGTTTTACACTGGTTTACATTTTCTATCTGGACTTATCATGTTACTCTAGTTCAGCTAGATTTATTTTACAGTCTTCATTGCCATTATTTTTCTCTTGTTTTAGTTACTTTACTTTCCTTGTATTTTACTGCTTCTCTATACTATCACCTAAATATAAACTGCCATATTCATCAATAAAACTGTTTATAACTGCTTTATAGTTCTCTGTCATTTACTTGGGTTTTCTATATGAGATTGTGCTCGTTCCTGTCCTGACTGGACCAGTTGATAAATTTTACAGATAGCCTGGAGGTTGCCTGCTAGCCTAGAGGAGACACAGTAGAGGTTGTATAGTTAGTTATTTCAGTTTTATTGAGTTGTATTTATTCTATGTATTATTGTATTGAGCTTTGAGATGTTTTCTGGGTTTGTGTATCTTAGACACTTAGACTTCTATCTGCTGTATCTCTTTTGGATTTCATGTTTTACCTATCTTTTATCTTGCTCTACCTTAGTTGTGATTGAGACTGTATCTGCTATGTCACCTCCATTCGGAGAGTATATACTGTACAGGTACCTTTATATTGTTAGATGTTTGACCTAGGACAGCGTCCTACTGTCGACACTGCGGCGTAGGCTGGACGTACCCACGTCTCGTGCCCTTACTCTAGGGTGCGTGTCGTGACACGTTTTTAGTGGTGGCCCATGCAGGTCGAGTTTATGTAGTGGTATTAGAACTAGAGTATCACTACAGCCTACAGTAGGATTAGGATATTTTTGGAGGTACTCAATCACATTAGGAAAAACTCTTAATCCGATTCCTTTTGTCTAAAATTGTTGCTTATTGACTTCCCTTGAATATAAACTGTTCTCCTTTGAATTTTTTCTTCATTCTCAGAAATTGCTTCTTGTTTTGATCTGTCTTCATGATGGTTATGAAGACACGATCTCATCGCTTCGGTTCGGAGGATACTATCGAGAGGCTGGCCACCTCTTGTCCTGTTCATCAGGGCCTCGAGACCGCAGCTTCTGTTGTGCCGACTCAGGTTGGCGTTTCTGCTACATTGGAGGTGCACCTCCGTCTGTACAGAGACTTTTTCCTTCATTTTCGGTTTCTCTCAGTAGCAGCGATTCATGCAGCATCAGCAGCAGAGATTTGTGCAGTATCAGCATCAGGCTGGAGGAAACCAGCAGGGCGAGCTATCGTTAGGACAGTCGAGGATGCACAGACCGTTGGAGATCTTGCTGCAAGTTCTGTTCTTCTCAATTCCATTCCCGTAATTATCTTTTATAATTACCTTGAAATCCGATTCCATCTGTTCCTTGTTGATTGATTAATTTTTTCATGTTACTCTTTTGTTGTGTTTGTTTTTCTTCTGAGAAAATCATATGGGCTAGGTCGCCTAAATCATGGGATCTAGAATCCTCGATAGTCGTGTTAGTTGGCATAGTGAGGACATGTAGTCAGATTTTGGATGTATTCTCGCGTATGGGAATTTAAGGTTTTCGCTGTCGCATGTGGCAGTACAAAAATTTTAAATACTATAAACCTAGAGGTATGTACCTTAGTCAAGGACTCTGTGATTATCGTAGCCTTGCTCAAAAGCATGATGAAGACTCTGGACAACATGATTTTGGACAGACGCATATGATTAACAGATTGTATCTTGAGAAGGTTTAAACATCATACCCTTTTGATTGTTATAAATGACTTAAGAGTAGGGATATTTAGTTTTGTAGAGCTTATTCATAGGTAGTTCTTTCATAGTATAATGGTATGATGACTTGTAGAGTGTCTGTACCCTAGAGGTGATAGTTAGCATTGGTGTTAGAATAGTAACCCATTGCAGATAATTCTCCTGTTATCTATAATACCAACCAGTTACACATAGGATGTTAGTATGCCTTACAGCCTTGATGATTATTACTACTTTCACTTACCTTTTCTACTGAGGCACCCATGACCAGAGCTTGCCTTTGAGTATAGTTGTAGTTTCATCTAAGACCGAGAGGTCTATTTGCATAGATAGATTGCAGATGATATTGGCATATGGGATATAGGTTAGTTGGTATCTATAGGCCATTGTTGTATAGGGTTATAAATATGTTGTTTAGCCTATACTTGGTTCAGTTTTCCATTTTAGTTAAGTTCTCTTCGTGTTGAGTTCCTTTGTGTTGATCACCTTTATAGGCAGTGTGCAGACCCTTCACTAGATACCATGTCCCCTTGATTCAGACCATTCATCCTTAGCCTAGTTCTAAACATTGTTTCAGACCATTATAAGTTTAGCCTGCCTTAACCCTTGGTTGATCAGTCATGTATATATATATAGATGATATACTTAGGATATATGTGATGGGTTGTTGTTCTTGAGCATATATATATATATATATATATATATATGTGGTATTTGGTATTCATGTGCTTAGCTTGTAGGTATTTAGTTATAGGTGACTTGATACGATTGGGAAGTTAAGAGCTAGTCTATTATAGAGTTTCTTTTTTTTTCTAAATTCTAGTTGCCAACACCTAGATAGCTAGCATAGGTAAAACCCTAAGAAGTTGACCAGTTGATGACCAAGTACTTGGATGTTGAGAAATTGACTAGTGATTGACCCTTGACTATGTTTGACATAGAAGGGGGTGCGATCATCTTAATTTTGAGGACGAAATTTTTATAAGGTGGGTAGGATTGTAACACCTAGTTTTCCAGATGAGAATAATTTTAAAATTTTGTAATTATAATTTTTATTTATTGATTATTATTTCATATTATGATTTTTGGTGATTTTTAATCATTTTTAAACTATTTAAAATTATGACTTGTGATTTTGATATTTTACTATTGTTTGGTTTTAATTTCGAGGAATTTGTCACCCCCAATTTTCAGGAACAGGGGTATTTTTGTCATTTTATATTTTTGAAATTTATTTTGTTACTTATGATATTGTTTTGGGATTATTTGAGTCGGGTTCGAATTTCAGCTCAATCCGACTTGAAACGGGGACCCGGGGGTAGTGTTGACTTTAGTGGACCCACACATTAGTTAGCCATGGCCCACATGATAGAAATATTTTAGTTAGAGGTTAGACTAATTATTATGGATAAGGTTAGTGTGATTAGAGACTTTAGAATGACTAATTTAGCCCCAACCAATTAGCCCTTTCCTAATACTAATAGAATAGGTTAGTGGGGGCATTTTGGACCTTACCATAATAGGACAAATAGCCCCATATGGCCAGCCACTTTGGGAGAGGATAGGCTCAAGTTTATTTCATTATTTTCATCCACACTCTCTCTCTTGTTCTTCCCCAAATTTCTAGAGAGCAATCCCTAGCAATTTCTCCACCAAATCCTTCCATTTCTCCACCAAATCCTTCCATTTCGCCACCAAATCTTCTTCTTTCCTTCTCCATTCTAGCCAAGGTGGAAGCTACCCAAGTTTGGGAGGATTCGGAGCTCGTTCGTGTCCTTTTGGAATCTCTACGTGTTGGTGTCACTCCGGGAAGGCTTTTCTTCGATTCGATCTACCGGGAGGTATAAATCCCTTCTCCTTTTCATTTTCTCATGCATATAGGTCTATTTTGAACCCATAGAAATGACCCCCATGGTTGTATCTCCATTTCGTGTCCATTTCGTGTCCATTTGGAGGTCATAGGAGTGTCCTTTGTGTTGTGATTGTGTCCTAGTGGAAAAAAATCCCTATTTTGGACATTTGTGTGCATATATATATATATATATATATATATATATTTTTTATATATATATATATATATATATATTTGTGTGTGTGGTTAGATGGTTAGAGAGTGGATTGATCTTAGTTATATTGGTTAGAATGAGTTTCATGTGGATAACTATGTTTGTATCCAAGTATCTTGGCCTATATGTGTTCTTTTGTCAAATCCGTCATAATTTTTATCCACGTTTTTTTTAAACAAAGCAACTTAGAAATGTCATAACTTTTAGCTTAGAACTCCGATTTATCTCACGTTCTTTTAAAAAAACCGTATCTAAGTTATCTTTCCAAATATATATTTCAATAAGCCAAATTCTTTCTGTAACTTTCTGTAGAATTATTTGAGTATCAGCTGTACGAAAGACGAACGTGTTTCGATATTTTTGCGATTCCGGGAGCTTTCGGACATGAAAATACGATCCGTTTAAAGTTTCGGAAAGCTAACACGAAGAGATACAACATAATTTAATTCTAGAATTTAATGAATGCCCAATTGGTACAGTATTGGTTTTAAGTAGAAGAGTGACTATATGATATATGCATTTTGTGTAACCTATGAGCCTATGTAGTATGGATATTAAATGAATATAGAGTATGTAATACATAATATGTTAGATGAATAAATAATATATATATATGATATATATTCTCTTTACATTAATTTATATATATGGTTGAATGCAAGCATGTAGGAATGCTATTAATATAATGCATATAAGCAATGCATGAATGAAAGAATGATATACAATGTATGCATGAAAGTATATAATAAATGCTAGATATGAATGCAAGATATATATGTAATGATAGATATGAATGCATAATATATAAATATTGTAATGCAATATATAATGATAACATGTATGGTAATGTAGAGTATATGATGCAAGCATGAATGAATGGAGGAAATACATGTATATAGGTAATATAGAATGTAATATATGAAAGGAATGAATGATAATATATAACATGATATGTAAGGTAATGCAAGATATGAAATATATGATGTGTGTATGTTTGTATGTCTCTATGTTAATGTATGAAATGATATGAATATATAATGTATGCATATGTATAAAACATGTAGGTAATGCATAGATGCATGAATGAAATGAATGTTTGCAATATGTTAATATAAATACAAGTATCTAATATGCATGAATGTAAGTATAATATAATACAAGTATACATGTATGTATCATGTATATGTAATATACATGATATGTATGTATGCATGTATACAAGGTAAGTATGTATGTATTTTTATAAACTGAGTTAACCTATAACCTTTTATACACATGCATTCATACACCCTTTGACATCATGTATCCCATGTCACATACACCTACCTATCACTAAATTTTAGAACATTAACACATATCCTTTCACACACATGCCAAACAAACACATACTCACTCTTTTACCTCTCTTTCTCTCTCTATATATATATATATGTATGTGCCTATATATATAGCTTTCCTATATATATCTATGTATATGAATATGTGAATGTGAATAATATATATACATTATATGACTAAGTTTGTGTGCCTTATTAGCTTATGGTTTAGTTTTGTGCTTGGTTTAGCAAGTGACTTAGGCTATGAGTTAGTAGCTATCTTGGATACTTGATTTGCATATACTTAGTTTGTTTAGACCTATAATAACTTGTTTGACCTAATTTAGACTTGTTAGACCTAGTTTGACCAGAGTTGACCTAGGTTTGACTTTCAGGGTTGACCAAGTTGACCAAGAGTTGACTTTGGTCTAGATTGACCTAGAATCATGTAGAATGCATAGTAGAACTTCATATTGTTATTTTGGACTTGTTGTGACTTGTGCTGTTCTGATTAGGAGCCAGACACCTCTCATCCGACAGTATATTTATTTTGGACATTCAGACATCAGACGAGTACATTCTCTAATAGTTCTCTCATTTAATTGTCAATTACTGTACTTCAGTTATAGTTAGTTTTATGTGATTCTCTGTTACAACACGTATGGATATTCTGGATTCATGTATGCGACACACATACCAAACTTATCTGGCCTTTATTACTGGAATCACTAGAATCATTCTGGAATCTATTTCTGGAATCATCATATTTTGGCTGGACTCATCTCGATTCTCGTGTCGAATTCTGGATTCATTTGTATTGCGGGACGAAGAAATATTAAGTAAGACATGTAGACATACCCCAAATCTGGAATCTTCAAACTGGAATCTATTGGAAGCATAGCCATCTCTCGCCTGATCAGTGAGAGATGTGCCTGATTACCTACAGCCGTTCACATGTCGATATCAGTATTTTAAAACACACTATTAGAGTATAGCTGGTCTCACCTGGATTCTTGATCACTACCTAGAATCATCTTGTACTGGATTCATCTTGTATTAGATTCGTCCCGTACTGGATTTACATAGGTTTTACAATGGTTTATATTTTCTGTCTGGACTTATCATGTTACTCTAGTTCAGCTAGATTTATTTTACAGTCTTCATTGCCATCATTCTTCTCTTGTTTTAGTTACTTTACTTTCCTTGTATTTTACTGCTTCTCTATACTATCACCTAAATATAAACTGCCATATTCATCAATAAAACTGTTTATAACTGCTTTATAGTTCTCTGTCATTTACTTGGGTTTTCTATATGAGATTGTGCTCGTTCCTGTCCTGACTGGACCTGTTGATAAATTTTACAGATAGCCTGGAGGTTGCCTGCTAGCCTAGAGGAGACACAGTAGAGGTTGTATAGTTAGTTATTTCAGTTGTATTGAGTTGTATTTATTCTATGGATTTCTGTATTGAGCTTTGAGATGTTTTCTGGGTTTGTGTATCTTAGACACTTAGACTTCTATCTGCTGTATGTCTTTTGGATTTCATGTTTTACCTATCTTTTATCTTACTCTACCTTAGTTGTGATTGAGACTGTATCTGCTATTTTACCTACATTCGGAGAGTATATACTGTACAGGTACCTTTATATTGTTAGATGTTTGACCTAGGACAGCGTTCTACCGCTGGCACTGCGGCGTAGGCTGGACGTACCCACGTCTCGTGCCCTTACTCTAGGGTGCGGGTCGTGACATAATGTACCACCCAGGCAGCTCACCAGGCGTCGCAACAGGCAAGTATACCTTGCTAATTAACTGTCAAATTATTTATATTTTTTGTATTATTTATTTTGTTTCATATTGTTAGTTTTCTTTGTTATAAACTACGCGTCCAAGCCATACTTGGGTGCAAGCGACTTTATTAGTCGTACTTTATTTTATGCATGTTGACTTAGTGTTAGCGGACTACCTTCTTGTTGGGGGATATTTTTATATCTCTTTGGCTGTGACACTTACACTACACGGTTGGAGACATGTTGCTAGGGGCACGACTTATTGACTAGCTATCTCTAAGTCGTGTGACGGTAGATATTCGTAACTGCTATGACTAGGGTTTTAGAGACTCAAGCAGTTACAAAACTGGATGAGCCATGGACATGACTTGGTCAGTGTGGGAAATATTGGGGAAGGACAGTCGCTAGTGCGTATGGGAATCCAAACAGGTAAACCACGGTCTCCTGATGGAACTGTGGCAATTTATTTGCAGATACCCTCTGACGTTTTGGACGTTACGGCCGGATACAGATGACTGGATGCCAGTTACGTACACACAGCCTAAAATTCCACCCATGCGCACGAAAGTTGTCCTCTAAATTGCACGTTAAACGGCTAGAATCTCCTTGCATATTTGTGTCTAGGATAGTCTTTTTATATATTATTTTATTCTGACAGTTCATATTAGCTTGTTCTTCCTGTATCTTGCTACGTCCGTCTGAGGACCTGGTTTTTCCCCAGGTGTGTGTTCATGTCTTCCGCAGGTATCCTAGCCAAGGCCGTGGTCTTCTCCATTCCTTCGAAGACTATTGCGCTTGGTTCGTCTTGCCATTTTATGGATCGACTCTTGTTCTTTTCTTTCATTGAGATAGTTGGTAGTGGACTTTGTCTCCGCCCAACGATTGTATCATAAATATTCAAGTTGATTTTTATATTATTATTCTTTTCATTGTGGATGAGATTTAGTTTGTCTTGGATTACTGCATTTTCCAGCTTATGTATACATACAAGACCCCTGTACTTCGTATGTATACAGCTGGCATGTCTACGTACTTGGTCCTACGTATTTTGGGATTGGGGCGTTACAGGGTCCACGTATGTTATACACATACGCAAATTTCTATACTTCGACAAACACTTTTGCCGAAAACTTTCATCTGGCCCACAGCTTTGCTAGTGATAAGCAATAAAAGGCTGGAGTCTGTACTGAATAATTGTTCAGGGATACAGAAGATCGAGACCCTATCGATGAACCTCTGGAGGCTTCTCTTGTAGGCTTCCTAGATGAAGTAAATAATTCGTTAGACGTGTCACTAAAGGTACAAAAGGAGAAGTCTCCCGCCAAGGGGCTTAAGAAAAGAAAGACTGGAGATTTATCTGCTCTTTCACATTATGATGATCTTCCTTCTTCACCTAAGGCTCCAGGGAAGAAAAAGACGAAGACCACTTTGGTCATTAGTGAACAGCCTACCACCAGGACAACTCGATCCCAGTCGAAGCAAATGCATACTGGGGCATCCCCTGGGAAAGGAGAGATAACTCCTTCGGTTCCAAAATAGAGTGGTGTCGTCCGAGAAGAAGTGCCCAGAATGCAAGACGACCTTGATGAGGTCGAAGAAGAACCTGTAGCACCTCTGCTATGGAAGGCCAGAAGAAAATTGCTAGTGACTCGAACGTCAAACAAATGACGCTTCCTCCATCCCTTCCTGACCAAAGGAATTTGATATATCATTACCCTCGTAGAAGGATCTGTCATCTCAAAAAGGTAATTTCTATACTTTTAAGCATAATTAAGATATGAATGATATATATTGATATTATTCTTTTTCATCTATAGAGACTACAACAATTGATATTCCAGTCTCAGTTACTGCTGAGGAAAACCTAGGATATCGAGTCGTACGGATGACTATTTTTGTAACTACATTGGCTGCAGCAGGAGTAACATTGTCATCCCCGACTCCAAATATCCCAGAGGCTACATTCCCCAAGGAGGAGTTGCCTCCTATAGAATCTCAAGCTGGGTTGCCGATCTTCTGGCCGCTCAAACTCCTACTCATTCTCAAGAAAATCGAGAAATAATAGACGCCCTCCTGGATTGTGACTATAGCGATTCGTCAATCGGAAATAATTCCACAAGCGTTGCTGAAGAAGAACCAGTTTCAGTGGATGTCCCACTGATACCGGCCGAAGAAGGCCATATAACTATTGAGGGTGAAGAACACCCCGTTGTTGATAAAAGGCATCCAAGCCCAAAAACTAATGAGCCTAAAAATAACGAAGATCAGACTACGGCTACTGAAGATGCTGGGAATGATCAAAATCCTAGAAACATTGTTGCAGAGACTCAAACCCATGCCAATCAAGCTCTTGAGGTCAAGGATGCAAAAGTAATTGCTTCAGCTAACCAAGCAGAGTCGGGGGCCGGAAGCAGCCGTTTCCTATCAGGCGGTTCTGAGGCTGGAAGTAGTCAGGCGGTAGTGTCTGAAACTACCAAGGTCGGGCTCTGTACGGGTTTGGTTACACCCTACAATACCCCACATGTACTGCCAAGTTCGGGTAAATTTTGGACTTTTAATCACCCTAATTTATTTTTAATGATATACACTGACTATGTATCTTGACCGTAACAGGTCCGATAGGGACGATTGTGACATTTCCTTCAATGGCTCTCAGCTTAAGCTCATTAATGGCTTCTCTAGATATGGGGACCCATAATGGAGAAGAAAGCTCGACTATGATGCATGTAGTCGGGTCTCCTGGTACACAGTTTATTATTCCTCCAACTACTGTAGGAAGAGAAATTCTAGCAGAGGTAGCTACTCCGGTCGTCTTAGCGATGAACAGTCTCATTGTAGAGTCCTATACCAACACTTTCTTCACATCTTTGAGGCCTCTAGTTCAGAGGGTACTGGAGAAAAGTAATCCCTATGACTTGGTAAGGGGTCCTTCCTACTGTATAATTGCAGCCATCCGCAAGGTCGGAGATATGGATAGAGCCACCTATCTGGAGCATATCTTAGATGCACTTGAGGAATCTATCAAATCTTACAAAGATCTGATAAGAGGAAATATTCAAAAACTTGTAGACGCTGAGTCTGAGGCAATGGCTCACGAGGCTGTAAGACGAAAAACTGAATTCGAACCTTCTGTGGTGACTTTCTCACAACGCACTGCAGAAATGGATGTTCATGTTATTGAAGCAGCTTCTTCTGTTGAGCGGCACAAGACTGAAGCTATCGAGAATGAGAAAGAAGCTTCTGAGTGCCAAACTCGCATTCAGGAGCAAGAAGTTGAGTTGGCCCGGCTCCAAGAAGTACTTAAATCAGCTCGGCGACGTGAAGAGAAAGCGCTAGAGTTGCATCAAATTGCTGAGAGACAACTAGATGAACTGAGGTGGCAAAAAGATGAATTTGTCCAAGCCGAGCATGCTGAATTAGAGTGCCAAGCTGCCTCACTGATACCCTTTGATCCGAAGTCTGGAAGAGCTCAAGCTAGACAATAGGTGCTCAATTCCAGGATAGAAAGAGCTGAGAACTTGAAGCGATTGATCATGGAGATCAGTACTCGAACTCCCCAATGAAGTTTTTGTTGTCTCTCTCTCTTTTTTTATGATGTAATCTTAACATTTTGAACCATCAATAAAATTAATGATCTTTTTATGGTTCCATTACTTGTTGCATGCCTATGATAGACATAAGTAATAGATCAAAAGCAGGAAATATGTTCAGAGGTACCAGACGTGACATATCTCCTTAGAAAATAACAATATTTATTAATCTGTACAGCGGTAATGTAGACGTGACAGAATATAATATTTAAAATATTGTCATTTCAATAGACGACCTTATCAGAGGTAATGTGGACGTGATAGGTCGCTGATGTAGATAGTAGAATTCAGAGGTAATGTGAACGTGAATTCAAATATTTATTCTGATTATCTTTGAATCAACTGGAATTTCAAAGATAAGGTTTATGATCAAGTGATACGATGTGGATATACTCCGTTGAGGATTTAAAACTAATCAGAAAAGAGAATAAGAGACAATAACTCATTGCTTTCTCTCTTTTTTTATACAACATTCAAAAGATAACTTATACATCATTCAAACGTAGTATTTCTTAGAAATTTGCCATTAATAGGCATCATAGTGACTCGGCCATCCATCCCAGTTAGTAGATAAGCTCCTTTCGAAAAAACCTTGCTTACAACATATAGACCTTCCCATTTCGCTTCGAACTTGCCTTGGCTCTTGTGTGTCATAGTCATAGGACGTCTGACAGTAAGACCTAGTTCACCTTTCTGAAATGCTAGTACTTTGACATTACGATTGAAAGCATTTGAGATATTGGTTTGGTATAGCTCGATATGTTGTTGAGCTAGCAGCCTTTTCTCGTCAAGATCTTCCAGTTCTTGAAGTCGAAGACGATTCTAATTTTTTGTTGTGAGTTCATTAGCAATTTCAATCCTCAGGGAGGGAATTTGAATTTCTAATGGTAGAACAGCTTCACACCCATACACCAAAGAGAAAGGTGTACAACCAGTAGGATTGCGTACAGTAGTGCGATAAGCCCGTAAACATTCTCCAAGCTTTTCACTCCAATTGCATTTGTTAGTAAAATAAACTTTTTGAGGAGTTTGATGATAGTCGTGTTCAATGCTTCAGCCAAACCATTAGCTGCAGGATTATAGGCAGTGGAAGCGACATTTTCGATTTTGTTTTCATCACAGAATTGAGTAAACTTCTGACTAATGAATTGTGGTTCATTATCATGAATGATTCGCCAAGGAACACCAAATCTGTATATCACATGATGTTTGACAAAGTTGATGACATTCTTCATCTTAACTTCGGATAAAGGTATAGCTTTGGCCCATTTCGAAAAGTAATCGGTTATAGCCAGTATAAACCGGTGTCTTCTAGACGACAGTAGATTGATAGGACCAATGACATCCATGCCCCAAGCTTCAAAGGGCTATGATGCGGCAGTTGAATGTAGAAATTCTGATAGTTGGTGAATGAAGTCTGCATGGATTTGACACGCTCGACATTTCCTTGCACACTCAATAGCATCTGATACCATAGTGGGCCAGTAGTAACCCATACGTCGAATACGATCATGCAGTTTAGGACCTGGCTGAAAAGCACCACAGACACCATCGTTAGCCTCCCATAGTATTTGTTTTGCTTCATCTCCCGCAAGACACCGTAGGAGTAGACCGTCAAATTTTCATCAATAAAGGGTCTTGGTGGTATGATTATAATAGAATCAGAGTGATCGCTGACGAATGGTTGTAGCTTCTTTAGGATCTTCGGGTAAGATGTCATGTACCACGAAGTCAATGAAAGGAACTCTCCAGTCTTCGCTGATGACGTTGATTTCAGTTGAGTTACTGAACTCAATGTTTGAATTATTCTCGATGCAAAATAACTCTCTATTAGTAATAACAATTATCTACTGTCTTCTGACTGGAATTTTCAATACTGCTGCAAGATTGGAAAATGCACCAGCTTCGGTATTGCATGCTCGACGTACATGTTCAATAAAAAAATCCTTTGAACGATGAAGCCATTCTGACTACTTGTCATGACCCACTCCCGAATAATCAGACACGAGTCGGACACGCCTAGCCTTCGTCGTTAGACACGACGAAGTAATCTGTACCAAGCTAGGGAAATCTAATTAGATAAACATAAATGTGCACAATCACAACATCTAAAAACGTTCCCAGAAATATTACCATAATCCACAAATCCATATATCATAAAGGTACCAGAGTCAACAGGAATGAAATATGCTATGAACTCTAGAAACAATATCTAGGAGTAAAGCTAAGTAGTCTAAACCTGAAGCCCCTAGCTAAGTCATGTCTTTATCCTGCTCAGCTATAATCCCGAGCTCTGGCCATAAGATAGAACAATATCCTAAAAGTACACGTGCAACATATCCAGTCAAGAGCGAAGCAAAGTACAATTCTAGGTAATAAACAAGAACATCATGATATGGAAATGAGTACAGAAGAACATAAAATATAAAGTACAGGAAATAAGAACACGAATGCCGAAAAGTAAATACAGGAAATACAGGGAACATGAAATGAAGCCGGAACATGAAATATATAAGGAACCTGAGGTGTGCAATATATCGAAATACATCCAGAGTGTGTGATCGGCTTGAGTAGAACATGGAACATGAAATAGTACGACTTAGGACCCGCGTGCACGGTGCGAGGCCTAAGCTATTCTCATGAATTTGTAACTCGGGTTTGATCACACATCTGTAGTATTTTTCCTCCCCAGACACAAGTAAAGTACATGGAACATGAATCAAGAGTACAAGATCATATCGTGTAATATCGTGTCCAAGATGAAAAGTACAAGACATGAATGTAAATGCACAAGACAATAGAATGTACTTGCCTTGCTCCGGGTGATAAAGGGTAGGAAGTAGAACTGGATGTCCTCCTGTAATATAAGTTGGGTTAGGTTCTAACAATGACAATTTCTATTCAACTATTCCCACCAATAAGCTAATACCTATTTAAAAGTTTAAAGTCAAATAACAAAATATACTATACAACCCAGTTTAATTAGATAGACATCCCTATTAGTTAACTATATACCGTATAATAACTACAAGAGAAAATATATCCTTATTTAGATAATGGTAGGCCTAGATAACTTACTAGTAGACCATTTATGGGAAAAATACCATATAGTAGTCAATTAACAAGAATACTTAAGATGAAATAGTAACTAGTAATATTATAGGATAAAATAGATAATACATTTCCTGAAATATTACCACCAAATTTATTAAGACAATTAAAACTGAATGGTACAATAATAATTTGAAGACTAAATAATAATTCCACTCGACCCATAAGTTTAGAGCTCTCAACTTAGCGGCCCATTTCCCAGTCCAAGCCTAGTCTTTTTACATCACCAAGTCTGTACTGGCTTTTAGAGGCCATCAACCTAATTGAATCCTTATGCTTGAAGAAGAAAAGGCCTGGCCGCACCCCAAACAACCAAGCATCAATAGAACAGATACAAACAAAAATTGCTACACAAAACCTAGCCACAACACATAACCTATCAGTTACGTAGCTAAAACCCAGTGTCGTGCGCTACGGACCAACTAAATTCAAGCACTGGAAAATACTGTATTAAATCGAATGCCATTGTCCAAGTAACATCTCCCCAACCCAGCAGTTATAAGCAAGACTTCTAACTCCAAAAGCCTACAACATGCATGTGAAGCCAACCCAAGTGTAGAGTTGAGTTTACACTCAACTTTTCAAATACTCATAGGACTTCCTCCACAACTCAATAAGCTATCACAGATCCTTGTCTCCTTCAAGTAAACCCAACGGCTACTTCTGGTTGCAGCTTAGAACTAAGAAGAACACATGAACAATGAACTTCCAAACTAACTTAACAAATTACAACTCAGAACAAATGATGGAAAATTAATAAAACACTTTATACAACAGATTTTTGCAAATGTGAATACCTAACTAACTCAGCCAAAATAGAATAAATCAATCCATCAGTTTTTTTCTAAACTTAAACCAATTGAAACTCTTCCAATCCTGCCATGGCCTACTCCCATCCCGGACACGATCCCAACCAGACATGTCTAAAGCTTGACATGAACACCTGGACACAATAACTCAACTAACCTGGCCCAATACCCACATCAATTCCAGGTTCGAAACCAACACTTAATAATACAGAGAAGGATAGGGTGATACCTGGGTAATGAGGGCAGATCTGAATTAGAGGCACGACTCCAGCGTCGGATACGATCGCCTCGTGTCTGGGTGCAATTCGAAGTTCTCTGCTGCAATTCAACGAACACCATCCGTGCAAGAATAGTGGAATCCATCCCCATATCAATTTATAATATGAATTGCCAAATTCGAAAGAACAGTCCAAAGTTTCAAAGAATTTAACTCAACTCACCAATTCTTCATTACTTCTCACAGGATCTACAAATCGGTCGATCAATGAATGTTCTGCTCGGTTGGTTGCGCTGCCAATCCAAGAACATTATTCCCGCATCCATCCAATCTGAGGAAGGAGAAAATCAAACAGAAAAGAAAATTAGGGAATCATCTGTACCAGGTTCAAAACGACCAGGATGGATCGGGTGGCTTACCAAATCGGAGTCGATTGAGCAATGAGGACGACGAACTCGTCGGGTTGTCGTCGAGAAAGAAGGAAATTAGGAGGGAAGAATTCGTTGCACCACGACAAAATGATCGGCACTGGAGGCAACATCGAAGCTCTGTCGAATCTGCAGGGAACGAGAACCTCTGGAAAGAGAATCCATCAGCATGAGCTCGACTCAGATCTTGAGCACAGAATTTAATCAATCGAGATCGAGTTCTTCAAGGAGGAATAAAATTGAACTCACCAGGGCTGTCGACACGAGGTTGTTCAACGAAGTCGCGTTGAGGAATGCCGAGAAGTGGAGGAAACATTCACCGAAAAATTACAGCCGTGCGGAGGGAGATGACTCGTACAGCCGTCACTGTCACCCGAACTCATCTCGACTATCTGTCGCCCGTCGGAGAAAAAGCTCACCGGAGTTGCTACTCACGCATCGATACGGAGGAACCGCTGGAGATAGAGCCGGTCGTACAGACGTTACTGGGACTCACCGTCATGCGTCGTTGCCGATGGGGAAGAGTGGCGCTGCTGTCGGAAAGCGGTGCCTAGCCGTCGGTGCTCTACGAAATGCTAGTCGCCATGGCCAGCGCCATCATCCCGAAGAGATTAGGGTTAGGGCTAGGGTTCAGGTGGAAATTTGGAGGGAAAAGGGATGGTATGGTGGAGAGAGCTCTCGAGCTCTATTAGAAATGGAGTGAAAAAATGACTCTCTCTCCTCTAATGTATATGTAGAGTGAGCTGAAGGAAGGAACAATTGCAATTTAGTATATGACAATTGATTAAATTACACCCCCAAGATTTGTTATAGAAGTTGTTAGAAAGGTTGATAAAAATCTTGAGAACACTCCAAGTTAATTGCTAGAACCTCATCTTCAAATCCTGAATAATTAAATAACAATATTCATAAAAATTATTAAAGAGGCTATTTATTAACCAGGAAATTAATACTCCACCAATTTACTAAAAATAACATCTCTAAAATTCTAAAATACCAGTAAATTATCAAATTTTAATATACCGGAAAAGCAAGGTTACAAATCTACCCTCCTAGAAAAATTATCCTCGAAATTCAAAGGTATAGCATGATACAGAAAATGACACCAGGTTTTAAAATTAATTAGGCATGAGTGTGAATAGGGTCAATGACCGGTATAAAGATTTAAATATCCTGACAAAATAAATGGATACAAGGGCACAATTGATAATGATCAAAATTTGTCAGGCATAATGTGAAATGAAATTAGTTAAGACCAAGCACGAAATTTCAGACAGGAAATTGAAATGACATGATCTAAAATGATCAAAAATCCAATAAGCACGAGATGGAATGAAGTTTTAATTACGACTTAGAGGCATAAAACCATGAAGGCACGATCTTCGAAGCACGATCAAACTCGAAAGTTTTGTATAATTAACTAGAACAAGGTAGACAAGTCATGATTAGTTAGGCATGATTGAGGCCAAAACTTAGATAAATACGATTGAAATATAGGTACGATTTAAGATCCAGTAAACAAAATCAAAATCTAGTAATGTGTATTTATTGAGAAAATCAAATGACCCGATAGTAAAATACAAGAAGGAAATTGTAAGGGTCGATTTGAGAAATCATATGGAACCACCCAGGAGATATTTGTACCAAGACAAGATGAAAGTGCAAAGATTTATGATTCATGAAATTTAATAACCATACGAAAAATGGGATGTAGTTTCTATGGTATCCGAAAACATATATATATATATATATATATATATATATATATATATATATATATATATATATATGTATATATATATATATATATATATATATATATATATATATATATATATATATATATATTTGAATCACTTAACTTAGAATCCCTGCCCCGCCAGTATCTATCTGACTGCAATAGACTTTCGGCTCCGTGACTCAAATAATCATATGTCACCGAATATTCTATCAACTTTACCCATTTTCCAACAATCATCAACGAAGCAACCTAAGAGATCAAGATATGAAGAATTTAGGATGAAGTCTCAATAATACCCGAAAACCTATGAATGTCTGAAATCACTTCAACTTAGAGTTCCTAACTCGCCAGTACGCAGCTGGCTGCAGTGAACCCTCAGTCTCCGTAATCCAGATAATGGCTGCAGCGTGCAACTGCCATACTCTAGTAGGTCATCGAATAGTATCTCAACCTTATCCATAAGAATTACAAAATAGTTTCAAAGAATTGAAAATGGGTTCCAATAGTCTAGGTCATGATAAAAGATGAAATTATGTCTGTTAGAATGCAACGGCTATTAGGTACCAAGGAACAACAAGGGATCCAATCAGAGAGAAGTGAGTACAAAAAGGACAAACAGGGAGATTAAAAATCTCGAACAGGGAATCGAGATTTCAAAGGTAGCATAATAGAAGCAGGGTATTACATAGAAAACAAAGTCTCCAAAATAAGGATCAGGAACCTTGTACATGAATCAAAGTATAATAGAATCTCGAATGGCAATGAAGTCTCAAACAATACATTTAAAGAAATTTCAATAGGAAATATTTTCAGATAGAAAATCAAACATCAAAAAAATCTGGAAAAGGAAGCAAGATTATGAAGAGTGAATGGGGGAGTATCAATCAACCATTAGGAAACAAGGTTTCGGAACGTGCATAGGAAACAAGAAAAATCTCAAATAAAGTTGAAACAAGGCCACGAATAGAGAACAATCCCGACAAATAAAGTCATGAATAGGAAATAGAATCTCCAACAGAGAACTAGTCAAGGTCTCGTAAATAGAAAACAAAATCTTCAAATAATGTCTCAAATAGGGACTGAATCTCTATCAAGCGTCAAATAGAAATGAAGGTTCAAATGATGTTTTGATTGGGGGAAGGTTTCAAAATAAGATTTTGAGTAGGAATAAAATCTCGAATAGTACAAGTTTGATTAGCGAACAAAATATCAATAAGCATATAGGAAACAAGTGTCAAGCAAAATTTTTGATAGGAAACAAGGTCAAAACAAAATAGTGGCTAAACAACTCTCGAATAGAAAATCAAGGTCATGAATAGAAAGTCAGTCCCATATAGGGAATGAGTCACAATCTCAAATATGAAACGCAATCTTCAAAACCTTCAAAGGAATCCTCAACAATGTCCTAAATAGAACGAAGCTTAAACACGGTTTTAAATGAGGGACAGGGTTTTGAAATAAAATCTCAAGTAGGAACAAAATATCAAATAACACGAAGTTTGATGAGGGAACAAAATTTTCAAATAGAAGCCAACACTAGAAAGCAAAGTCATGAATAGAAAACAATATCTCGAAATAAGTTTCGAATATCAACCAAGGTTTCAAAATAGGAAACAAGAAGTTTCAAAAATGATCTAGGTGTTAAGAGGAATTTTAAGGGAAGACTGGATTGCGAATCAAGATACATGATTTTCTCCAACCATGCAAAAAAAGAGCCTTATATTTTCAATCTGTCTTCAGCATTCCTCCGGGACTGGAATCACTTTAACTTCTTCAACTATCCTGACGTAGACTGGTCCATGTGGTAGTGCTCCATATGGTTGCTGAATCTGGAGAGGTCGGTCCCTTTGCTGTAGTACTGGTGCTCCTCATGCTCATCCTTGGGCAGTATGATCAGCGGCCTCCGGGCAGTCCTTTACTTGATAGGAAGGCGATCTGCAGTACAAGCATAGGCTCATTCTCTTGCGGCACTCGTCATAGTGGTGTCCTGAGCGGCGACAGAAGTTGTAAATGATTATCGGCTGAATCTGAATATGATGATGCGGCTGATGATGCTCCGTCCAAGTATTGCAACACTTTGCGGGTCCAGGGTAGTTGTTGTCTTCATTATAAGTCTTCATATCTCTCTTGGGTTTCAGCTTCCCGTCTCGTTTTTTTGTCCATGCTACATTATGGATCTCCTAGCTGGTAGCTTAATCTTCAGAGGAGTCGGGTCCTCAGAGGCTTTGATAATCTTCAGAAGACGTGGCTTCAGGTTCTTGATCTGCTCCATAGTACAAGATATGGGCTCGGTGTCGGGAAAGACCAAAAGTTTGAGAGTCTGGAAGTCAGAAGTTCTCCCTAGCTCGAAAAGTGCAACTACAAGTCTAGCTTGGAAAAGGATGGCCTGCTCCCTCTGGGTGTCAAGAAACTCTTAAAATCTCCATCAACTGCGTACTACCCATGGGGATAGTAGGCACGATAGAAGGTAGTGGAGGCTCAAAACCCTCAAGTATAGGTGGATAAACCGTTCCGGTATTGCGTGTTTAAACTATCTAAAAAACAAAAAACTGTTAAAATATCCTAAACCTAAAAACAACAAGTATTTATATAACATCAATATACCCGATGTACCCGATTTTCTATGCTATGATCAAGTTTCCCTAGTTTTAATCAAGTCCCCCTATAGTAATCTAATACCTAGGTACTATTAGGATAGACCTGCATGGGACACAACTAAAAATATGTCACGTTCCGCTTCCAAATAATCGGACACGAGTCGGACACGCCCAGCCTTCGTCGTTAGACACGACGAAGTAAGCTGTTCCAAGCTAGAAAAATCTAACCAGATAAACATAAATGTGCACAATCACAGCATCTAAAAATGTTTCCAGAAAGATCACCATAATTCATGAATCCATATATCATAAAGGTACAAGAGTCAACAGGAATAAAATATGCTTTGAACTCTAGAAACAATATATAGGAGTAAAGCTAAGTAGTCTAAACCTGAAGCCTCTAGCTAAGTCATGTCTCCATCCTGCTCAGCTAAGATCTCGGGCACTGGCCCATAAGATAGAATAATATCCTACAAGTACACCTGCAACATATCCAGTTAGGAGCAGAGCAAAGTACAATTCTAGTTAATGAACAAGAATATCATGATATGGAAATGAGTACAGGAGAACATGAAATATAAAGTACAGGAAATAAGAACATGAATGCTGAAAATATAAATACAAGAAATACAGGGAACATGAAATGAAGCCTGAACATAAAATATACAAAGAACCTGACGTGTGCAATATATCAAAATACATCAAGAGTGTGTGATCGGCTTGAGTAGAACATAGAACATAAAATGGTACGGCTTAGGACCCACGTACACGGTACGAGGCCTAAGAAATTCACATGAATTTATAACTCGGGTTTGATCACACCTATGTAGTATTTTCCCTCCCCAAACACAAGTAAAGTACATAGAACATGAATCAAGAGTACAAGACCATATCGTGCAATATCGTGTCCAAGATGAAAAGTATAAGACATGAATGTAAATGCACAAGACCATAAATGTACTTGTCTTGCTTCGGATGATCAAGGGCAGGAAGTAGAATTGGATGTCCTCCTGTGATATAAGTTGGGTTAGGTTCTAACAATGACAATTTCTATTCAACTATTCCTACCAATAAGCTAATACCTATTTAAAAGTTTAAAGTCAAATAATAAAATATGCTATACAACCCAGTTTAGTTAGATAGACATCCCTATTAGTTAACTATATACCCTATAATAACTACAAGAGAAAATATATCCTTATTTAGATAATGATAGGCCTAGATAACTTACTAGTAGACCATTTATGGGAAAAATACCATATAGTAGTCAATTAACAAGAATACTTAAGATGAAATAGTAACTAGTAATATTATAGATTAAAATAGATAATACATTTCCTGAAATATTACCACCAAATTATTAAGACAATTAAAACTGAATGGTACAATACTAATTTGAAGACTAAATAATAATTCCACTCGACCCATAAGTTTAGAGCTCTTAACTTAACAACCCATTTCCTAGTCCAAGCCTAGTATTTTTACAGAACCAAGTCAGTACTGGCTTTTAGAGGCCATCAACCCAGAATCCTTATGCTTGAAGAAGAAAAGGCCTGGCCGCACCCCAAACAACCAATCATCAATAAAACAGATACAAACCAAAATTGAAGCACAAAACCCAGCCATAGCATGTAACCTATCAGTTACGTAGCTAAAACCCAGTGTCGCTACGGACCAACTAAATTCAAGCACTGCACAACACTGTATTAAATCGAATGCTATTGTCCAAGTAACATCTCCCCAACCTAGCAGTTATAAGCAAGACTTCTAACTCCAAAAGCCTACAGCATGCATGTGAAGCCAACCCAAGTGTAGAGTTGAGTTTACACTCAACTTTTCAAATACTCACAGGACTTCCTCCACAACTCAACAAGCTATCACAGACCTTGTCCCCTTCAAGTAAACCCAACGGCTGCTTCTGGTCGCAGCTTAGAACTAAGAAGAACGCAGGAACAATGAACTTCCAAACTAACTTAACAAATTACAACTCAGAACAAATAATGGAAAATTAATAAAACATATTATACAACAGATTTTAGCAAATGTGAAAACCTAACTAACTCGACAAAAATAGAATAAATTAATCCGTCAGTTTTTTTCTAAACTTAAACCAATTGAAATTCTTCCAATCCCGCCGTGGCCTACTCCCATCTCGGACACGATCCCAACCAGACATGGCTAAAGCTTGACACAAATACCTGGACACAACAACTCAACAGACCTGGCCCTATACCCACATCAATTCCAGGTTTGAAAACAACACTTAATAACACATAGAAAGATAGGGTGATACCTGGGTAATGAGGGCAGTTCTGAATTAAAGGTACGATTCCAGCGTCGAATACAATCTCCTCGTGTCTGGGTGCAATTCAAAGTTCTCTGCTTTAATTCAACGAACACCACCCGTACAAGAACAATAGAATCCATCCCCATATCAATTTATAATAAGAATTGCCAAATTCGAAAGAACAGTCCAGAGTTTGAAAGAATTTAACTCAAATCACCAATTCTTGATTATTTCTCGCAGGATCTCTAAATTGGTCGATCAATGAATGTTCTGCTCGGTTGGTTGCGCTGCCAATCCAAAAACATTATTCCCGTATACATCCAATCCGAGGAAGGAGAAAATCAAACAGAAAAGGAAATTAGGGAATCATCTGTACCAGGTTCAAATCGACCCATGATGGATCGGGTGGCTTACCAAATTGGAGTTGATTGAGCAATGAAGATGACAAACTCGTCGGGTCATCGTCGAGAAAGAAGGAAATTAGAAGGGAAGAATTCGTTGTGCTACGACGAAACGATCGACACTGGAGACGGTGTCGAAGATCCGTCGAATCTTCGGGGAAGGTGAACCTCTGGAAAGAGAATCCATCAGCATGAGCTCGACTCAGATCTTGAGTATAGAATTTAATCAATCGAGATCGAGTTCTTCAAGGAGGAATGAAATTAAACTCACCAGGGCTGTCGACACGAGGTTGTTCAATGAAGTCGCGGCGAGGAACGCCGAGAAGAGGAGGAAACTTTCACCAAAAAATTACAGCCGTGTGGAGGGAGATGACTCGTACAGCCGTCACTATCGTTGGGACTCATCTCGACGATCTGTCACTCATCAGAGAAAAAGCTCACTAGAGTTGTTACTCACGAGTCGATATGGAGGAACCGCCGAAGAAAGAGCCGGTCGTGCAAACGTTGCTGAGACTTACCGTCATGCTTCGTTGTCGTCGGAGAAGAGTGGCACTGCTATCGGAAAGCGGTGCCTAGCCGTCGGTGCTCGACAAGATACTAGTCACCATAGCCAGCGCCATCGTCCCGAAGAGATTAGGGTTAGGGTTTAGGTGGAAATTTAGGGGAAAAGGGATGGTATGGTGGAGAGAGCTCTCAAGCTCTGTTAGAAATGGAGTAAAAAATGACTCTATCTCCTCTAATATATATGTAGAATGAGCTGAAGGAAGGAACAATTGAAATTTAGTATATGATAATTGATTAAATTATATGTTGGCCCCAAGATTTGTTATAGAAGTTGTTTGAAAGGTTGGTAGAAATCTTAGAGAACACTCCAAGTTAATTGCTAAAACCTCATCTTTAAATCCTGAACAATTAAATAAAAATTTTCATAAAAATTTATAAAAAGTCTATTTATTAACTAGGAAATTAATACTCCACCAATTTACTAAAAATAACATCTCTAAAATTCTAAAATACCAAAAAATTATCAAAATTTTAAAATATCGAAAAAGCGGGGTTACACTGCTGCCTGATGATATGGGACAAGATCTTGATGTCGAACCTCAGATGTTCCTCTAACCTGATTGACAATCAGTTTAGAGTCTCCATACACCTCGAGATATTCAATATCTAATTGTTTAGCTAATTGGAGACTAATGAGCAGGGCATTGTATTCGATCACATTGTTGGAGCATAACTCATCCAAGGAATAAGTTCTTTGAATAGCTAATCCTTCCGGTGATACGAGGACAATTTCAACTCCTACGACAATGGCTCATTTTGGTCCGATTCTGGATGCTCCATCAAAGAATAGACGACAGACAAGAATTTCTTCTAAAATCATGTTAGATTCTAAAGTTTTGCCAGGAATCTCGTCATAGAGTTTAGACGTATTGGGAATTAGATGAGCCGCTAGGAAGTCAGCAAGGGCTTGACGTTTAACAGACTTTTGAGGAACATAAACCATATCATATTATGCTAATAACATGGCCCATGTAGTAAGCCTGGAATTGAGTGTACTAGGCTTCTTCATCAAGAACCGGAGAGGGTTAACTCTGGAAATAACATGAATAGTTTGGCCGATGATGTAATTCTCGTCTTTTGAACAGTAAATATTAAAGCTAGACATTCTTTTTCTACTGGGCTATATCGATGTTCAGTCCCGATCATTGTACGGCTGAGATAATAGATAGCTTGCTCATGACGTTCTTTGTTCTTTTGATCTAGTAATGCACCTAACGAATAATCCATCGCTCGAACATACATTATGAACTCGAACATACATTTGGAAGGGTATTTCTGAGATTGGAGGTACTAAGACTGGTGGGTTCATCAAATACTACTTTATGCCTTTAAATGCTTGCTGGCATTCTTCAGTCCAAATGAAAGATACACCTTTCTTCATCAATTGAGTGAATGGTCTACAACGTCCAGACAGATTCGAAATGAATCTTCTGATGTAAGAAAGCCAACCCTGAAATCTTCGTAGCTCTTTTAGATTGCATGGAGGACGCATCTATTGAATGGCTTTGATCTTCTCGCGATCAATATGTATACATTTAGAGGTAATGACGAATCTGAGAAATTTGCCACTAGAGACTCCTAGAAATGACTTGGCAGGATTTATCTTGATTTGATGTTGGCATATTAGATCGAAAATAGTTCTTAAGTCTTGGATGTGGTCTTCCTTTAGACGACTTTTGACAGTACTATCGTCGACATAGTATTCAACAGTCTTCCGCAAATGATCACGGAAGATAGTACTCATAGCCGGTGATATGTGGCTCCAGCGTTCTTAAGACCGAAAGTCATGACAATATAACAGTAGACTTCGAGAGGAGTGCGAAAAGATGTATGTTTCTTATCTTCTGGATGCATCTTGATTTGATTGTAATTTGAGAATCCATCCATAAAAGACATTCATTCAAATCTGTAAATATTGTCGATCATGATATCAGTGATCGAAAAAGGAAACTTATCCTTGGGACAAGCATCGTTGAGATCTCTAAAATCAATGTAGGCTCTAACTTTCTCTATTTTTTTCATAACTGGGACAACATTGGCAACCCAGTCAGGATGTTGTTCTTCTTTGACAAAACCCTAAGAGATAAGCTTCTTGACTTCAGTTTCTATGGCATCCATCATGTCAGGTCAGAATCGACGTTATTGTTGTTTGACCGGCCTTGTATTGGGCAAGATGTTGAGCCTATAGGTAGCAGTCTGAGGATTCAGTCCTGGCATATCCTCATAACTTCAGGCGAAGACGTCAATATATTCTTGTATATGCTGAATTAATTCATGTTTATCCGCTTCTGGGAGACTTTTGCTGATGAAGATAGGTCTTGGCGAGCCCTCTTCTCCAACATCGACCTAAATTAATTAATCTTCAGTAGATGGTTCTCGTTGTTCGAAACGAAGTTAACATTGAGTGTCCATCTTTTATGCCCAAGGATCTACTTGAGGAGCTTCAACTACGTCATCCTTATCATCTTTTGAGAATTCGGTAGACACTATATTTGAATGTAGTGTCACTCGATGGACGTGTCCGACTCTGGTGTAAGAATCCTATGAAACAGAATCAGAAGAGTTAGATCGCACATCCTTGTCAAATTCAAAAGCTTTTGGGGTTGGAATTGGCGAGGTATAGCCCAATCCATGTTTCGTTTTGCTGTAGTATTGTAATGATTTTCCTTTTGGAGCGAAGATACCAATGGGATTTCGCCTTCCTTTACCCCCTTTGAGACTGTCTTTAAAATTATATCCTATCTTTTGAATAATATCTTTTGGTTGTTGGATATAATGACGAAGTTGGAGTCTCCTAGTATCGTTATTTTCATCTTCGCTTGTGAGAGTAGTTTTCTGTTCTGTTCCTTTACTAAAAAGTATTAGAAGTTCATCATTTTTTCTGGAAGGAACTAAAAAAAGGAATCTAATACTGGTTCAAGTAGTATTTCATTTTGGAGAGATTGAACTGCTTCTATTGTAAGTGGTTCAAAGTTATCTAGCATTTCCAAATAACATCGAGCATAATAAAAGACATCAGTATACTGCAAAGGAGATGCTATTTTGTACATCATCATTTACAACAGGATTCTTGGCCTTAGCAAAAGGCTTAGTCAGCTTGATAACCAGAGGAGGAGAAGAAGAAGCAGGAGGCTTGTTACGACGGAGATCAATAACGAGTGGCTCAGAAGTGGTGAGCTCCCTTTGTTCCATCTTTCTAGCATGAGGCAACTTGTTATGAGAGAAAAGATAGATAGTCAACGTCTGAGAAGAAGGTAGACGAGTAGTACGTTCTTTGACTAGGATTATAAGAATATCATCTGAGGTGTCTCCCTGATCTTCTTCACTATCCATCGCCAGTGCAACCTTCATGAACTCTTTCTTGTACATCTGAGAATCAGTACAATATGCTTTGATGCCTCTGAAAGGATTTAGATTAGCTACTTCCTTTTAGACTTCTCCATTGACGTCTATATATTTGAAGCATTGGTAGAGAGTGGATGGTACAATGTTATGCTCATGCAGGAATGGTCTTCCTAACAAAGCATTATAGGTGCCATGATTATCGATCACGTAGAAGGTACTTTTTGTACTAAGATTGCCGATTTGAACTTTCAGGCGAATCTTTCCCAGGGGTTCACTTCTTTCAGAATTAAATCCCAGGATCATTGTGATAGTTGTGGAAAGATTATGCACAGGAATCTTCAATGCATCTAGTAAAGTTTTTGGCATGATGATGAGTACAGACCTAGGGTCAATCAAGGTGCGGTTAACTTTTATGGTTTCGACATATCCCGTAAAGTAGAGGGGTCGGTCATGACGATTATCTTCCAACGACATATCATTTTGTGTAAAGGTGATGTTGGGCATCAGCTCCATCATACTATGATAATGAAAGCAGGTTATAGGATCCACCTCTGGCTACTTGAGGAGTGTCAGACAAGTATCAGCTTGCATCAAAGCTTCACTCAATGTTTTTTGAGTTTTCTTTGAGAGACGCAGGAGCTCAAAGATTGATAATCTTGTTGGGGTATTAGCCATCTGAGCCAGTATATCAAAGGTATACGGCCTCTCGAGTCCTAGAGGTGGGGTCTTCTTCAATACTTTATCAAAGCGGACTGGCTGTTTTCCCTTGTCTGCTGTCGTTGGTTTGGGAGGAGTCGGTTCCACTGAAGGTGATGAAGCAGATAGAACATTCACAGCAGGGGAAGAAGGTGCTGGGATAGCCTTCGAAGCTGGAACAGGATTCTCTTGACCTTTTGAGTAGTTTCATAAGTAGTCTCCCAGACCTGGTCATAGTTAAAGCTTCTTCTTCAGATACAGGTTCGAAGGACACCATATTACAAGTCTTCGTGTGGTGCTTATTTTTAGAATGTTTCTTTTGATAGGATGAAGAGTTCGTCCAAAAATCTAAGCCAACACGAGATTGATTGTGTGGAAGGCATAGAGAAAGAGGTATTGGAGATCCTTTTCTATGATTCAAACCGGGGGCCTTTTGTAGATCATATCCTATCTTTGTCATTAGTTCACAGGATTGTGGACTATACAAATGAAAAACTGGTTGATATTGGCCTCTGGCTTTGGCAGTGTTGTTTCATAGAAAGAAGAAGAATATGCCACCGAGATGAAGGTAGCAGTTAAAGGTGAAAGACAATGTTTGCCCAACGAAGTCATATGACATAACTTGTATTTGGCCGTCTTTTTGGACTTTGTGGATGAAGAAGGTGCTTTGAAATCAGCCACTAAATTCGGATGGATCCACATGATTTCCTCCTTATCAGTAGATAAGGGAACAAGACCATCATTTTGTGTAGGTGAAAGATTAACAATCTCCAAAGTGGTTCTCGGGATAGGGATGACGCCGTCCTGCATAAGTTGAGCAGAAAAATTGCCAAACTGTAGAGAGACGATGTTAGCCGTTACAGTCTTTTCGTCCTGTTAGAGAGTGATTGTACTAGAATTGACCATCTTCTGGATCTTGCAAAAAGCACATAACATGCTTGAGTCGGATATCCGATAAACCTGTGGTGAACATAATATTTAGGGTGATCAGTTTTACCTACTTCCTTTGGTCGTTTTGCATCCGGCAGCTGAAGTTTATTGCTCTTGATCAGGCAATCAAAGATGCTCATGACATCATCTTTATCGAAGGAGTATTCTTCTTTCGAACGTGGTGCTCTTTGTGGTGGTATCGTTGGAGTAGGTGTTAATTGATTTATATTGACGGCTAGAGCTTCTTTGCCTTTGACATTGATAGCCAAAGTCTTCTTGCCCTTGCGGTTGTTCTGACGGCCACCGCTATTTGATGTAGCATGTTCATCTCTGTCAAGATTAGGCATCTGAATACATAATTGTTTGAACTTATCAGCACTTTCTTTTGATGCTTTAGCATTCACTATGAATGAAGGCCAATCCTTGAACTGCGTCGATCTAGTCCACATGCTGATTATAGGCAACAAGTTTGATTTGCAAGTGTCTATAGTTAAAGCATTTGGAGTTTCGAGAGGCATTTTAAGTGCATTACGGCGGAATCGTTCAATAAACCGTTCAGTCGTTTCGTTATGTCGCTGTTTAATTTTGATGAGGGGAGACATAGTTATGTCGTTTGTTCCCTCATGAAATTATTCCAGGAATATTTGTTTAAATCCAGATAAGGAGGTTATACAACCATATGGGAAACTGCGGTACCAGTCGTAAGCTACACTTGCTAAGCATCCGACGAACACCCTAGTGAGTAGAGCATCGTTTGGCTGTAGTTGATCAGTCATTACCTCAAAGTGATTGAGGTATTGACTTGGGGATGTGCTGCCATCAAACAGCATAATAGTAGGGGGGTTTGTATTTGAGAGAAAATTGGACTTCCTTTCACTCTATGGGATAAGGATGCTTGATCCTAATCTTTTGTAGGCCATCTTTCTGCTTGAAGGCTTCAAATTGAGTACGTAAAAGTTTTACGGCCTTATTAGTATCTTCCGATGATTGTGGAGTAGTGGACTAATTTAATATATTAGGAGGAGGTATTGTATGATAAGTACCACCTCCAGAACCAGATTGACTTAGAATAGCCTGCACTGGTATGAAAGCGGTGTGAGAAGACTGTACCGCCAGACCAATGTTAAGGGGAACAAATGTCGTTATAGGTTCTTAGGTCGAAATTAGATTCACAACCGGTAGAACCGTATGTTGTGCCATAATCACAGCATGCATGTCTGTCATCATCTCAACCATGCTCTTCAAACTGGCCTCCAAAGCAACAATTCTCTGTTCTTAACTGTTAGAAGTGGAAGCATCTTGATCTTCTGTGACGACATAAGCAGTCACTTCTCTAGCTATCGAAGATGAGCTAGTAGAAAAGATGGTCCATTCAGAACTTTTACTATCGGCATCAAAGTTATTGCGGACAAAAAAAAAGAGAAAGAAATGCTATATTTTCTTTATTGGCGCAAGGCACCACAAATCGAGTATGCCTGAAAGATCATGTGCTGAGGATCTCCCAGTACAAAAAAGAATTCTGGAGAATGGGACGATGGAGATCGAGCTTGCTCCTTTACTCCGTTGACACTCTGATTACAAAAGTGGGAGAAAACCCAAGAAAATTGCTAACTCTCGGCTCACTGGCAAGAAGTACAGCAATTTGGCTCTTGAAAATGCTCTCCGTTCTGTGTTTTGAAGAGGGATGAGACCCTTTTTTATAGTAGTACTTGAGCTGGAATGATGTTATGTGCCCACATGAGAAAACACACTGGTTTTCATGTGGGCGCATGGTCCTGCTTTGGCGTATAGGGTGTAGGCGCATGCAGGGTGCGTGGTCGTGGGTTGATCGTGGTGCTGACGTGGCCGCATGCTTCGATGCACGACTGCACGTGGAGACTGACGTGGCCGTATGCTTCGGTGCACGTTATGATCGTGGGTTTGATCGAGTCAGGGGCTGTTTTGGTTTGGACGCATAGCCTGAAACAGGGCTATGTGCCCCCCTTTTGGAGGAGCTTGTCTTGGGCACATGGGCATATGACCTCACTGGAAGCGCGGGCAAATATTACCTCACTGGAAGCATTGGGCACATATGACCTCATTGGTGGCTTGGGCGCATAAGGCTCATTTGTGACTTGGGCGCATATGTCCAGTTTGCTAAAATTTTCATGCTTCTACAAGACCCCCTTCAAAGTTTTCGATACTTGAACGAGTTCGAAATACTTTGAAAGAAGCATGGACCGTCTTCTCGTGATGCAGTGGGCGCATAGCACGGCTCTCTTTTTGGGCACATAGAGTTTGGCCAGCCTGTCAGAGAGATGGTTGTTGAGATCTTCTTCGAAAATCTGAACTGACAGATTCATCGGGGTGGAATTTGAAGTGGTCCATCCTTCATACGTTGTCCACGTCAGCAAATGGCAGTCGCATAGTGTGCAAGAGGCTGGGTCTTCACGTGGGCACATAAGCCATGGTGGGCACATAGTGCGCAATAGGCGCATAGGCACATAGGAATAGTGGGCGCATAAGGAATGGCCCTTGCTTATAAATAGGCTTTAAAAGAGAGAGAGAGTTTATTATTCTTATTTATCTTAGAACTTTCAAAAGACTCTTCATCTCCTCTCTTTACGAACCATGTCTTCCAAGGCCTCCAAGAGATCTGCAAAGGGCAAGGGCATTGCATCGAGTGGCTCTCCTCCTGCGTCAGCGTCTTCACCAGTTCAAGAACCGATTCTTGGTGAGGCTACGCCTAAAAAACAAAGTATTGAGCATTAATTTACGATGCTCAAACTTTTCTTTTGCCTGGGCGCATGAGCCTAAGACAACAAGCTTCTGTGAGCAATTTTATGCGCCCACAGAAGCATGCGCCAACACTTTGGTGTGCTTTGCACCGACATGTTGCTATGTTATGAGCCCACATGCTGCTGCATATTTATGTGCCCATATACTGCTGTACGTTATGCGCCCGCATGTTTGTTTTGGGCGCATAACCCTTTGGGCGCATAGCCCTTTTAGCTCTTTGTTTTTCCTACGGATTATGAGTCTGACTTTCTCTTCTGTTCTTGCAGTTAACATGTGTGTCCCAGAACTTGGTGGGATCCTTTTCGGCTCTACTTGCCATGTCCTCGGCACAAGCCTCATAACCAACATGATCAGCAATGTTTAGGCAAGGATCAATCACGACCAGCCTACAGAACGGACGATTGCTATAATTGAACCGGACAGAACCTTTCTGAAGCAGATGATTAATTATGAGAAGCTCTTGCTCGGAGGGGCACGCTGTTTGAAAAAGCCGTACTTCCTGTTGACACAAAGTCACAGTCAACCAAATATCGATAACATTGACTAAATAATACTTGTAGTAATTCAATACGATACACGACGTCCACTTCAAGCTCAAGTCAGACGACAGCTCAGTCTTTACAAATCTGTGTTATATGAGTCTGTATTTTATACTTTTATTGAGTCTAAAGTGTTGTAAACTGTGTCATGCTGAGCTCTTGAGACTTGACCAAAAGCCTACCCAACAATCCATAAACTCCACCATCCAGAAATAAGTCCATTGGTCCCTTAGAACCATTCTGTGCTCTGGAGACAGATTCGGGCCGAACTCTGCCTCCACACAGAGTTCGGGCCGAACTCTATCCCCTAAAAATCAGCAACTTAAATTTTAGGGTTAGCTGGTTGCAAGTTGTCCAACGGCCAAATATTTGAAATTTTCTACCCGAATTTTGGCCGAATTCTGCCTACAAAAACCCTATAAAAAGGCCAAGAATTCTCTCATTTCACATCATCCAATCTTCTATTCTCTTCTCTCTTGAAGCTCAAATAAGCCATACCCTTCCCATCTACTAGCCACAAGCATCATAAGTCTCGAGTGCTCAGCATCTCTCAGTTAGGAGTCTTGTGCAAGAGTTGAAGAAGTCGTTTGAAAATTCCAAGCAATCGCCACTGCGATCCTTTGTAAGAAGTTGACGTGCTCTTCTGAAGAAAAGGCACGGGTTGTAAACTACTATTTCACAAATAGTGGATTTAATCCTGAGCTAGAGTTCTCAGGCCTGGACTAGTCCTCCACGAGGAAAACCAGGTTAAAATCGACTGTGTTTGCGTATGCTCTCTTTCTTCTCACTTTAAATTCCGCATTTACTCTGATTAGTTTTATTTTTGATAGAGTTGAATTTTTAATTGGATATTATCTCTATAAACTCTATTCACCCCCCTCTAGAGTTGCCATCTGTTCTTCAATTGGTATCAGAGCTCTGTTATCTTTACAAGGATTTACATCCTAGAGCTGATCCATGGCAACCACACAATCCTTGATTTCCAATCACGGTGAAGGACAGTCCACTCATAGGCCTCCCCTATTTGATGGAACTAACTACACGTATTGGAAAACAAGGATGAGTTTTTATCTCAAGTCTTTAGACTTTGACCTGTGGACTATCGTCACTGACGGTTACAAAAAGTCCGCCAGGATAGTTGTCAACGGTGATCTCGGTGAGAAATCACATGACAAATATTCTGACGAGGAGAAAAAACAAGCAAGTCTAGACGCGAGAGCTATTAATGCTTTATTTTGTGCTATAGACAGGAATGAGTTCAACAGGGTATCCACATGCACCACATCCCACAAAGTATGGAAGCTTCTAGAAGTGACGCATGAAGGAACCACCCAAGTCAAGGAATCAAAAATAAGTCGTCTCACTCAAGCATATGAGGCTTTCAAGATGAAGCCAAACGAGACGATCACGCAAATGTTCACAAGATTCCTCGACATCATCAACCCCCTGTCCTCGCTTGGGAAGCAATATTCAAATCACGAGAAAATTCGCAAGCTACTTAGGGGGCTACCAAAAATTTGGAACCCTAAGGTGACAGCCATCATAGAAGGAAACGATCTCACAACCATGTCCATGGAGACCTTGATGGGAAAGCTAATGACTCATCAGCTTGACCTCAAGGACTTCGAAGAGCCTGCTCCTAAGGCTAAGGAGATCACACTCAAAGCTCACCGACGGAGGGCTGAACCCGAAGAGACGGATGACGACAACTCAGAAGATGATGATCAAGCCCTCATGGTTTGCAACTTCAAGAAATTCCTTCTCTTCAACCGAAGAAAAAAGGAACCACAAGAAGATGAGGAAGAAGAGCCTACTTGCTACGGTTGCAAGAAGACGGGACATGTTCGAAAAGACTGTCCATTCTCAAAGAAAAGCAACCGCTATGAGAAGCCATACAAGAAGACCTCTTCAAAGAAATATGCCAACACAAGCATTTGGCATGAAAGCGAAGCTAGTGACTCCGAGGAAGAAAAGAACTCTCCTCAAGATACGGCTAATGTTTGCCTAATGGCAACATCCGACAAGGTATCAAACGAAACTCTTGACGACTTCACTTTTGATGAACTTGTCGATGCTTTCACTGATTTACTTAGTGACCATAAAAAGGTCATTGGTAAATACAAACAAGCCAAGGACAAAATCAAAAGTCATAAAGTTGAGATACAAAGACTTTTTCTTTTACTTGATAATGTTAGAGACACTACACCCACGGATGTCACTGATGAGGTATTTAAGCTTAAGATAAGCTTACATGATGCCGAGGCACGTATTGAGCAACAAACACAAGAAATCACAACACTCAACACGGAGCTTGCAGAAGAAAAGAATAGACACAAGATTACCATTACTAAGTTGCATGGTTTGAATGCTAAGATTACTGAATTGCAAGCTGTCTCTAAGAAACTAGAGACTAAATTGGGAAAACAGGTTGCTCAACCTCAAGCCCAATCACATGAGACACACACAAAGCATGACACTACTCATACTAGTCAACCACGTCATACTCATGCTGCTCACAATCATGCTTACATGTACACACACTTTCACAAACCTCATGCACGTAGAAATAATCATCATATGTCACATAAACATCATGCTACAAGTAGATACAGTCATCATCATGTTGCACAAAGACACAATCAACATCACTCCACATATAGACAATCTCATCATGCCATGCCATATAGACAATCTCATCATGCCATGCCATATAGACAACATCATCATGCCATGCCATATAGACAACATCATCATGCCATGCCATATCAACAATATCACCATGCCTCTCCACATAGTCATCATCACCATGCTGAATCTACATATCATCAATATTCTTATAGACATCATCAGCATGCTCCTAATGTAAATAGGAATGCTACATGCACTTATTGTGGTCTACATGGACACATATCACCACAATGTAGAATCAGAAGATTAGTAGATAAAAAGGTATATGCATGGTTTCCAAAAGCTAACTCTTCAGGACCCTCAAGAACTTGGGTACCAAAGGTCACATCTACTCTTGATGTAGGTGGACCTTCCCTCCTCAACTAAGAGTAAGTGGATTCTCGATAGTGGATGCTCGCGGCACATGACGGAAGACGCACATCTTTTCGCATCACTATCGATGAAGAGAGAAGGATATGTATCCTTCGAAAATAACCTAAAAGGTTATATTATAGGTAATGGTATTATTGGCTATCCTTCCTCTCCCGTAATAAAGGATGTCTGCCTAGTGACCGAGTTAAAGCATAACTTGCTCAGCATCAGTCATCTTGCTGACCATGGTTATGACATTAACTTTGGACAAAACAAATGCCTTATTTATGATAGGTCAATAGGAGACATTGCTTTCGAAGGGGTAAGAGAGGACAATATTTATATTTTCTATTTGTCTATAGATACTAACCATGTAGGTAGATGCCTACACTACAAGAAAAAATCCTTTTACAACGTTGCAAAAACGTTGTAGAAGGTCTCTTACAACGTTTAATAGAAGGTTGTTATATCCAGGGTTGTAAAAGGGAGTTATCTTCCACAGTGTTTGTTTGAATGTTGTAAAAATGTTGTAGTAGTTCTTCACACAACAATTTATAAACATTGTGGAAATTTATAAAATTTGACAAAAAAGTTTCTACGACATTTGGCAAGTATTGTAAAAACACATTTTAAAACGTATTACAAGTGTTGTAAATATAATGTTAACATTTTGCAACTGTGGTAAAAATAATATCTACCACGTTCAATAAACATTGTACATAGATTTTCTACAACAGTGTAAAAACATTGTAAAAAGAGTTTATACAACTTCTAACAAGTGTTGTATATTTTATTCAATCATGCTTGCCAAACGTTGTAATATATATTTTTGTATGTTGTAATTATAACATCAACAATGATTTAAAAGTATTGTAAATAAATTTTACAATGTTTAGAAAAGTTGTTATAATGTTATCTTACAACACTTTTGAAACGTTGTTGATTATGTTTCCATTTAAAAAAAAATATAATTTATAAATAAAAATATATTGATTACAATTATACTAATACAAATACAAATACAAATACATTACATTATTCTAATTCTCACTAGGCTCATAAACAATCAGTTCAGACAATACAAAGTTAAGATTGAACCAAATAATGAGCAAAAGGAACAAAATAACAATAACTTGAACACAATACATATTACAAAAGCAATAGAAGGCTAAAGAAATGTTCTCTAACATTTTTTTACAATCATTTGCATGTTCAAAATGCTATTGCGAAAAATCTTCAGAGCTTTGGAAATTTGAAACCAATGCTTACTCCAACTTGACTCCGCAACTCGTATTAAGTCGACTCCCATGCTCGTTATGCTTCAGTTAGTTTTAAACAAGGAACAACATTCATTGATTGGAGTTCCTGAAGGCACAAAAGAAGAAAGAAGATATAATCGTAAGTTTTACATAGGGAATTAAATTATTGCAAAACATAGTAGTAAAGAACAAAAAGAACCCTTTTTTATTTAAGGGTATTTGAAATGAAAGAGATGTGAAAAATACCATCCTTCTTCACTAATATTAAGGAAAAAAACATAAACTCCCTATTGTTTCTGAAACAATTGAATTATAAGACGAAGAACTTGATCAGGTGTAAATGCTAAGACGCAAGACGAAGAACAATTGAATATACAAACCCTCTTAATTTTAAAGACATGTTGGTTATTTTGTTCTTTATCATTCACATAGCCCTCTTCAAGAGTTTCCTTCAACTACAAAAACTTTTCAGTGAGTTCAAATAATTATATTAGAGAAAACATATTGCTGAAAAACAAAAGGTCATCAAGAATACAAAAAATATAGACAACCCAAAACAGTAAGTTCCATTGTTCTCCATTTGATGTGAAGGGAAAACCAAACTAGTTGCCAAAATAAAAAAGAATATGTTCATTCAATATCACTCCTGCTGACATATATGAGTTACAAACACAAAATTTGATTTTATAGTTGGAAGAAAAAAAAGGATAAACTACTATGAGTTACCTGTGGTAGGACTTTCTTTAGAGCCTTAATAAACATCTGCATCCTCTTTTGCATCAAAGTTCCAGGCTACAACGATCGCTGTCTCGATCAAGCTTTCATACCCATCCTTGCCATTATGTATCCCTGTCAACATATATACAAATACTTAGCACCCTATATATTAATCTTCCGAGGAAAGAGAGAAAATGTGTTTGGTTTGTTGGTGCCATGCATGTCATAACAGAATATGAAATAAACATTTGTATGTGTGTTGTGTTGGAGCTACAAACATGTTGTCAGTTCAAACATGTGCCAAAATAGGCAAAAATAGTTCAAACATTGCCTACTGCAGTTCAAACACGTTTTGAACATGATGTCAGTTCAAACATTCCCTACTGCACATAGGCAAAAACCTAAGCCTTCCTTCAAACATGTGTCAAAATTTATGAAAATAGGTAAAATCTGTTCAAACATGCAAATGAAGGTCAATCCAACCTCCTTACCCTTTACCTATCTACACACACACATATACAAACACACACACACACACACACTCTATGCTCACACACATACAAGGCCCCTACTACCTACACTCTCAATCCTACCTCTTTGCCCAGTTGCAACCCTGCAAAACATAGGTAAATCTGGAAGAACCTTACCATGTGCATCTTATCTAAGCAGTTACCCACCCCCTTTTTGATGTAGATCTTCATATATGGCAGCAAGTGCCTAGCAGCAGTGACCGTCACTTGGATGTCAACCACCAATTATACGCACCATCCTAAGACAAGATACCAGAATTTTAGCAGCAACTCAATAACAATACCAAAGATAAATAACCAAAGCATTAATTTGTGTAGTGTCCTATCTTCTGAAATAAAGATGTGAGTTTCACATCTTTCCCATAAGCATTAATTTGTGTAGTGTCCTATCTTCTGAAATAAAGATGTGAGTTTCACATCTTTCCCATAAGCATTAATTTGTGTAGTGTCCTATCTTCCAATAGTTGTTATGGAAATGGTGGATGAAAAAATTCACATGATTATAATCTTGTACTAAAGAAATATAATCTTGTACTAAAAGGAGTGGCGATATGCACCTGGAAACAATGTCCAAAATCAGTTCTAGAAAATCCGAATTAGCAACTTCAACAAAACCTAATTAGCAAAATCTGACGAATACAGATCCAATCCATATAATCCAATGGATAAAGAATACAGATCCATCGAAAGGGTTTGGCATATTATCAGTCTCTCGTACATCAAAATTGTATGAAAGGATTGATCACTTCATACATATTTAATTCCTATAGTTAGGCCATGAATTGATGAGCACCGTTTGCTCAGTTTACCTCCATCCACGCTCCCCAAGAGTTCTAACTCTCCACAGAAGATCCACATAGAAAACGACCATCATCCATCAATAGAGTCAGAAAATGTGATTATAATTCTCATCAGCCATGCTGTACGGTTTATATGAGATTGCCCATACAACACATATATACATGCCAATGTTGTACAAATATAGGCACATATACAGATAAGGACACAAATATAGGTACGTGATACAAAAAATTTCAAATATGTCGACTTTATTCGTCTGTGTTGCACGATAAGGACACATATATGTACTGAGACGATATGTGTCTGTGCAACACAGATACACGCATACCTTGTTCTTAATGGGCCCAAGGATGCCTGGTGGAAGCAGTTCTCGCTCTGACCAAGTTATACCGCCATCGACCCTTCATGCAACCACTCCATCTAAAATTTTGGTAAAGGTATATCAGCAAACATGTCATAACAACGTAGTTAAAAAATACAGTATTATTAAACTCACTTTTGGACTTCCTGACCAATCTTATAGAAGAGAAGCAACCCATTCTAAGGAAATCTTATAGAAGAGAAGCAATCCATTCTAAGGAAGCTTAAATATAGCAGGATTCCACTTTGGCACGTTTAGTTGCTCATCAACTATGATGGGAGGTTGCCAACATCCATCCTGCAAATGAAACTAAGCATAAGTAGACTATCAACTGGAAAATGAACAGAGGCAAGGGAGACACCAGCAGTATAATGCTGCAGCCAAATCTTGACATCAGAAGCACCTCCATGGAGCCTTCGAAGTAGGCAACCAACAGATTGTCCTTGTCAACCTAGCAAAATTCAGAACATAGATTCTTAGAGCGAAGCCAATCTAAAAGTGCATTCTTAGAGCGAAGCCAATCTAAAAGTGCATCAGCAAGAGTAATTGCTTCAACCTCGACGATGGTAGAAGCATGATCATGTCGGTGGCGCTGCCACTCGCTTTTGGACCTTCCCCCATTCTCTGTCCTCCTCCTCCGTCTTCTTGGTCATCATCGGTTCGTCTTCTCGTATACCCCAAAGAGGGCTTATTGTTCCTGAGAATCCTACCAAGTAGAGAATTAATTGTAAGCCAAAGAACCAATCCCTAAGTAAATCAGAGGTCCCAAATCAGTTCTAGAAAACCCTAATTAGCGGCATAATACAGATTTACAAATTCTAGCAAAAATACAAATCCAAAATTTACCTTTGCTTTGGTGCGGATGGCTTTTGATTGTCTCCTTTAATTGGTATGCAGAGAATCCCTTGCGGAGAGGAAAGAATATGCGGGAAAAGAGAGAAACTCTTATGGAGAAAAACCCTTACGGAGAGGAGAAAAGCCCTTGTGGAGAGGAAAGAATACCCATGATATGCCTACTGATCGATAAAAATAGGAATAGGCGGGAGAATAAAAATCTGAATTGGTACGTGGGAGAGGAAAACCCTACCTTTTGATCGAAGATATTTTGTTCATATTCAATTAATTATTTAGTTTAAAAATATATTATTTATTATTAGTGACTGATTCAGGAGTATCTAATATTTTTTCACAATCCTGATGGAATATTTTTGTGCATATTTTTCCATCTAATGAATAAAAAATTTACTGACAAGATATTCCGTCATTACTAATAATTAATTCCGTCCTACGAATTAATAATTAAATATATTTGAATATTTAGTTATTTATAAATATTTTAATATATTTGATAATTTAAATATTTAAATATATTCGAATTAAGATTTATTAATATTTATTAGTATTTAAATATTTTTAAATTTTTTTGATAATTTAAGATTTATTAAGATTTAAATATATTTGATAATTTAAATATTTATAAGTCATTTCTATGTCAAATTAATAATTTAAATATTTAAATATATTTGAAAAAGATTTATTACATATATATTTATATAATTACATTTTAAACTAGTTACTTTAAATTTATTATATATATTCTAACATAATTTAAATTTATTACATATGTTATGGAGATATATATAAACTAGTTACTTTTACATGCTTTGCATGTAAAAAAAATAAAAACAATCAACGATATTATTGAAATATAGAAATTTAAATTATGTTAGAATATTTTAGACATAATTTGAATATATTTTAGTTATGACTTATTATAAATATGTTTTTAAAATTAAAATAGAAGGAAAAAAAATCTAGGTTATTATTGAAATATAGAATTTTATGTTATAATATTTTAAATATAATTCGAATATATTTAGTTATGATTTATTGTAAATGTTTTAAATTTTTTGATATGTATTTAGTTAGATAATATCATTTAGTTAGTTTAAATATAATTTAACTTTTAAAATACTTTAGGATTTACCCATGTTCATGTAATTAGGGGGATTTTAGGTTTTTATTTTCTTCCAACAACTTGTGAAAACAACTACTGTTACGTTATTTAAATTTTTTTAAGAAGTTTTTAAATTAATTGTTGATGACATACTGCTTAGACGGTTTAATTTGGAGCCGGCCCTAAGCCGCATTATAAAAGTAGAGATAAAAGAGAGTCCATTATGCGGAAGAAAGAAAGAAAAAAAAAATTTAAAATTCACATTTTTTTTTAATTTAAGGTTGATGATATACATACGGCTTGGACGGCTCGCTTTGAGCCGTTTTCAAACCGCATTATACAGTAGTAGATAACCAGTTAATTCACATGCGTTGCATGTAAAATAATTTATATTTTTTTGATATTATAAAAGAATAATTTAAATATTTAAATATAGGCTAAATTGTAACTTGATACCCTTAACTATCACTATTTTTTAACTTGATACCCTCAACTTTTATAGGTACAAAATTAATACTCTATCTCAACTTATATTTCTAACTTGATACCCATTTTTTCTTTTATTCCTAAACTGCCCTCCCCCCGGGCTGCTACTTCCCCTACCAACTTCGGCAGCCATCCCCTCCACCTCCGGCAACCACCCTCCTACCCGCCCCCGGCCCCAACGACCCACCCTACCAGAGCGTCGTCGCGCCTGCTCGCACGCTGCCCAGCTCTCCGCGCCCCCGAGCGTCCCCACGCCGGCCGCCTGCTCACGTCCATCGTCCGCTCGTGCACGCCCGCCCGCTGCTACCCGTAGCCGGAGAGAGAGAGAAGGGGTTGGGGGGAGAAGAGAAGGGACAATTTGGTCCAATTTTTTTTTCAGGGTATCAAGTTGGTACCTATAAAAGTTGAGGGTATCAAGTTGAAAAACAGTAATAGTTGAGGGTATCAAGTTGCAATTTAACCTTAAATATATTTGAAATAAGATTTATTGCATATATATTTATATTTTAATTATAAGCCGAATTAATAATTTAAATATATTAGAATATTTAATTATTTATAAATATTCAAATACTTTTTGTAATTTAAATATATTTGAATTAAGATTTATTAAGATTTATTAATATTAAAATATATGATAATTTAGATATTTATAAGCATTTTCTAAGCCTAAATAATAATTTATATATTTAAATATATTTGAATTAAGATTTATAACATATATATTTATATGTGAATTAAGATCTATATATATATATATATATATATATATATATATATATATATATATATATATATATATATATATATTTATTATATATATATATATATATATATATATATATATATATATATATATATATATATATATATATATATATATATATATATATATATATAGTTATATTTTAATTATAATTTATTATGGAGATTTATATAAATAAAAGAGAGTCGATTATGTGGAAGAAAGAAAAGAAATTTTAAAATTCGCATTTTTTTTTTGAATTAAACGGTTGCTGATTTATACATACGGCATAGACGACTCACTTTTGAGCCTTTTCCAAGTCGCATTATATATTAAATGATAACTAGTAAATTCACATGTGTTGCATGTAAAAATAATTTTTATTTTTTTGATATTAGTAAAACATAATTTAAATATATTTGAATTAAGATTTATTACATATATATTTATATTTTAATTATAAACCAAATTAATAATTTAAATATATTTGAATTAAGATTTATTATGGTTTACTAATATTTATATATATTTGGTAATTTAAATATTTATAAGCCGTTTCTCACCCTAGTAACTACCACCTTGTGTATGAACTGTATATTGTATCAAGTTGGATCGGCTAGGCAAAAATAAAAGATATCATGTCTGCCAAAATTTCAAAGTTGTTTTAGAACAAATTTCTTAGTTGCTTTTAAACAAATTCATAATATTATTCAGTTAATTCACTTATAAGACCTTAAAAAGAACTCAAAAAGGGAATTGAACAAACTGATAGGACTAGAATCTCCAATCCTTGTATACACTTTATGGGCAGTAAGATTTTTGCATAGTAACTTTTACGTATGTCCATACCAGAACATAATTTTTGAATTAACCTGAGGATGTCCGGACAAAGATACAGCAAGATTTATAGTAGAAAGATAAAAAAATATTTATGTTATCTCTTTTCAGATCCCATACTTCCTTCTTAAGCTATTTTCGGTCGAAGAGTTTTATAGATTTGGCATTTAAAAGCATAATAAGTTGTAAAAATATGTAAATGAAGAAAACTTATTTATCTCAATGATTAGGCTTTAAACTTTGGACAGTTGTTAGATTTTTCAATGATTAATTCATCAATTGAATATATGATATAACCTAAGTTAAAGCAGCATTTTAAAGAGTAAAATAAAGGTCGAGAAATCATGATTTTTACAAGAATGAAGATTAGGATGAGCAAGAAGCCATGGTAGGGATTTTTGCAAGAAGCTGATACATTAGGCTTGTCTTCAAAGTCTTGGAAGGGATGGGTTTTGGCATGTGACATATCCATATCCATTAATCAAGAGTTGCTACCAAGTGAGATGTCGACCTAATAATACCAACATTTCAAATATTATCATCCTAGCAACATTTTAAAGATAAATTTGCAATATTGTCTAAACATTGTAAAATACACATCTTTTGCAATATTTTATAAAAGCCGTTCAATATAACCTTTTTGCAATGTTTCTCAAACATTGCAAAATGACATTACATACACAACGTTTATATAAAGTGGTAAAATAAAATTATTTTTACAACATCAAACAAATATCGTGAAACATAAAAAATTTACAACAATTGATAATCGTGGTTGAACATGATATGTTTACAATGTTTTAAATACATTGTCAAAATTAATAACTTGGACAACATTAAATAAACGTTGTCAAAATTAACAAATGTTACAATGTTAATAAAATGTTGTTGAAGACAGTAATACACAACTTTTGTGAATAACCATTGTAGAATCCTTAACGTTTGAATATAAAACGTTGTTTGCACATATATTTTACAATGTTTTTACAATAAAGGTTGTAGAAGACCCTCCATGTTTACAACGTTTTCAGAAAGTGTTGTAAATAGATTGTTGTAAAAAGGGTTTTTTCTTGTAGTGCTATATGCTCACAAAGATGAACGGTTACTATGGCACCAGCGTCTTGGTCATGCCAACATGGATACTATATCCAGGCTATCGACCAAGAAGCTAGTTAGAGGCTTGTCCGACATCACATTCAGAAAGGACACCGTATGTGCCGAATGTGAGTTGAATAAGGCAACCAAGTCATCTTTTCACTCCATAAACTCTGTAAGCACTACTAGACCCCTACAACTACTCCATATGGATTTATTTGGCCCTAGTAGAGTAGCCAGTCTTGGTGGAAAACTCTATGCATTTGTTATTGTTGATGACTTTTCAAGATTTACTTGGGTTTTCTTTCTTACTCATAAAAGTGATGCTATTTCAGTTTTTAAGATTTTTGTCAAGAAAGTTCAAAACAAAAAAGGCTACATGATCACTCGAATCCGAAGTGATCATGGAGGCGAATTCGAAAATTCTGATTGAAAAGTTTTGTGACTCCAATGGTTTTGATCATGAGTTTTCTTGTCCAAGAACTCCCCAACAAAATGGTGTTGTGGAGCGGAAGAATATGACTTTTGGTGATATGGCCAGAGTTATGTTGAACAAGTTTTCACTTCCGAAATACTTTTGGGCTGAAGCTGTCAGTACAGCTTGCCACATTTTAAATAGGGTACTTATTCGTCCTATTACGAAAAAGATACCCTATGAGCTTTGGTTTGGGAGAACCCCAAATGTTTCTTATTTTAGAGTTTTTGGCTGTAGATGTTTTATCCTTAACACCAAAGACAACTTAGGCAAATTTGATGCCAAAGCTGACGATGGTATTTTCCTTGGCTATGCTGCCAAGAGTAAGGGATATAGAGTTTTTAACAAACGCTCTTTAATTGTGGAAGAGTCTACAAATGTGACTTTTGATGAAGATAACAGTGCAGCAGCTACTCTTGATGATGATGTTGAGCCATCAACGTCTACTCCAATGAACACCACAACCGAAACAAATTCTCTGGAAAGCTTGCCTAAGAAATTCTCTTTCAAGCCTTCACATCCAGAAAATTTGGTAATCGGTGAGGTTTCACGAGGAGTAACTACTAGATCATCATTAAGAGACTCTATTGCTAGCACTGCCTTTATTTCACAAATTGAGCCTAAAAATATTTCAGAAGCTTTCAATGATGAATCTTGGATTTCTGTTATGCAAGAGGAACTCAACCAATTCGAGAGGAGCCAAGTATGGGAACTCGTTCCTAGACCGACTAATCACTCGATTATTGGTACTAAATGGGTTTTTAGAAACAAAGTGAACGAAGATGGTTCAGTCACACGCAACAAAGCTCGTCTAGTAGCCCAAGGATACAACCAAGAGGAAGGTATCGACTACGATGAGACGTATGCTCCTGTTGCTAGATTAGAATCCATTCGGATGCTTTGTGCATTTGTAAAATTTCAAAATTTCAAATGGATATTAAAAGTGCTTTCTTGAATGGTTTTATTAAGGAGGAAGTTTATGTAAAACAACCCCCTGGCTTTGAAAATCACAAATTTCCCGACCACGTGTTCAAGTTAAAGAAAGCGCTATATGGCCTCAAACAAGCCCCCAGAGCTTGGTATGAACGGCTTAGCAACTTCTTACTTGAGAAAGGTTTTTCAAAAGGGAAAATTGACACTACAATGTTCATAAAATCTTTCAAAGACACTATTCTGTTGGTACAAATATATGTAGATGATATTATTTTTGGTTCTACTGATGAAACTCTTTGTCAAGATTTTGCCAAGTGTATGCAGACCGAGTTTGAGATGAGCATGATGGGGGAGCTCAACTACTTTCTTGGACTGCAAGTCAAACAAATGTCAAATGGAACCTTCATCTGTCAGTCGAAGTATACAAAGGACATGCTAAAGAAATTCGACCTTGATAACGTCAAATCAATCAGCACTCCTATGTCTACTTCAACCAAACTTGAACCAGATGATAGTGGCAAACCCGTAGATCAGCGTAAGTATCGAGGTATGATAGGCAGTTTACTCTATCTTACTGCTAGTCGCCCTGATATAATGTTTAGTGTTTGCCTGTGTGCTAGATATCAAGCTAATCCTAAGGAATCACATATGACCGCGGTTAAGCGTATCTTTCGATACCTTAAGGGTACGGTTACAGTGGGCCTATGGTATCCCAAGTCAACATCATTTGACCTCATTGGTTATTCTGATGCTGACTTCGCTGGATGCAAGCTCGACCGTAAAAGTACGAGCGGCACGTGTCATTTATTAGGAAAGGCTTTAGTCTCTTGGTTTAGCAAAAAGCAGAATTCTGTCGCACTATCCACAACTGAAGCAGAATACATAGCAGTTGGGCGTTGTTGTGCACAAATTCTGTGGATGAAGCAAACCCTTGAAGACTATAATTTATCTTTCATGCATATTCCTATCTTTTGTGACAACACTAGTGCTATAAACTTGACTAAGAACCCTATTTGTCACTCACGCACAAAGTACATTGAAATTCGACACCACTTTTTGCGTGATCATCAGCAAAATGGCACGATTAACTTAGAATTTATTAACACTGATCATCAGTAAGCTAATTTCTTTACAAAGCCATTATCCGAAGAGCGCTTCAATTTCCTTTGTCGTGAACTTGGAATTTTAGATGAAGCCGTCATAAATTAAAATACACCTGCGTAAATATCGATTATATTGTGATTCTCTTATGATGAACTTGCTATGAGTACAAGCCGAAAGGGCCCTTCTAACAACAAGGCGTAAAAGCCTAAGCGATACGGTGCACTAGTCCTCAGGACTACCGCTAGCTGGGATCCGGCCCCTGCAGCTAACTCATGGCAAATTCAAAATATTGAATTATGATATAACTCCTTATTTATTATACGATACATTTTGATTTATCACCTGCTGATATGCTATTTTTCAATTTTATATTGCTATTCTTCTTCTACTATCTGGTTTATTGAATCTCTTAATCATTTATCTTTATTGATTTCCCATACTTAACCAATATTTCATCCTTTCAGCCTGATTTCTGTTCTGGGACAAGGACCCAGAATTTGGGCCGAACTCTGCCCTTACCAGAGTTTGGGCCGAGTTCGGCCTCCCTGTTCCAGAATCGGGGACAGTTCCAGCCGTTGATCACAACTTGATCCAATGGTCCTGATTCACTCCGACCAAGAGAAACCCTTCCCTTATATTCGGTTTCTCTTCCTCCTTCTTTTATACCACCTTTTCCACTTCTCCTCCACTATTCTCTCAAAATCCTAACCCTAATTTCTTCTCTATAGTGCTCCATTCTTTCCAAAACTCAAGGAGAAGGGCTATTTTCCAATTCTCTTTCACTGTTCATCATTTATTTGAGGTATAACTTACTCTTCTTCTCTATTTCAATTCTCTCTACTTTGTTCTATGGCTCCTCGCTTGCTCAACGTGGGAAGAGAATTCGAACCGAGGGAGTGTCCTCATCGAATGCTTCTCCTCCCGTTGAGCAACCCGTTGAACAACAACAACCACCTCATCCGTTGTTCAACCCTTCACGTCCATGTGATCCAAACACTTACGACGACCGACTTTTTATATCACTAGATGCATCTAATGAATGGTTTAGTGATTTTCGGACCCGTCCGGTGTTTGCGGGATACCCCATAAACTTTACAATTTTTGTACAATATAAATCTATGTTTCATGATCTTTGCCTTGATGAGCTAGTTGCTACGAATTTCGTCATCTATCGTAGCGCTATACAAATATTTTACTGCAACTTAACTCATGATGACACTCACATTTATTCCAGAGTTGCGTGCATTGATATCGCCTTTGCTGATTCTGATTTGGCCGAGTATCTTGAACTTCAAGAACTCGATACTTGGGATAAGCTTGTTGAAGCTCGATCGTTCCACTTTCTAGATGGAACTTCCCTTGAGAGCTTCAAGGCTGACTTATGTGCCCCAAACATTTGTCCTCGTAAGCTTATGGCCAAACATCTCAACCCTTACTACTATGAACTTCATCGTATTGTTTTCAATACCCTTCTACCCAAAGCGGGCTCCACCGATGAAGTCACCTATTTTGAGATATCAGCTTTGTATCATCTCTACTATCGCATTCTTTTTAATCTTCTACGTACCATGATGGACTGGATGATTAACTGTAGGAAGAAACCACGAGCCTTGGTTTATCCCTTATATCTTCCTATGGTCCTTCGTGCATTCATTGTACCACTTCATGATTTTCCTTTCTTGCCTGCTCCTGCCTTCCTATCTAAGGCACGATGACTTCAGGCAGTCGTAGCCTCTCCTGCCACTTCTGAGCATTCCGATGATGAGGAGCCCGACGCCCCTCCACTTGGACAGGATGCGCCACCTCCTCCTGCTACCCTTGACTCCATCCAGACCATGCTCCGAGATCGCTTCACCTTAGAGGACGATCACTGGACTCAGATAGACTACCGTACTACCCTGTAGATGAGTGCCCTCAGCAACTCGCTGCACGATATTTGGTATTCCATGTCTCGTCATCCTTCTATGCCCATTCCTATGGAGCGGGATCCCGGTCGCGAGGGATATCGCATTGACGATCCTTGGGTCATGCGCTACCTGGATCCAGATGCTGCTATTGTGGACCCCAGCCGTTCCTTCACTGATCCTTTCGACACCGCTGGGCCTTCTCGTGCTCCATGATGGAGATGGCTACTACCTCCTGATGCTGCTGCTGATCATAGTTTATGTTTTATGCTTTCTAGTTTTTTAGTTTTTAGTTGGATTTATGTACTTGGTTTGTCGTTATCTCTTTATGTTTTAGTTGTGAGTGATGACTCTTATGCTTATCATAGTTCTATTACTCTCTGCTCGTTATGTTCGTTAATATGCAGTTTCTTCTCTTTTGGTATGTTTGCCCATTATTACTTGCTTATATTGCTAAATGCCAAAAGGAGGAGAGATATGTATATTCTTTATGTGCTTTTGGTGCTTTTTGGGAGATGTTCCTTATCAGGCCAACAGGTTCAACGCATTGTTTACGGGGGAGCTATCTTATTTAGCTCGGCACCGATTATGGGGGAGCTATGCTTTTGTCATTGACTGTATCCAGGTACGAATATTGAATATACAATTATTATTTTGTCAATTATCAATATGGGGGAGATTGTTGACACAAAGTCACAGTCAACCAAATATCGATAACATTGACTAAATAATACTTGTAGTAATTCAATACGACACACGACGTCCACTTCAAGCTCAAGTCAGACGACAGCTCGGTCTTTGCAAATCTGTGTTATATGAGTCTGTATTTTATACTTTTATTGAGTCTAGACTGTTGTAAACTGTGTCATGCTGAGCTCTTGAGACTTGACCAAAAGCCTACCCAACAATCCATAAACTCCACCATTCAGAAATAAGCCCATTGGTCCCTTAGAACCATTCTGTGCTCTGGAGACAGAGTTCGGGCCGAACTCTGCCTCCACACAGAGTTCGGGCAGAACTCTGTCCCCTAAAAATCAGCAACCTAAATTTTAGGGTTAGCTGGTTGCAAGTTGCCCAACGGCCAAATATTTGAAATTTTCTACCCGAATTCTGGCCGAATTCTGCCTACAAAAACCCTATAAAAAGGCCAAGAATTCTCTCATTTCACATCATCCAATCTTCTCTTATCTTCTCTCTTGAAGCTCAAATAAGCCATACCCTTCCCATCTACTAGCCACAAGCATCCTAAGTCTCGAGTGCTCAGCATCTCTCAGTTAGGAGTCTTGTGCAAGAGTTGAAGAAGTCGCTTGGAAAATTCCAAGCAATCGCCACTGCGATCCTTTGTAAGAAGTTGACGTGCTCTTCTGAAGAAAAGGCACGGGTTGTAAACTACTATTTCATAAATAGTGGATTTAATCCTGAGCTAGAGTTCTCAGGCCTGGACTAGTCCTCCACGAGAAAAACCAGGTTAAAATCGGCTGTGTTTGCGTATGCTCTCTTTCTTCTCACTTTAAATTCCGTATTTACTCTGATTAGTTTTGTTTGTGATAGAGTTGAATTTTAATTGGATATTATCTCTATAAACTCTATTCACCCCCTCTAGAGTTGCCATCTGTTCTTCACTTCCTATTCGGTGACAGTGTAGGATTCGAAAATAACGAGATGATATGTCTAGAGGACTCTCTGGTAGTTAAGTTAAATGACCAAAGAATAGGGTTGCCATCGATAAAGTGCCAATACCCTCTATCGATGTTTGCTGATCTGGCTGTATAGAGGTAGAAGAAATGGGACCCGACCCCTGAACTGCATGGAGTTGTTTCTGGCAGGATCCAATTCAATTCTGGTGACCGAAAGAAGGACATGTTCAAGTGTGTCAAGGGTTCCACGTCCTACTCCATGAGGGGACTGTACCCTGGTGTCATAATGAATGATGTCCCGACCGATCTTCACACCTATGCGGCTGAGACTCTCTCCAACTTGATGATGTCAAAGAGGGAGTCGTACCCGAAAGGGAAGCTGCAGATGGAAGGTTGGAGACATTCTATCCCATTCTGGAGTGACCTTATTAGATGGGTGCTCTCGACTTACGAGGCCACCCTAAAAGCTGTCGGTCTTCTTTATGCCGTTAGAGCCGCCCAATACGGCATTAAGGTTAACTGGCCAGTGTTTATCTCCTTGGCAGAGTTAAACAACTATCACACCTGTACCATCTTACCAGGTGGGGAGATGGGTCTGGCTCTTCACAAAATACAAGCGATATCCAAACTTCCCAGGAGGACGGAGCCATACGCAGAATACGTCCCTAGTAACGTAGAGCTTTTAGATTTGGAGAAAAAGAACTCTGAGATGATGGAGGTGTACAAAGAGTTACTCTGTCACTTTTTTATTTGTCACCAGATTACGAAGAAGGGTAAGACTGAGGGGTCCCTTCCGCATACGAGGGCCTGGACTAGCTACGTTTTCACCAGAGAAGAGGGGGATGGCCCAGTCACTTTTTCGTCTCGCAAGCCCTTGACGAGCTCTGAGGTAGAGCAATTGATGGCAGATCACGGAGCTGAGGATTCCAAGAACAGTGATCATCCTGAGAAAAACTCCCCGATTTGTCATTTCTTTAAGCAGGCCGAGTTCAAGATGTCAGAAAAGGCGGTGCTAGCTGCTTTCCTGATGATAATATGGCTTCGTGATTGCGTATTCTCTGGTGGTTCAGGGTCCGTTGAAATAATAACTCAGGGTATGATACTTCCGACTATAAAGCCGGCCTATGGACGCCAACTTGCTCTGCTTCCAGCGATGGTCTGCGCCATCCAACGGGATTTGTGACATTTTGTCGTGAACACGATAACGTCCGATGGAAGAAAGGACTTTGCTATGAATGAGTTTCCTTTTCACTATCTGATGGGATGGCTGGTGCTGCATTGTCCCAGATTGATGAACGCCGGGCAGATGGCAGACTCTTTGGCAGGGGATACCTTTCTTCGGAGATTCAGAGACATGGATTGGATCGTTACAGGGGTGCCTGTTTATAGGAGGGCTTTGAGTTTTTTACAGAACTATGAATTCTACAGAGTATCGCCTCTATCTGGTAGTGGTCACGCAGGAGACACCCTAGTAGATGAGGGGGCACTCATTACTAGCCTTTCTATTGGGGCATTTCGTTGGCTCCAATCCATTTGGTCTTCTCATCTGGTGTTCAGGAATAGGAACCACACTTTCCTGGAACCTTATTTGTCGAGCCACTTTGTACGGCAATTCGGCTACAGCCAACTTCTCTTGGGCAATCCCAGTCTTCATCTCCAGTCGATAGGGAGACTGATTGACGGGGCACGTGTATGGTGCTACAATAACGCTGGGTGTATAGGGGCAGTTTTTACCTTGCCAGAGGATAAACCCGACACCCACATGCTCTTCGCTGCTGCTAAGTTTTATATTTAGGTCAATACCCATCCTTCGCGGTATGACCGTGAGCAGAGTTTTATATCGGGGACTAGGTTTGCCCCTACTCTTGCTGATATAAGACACGTGCACGCCATGAAGGGTAACAGAAAGGGAGGCATCGCTCCCACAGTTGAACCGGCTGCAGCATCGCAGCAGAGAGTTATTGTTGAGGAGCCTATCATTGCAGCACCTCGTAGAAAGGATGCTGAAGAACTTCTTCCTGACATTCCTCATAAGAGGAAGGCTTCCATCGAGCTGGATCTCCGGCCCAAAAGGAATAAGGTGGTTGTTTCCCGGGGGAGAAAGAAGGTCACGGTCGTGGGTGCCGGCTCGCTTCCTCCCAGAAGGTCTTCTCGGTAGATGGTGTTGCAGGCCGTTACCATTCGGGAGGTAGATCCCTTCCTAGACTCCATAGTCATTCTGGTCAATCCAATAGAAGCTTTCTCACCATTGTGTTTGTCCTTTACACAGGATCCTGAAGTTGCAGCTGAGGCAGGTGCCTCCTTGTGTGAGGAGGTAGACGTGACGACAGTGTCCCCTGCTCGTCCTCGACCGATGGATGAGGGCGAATCTTCTTCAGCTGTAAGGTTTGAGCGACAGGATGATCAGGGCAAAGGCCTAGACCATGACGGCAATCAAAAGATCAGTCCCTCCTATGACATTTCTTTGGGGGATATGTCTGCAATAGGAGCTGTAATGAAGGACTTAGATGAAAATCAAGTCCAATCGGCTCAGCCTCCTGTGGGTACGTTATCTTTGCACCTCTTTTCGGATGAGATTTTTTGACTTCGATTTTGCGTGCTCTTCGTGAGGCTGACTACGACTGTATGTTCCCTTGTAGACAAGGAGAAGGAACCCCTCGTGAAGATAGCCCCAGGCATTGGGGAAGGGACAGAAGTTGTCCCCGGCTCCTTTAAATTTACTGGTGTAGAGGGAGCTGTTAGTGAGCCGGTATCGGCTACAGAATGAGAGGTTAAACAGCCTCCAGAGGGGGCTATTACGGAATCTGCTCCTATTTCAGCTGGAATTGTGAAAGAAAACAGGCCTGATGCCGCTCGGGGCCTTGATATTGTTCTCCTTGAACAGTCTGGGCCTGCCTTCGATTTCTCTGAAGCTAAGACTGATGGCGTATCCCAGGCTGGCACCGAGCAAGCCGAAGGTACGAAATTACAACTCTTTCGCATTTTCCTCTTTTTCTTGGTTACTGATGTATATATTGCTTTCTTGTCAGGTTTGGCTTCTTGTCAGGTATTCCTTCCTGGAGTGGAAGAAACTCTCCAAGCCTCCTCCCTGACGACCTCCATTGAAGACGATGAGAAGGCCCAGGAAGTCATCAAAGCTTTCTACTCTGTGCTGAAAGTAAAGCTTCCTGGAGTCCTGAATCGGAATGCAGCCTTTGGCCCTGTGAAGGCTATTGTCGAATGCCAAGTGGCGGCCCTTGAGAGCATTATCGTCTATGAAGAGCGAGCTAATACTCTGAGGAAAGTTCTGAATGATCTGGAGGGCCAGGTGTCCAGATTTCGGGATGCTAAACAACGAAGCCCGATATCGCTGTTCTATACAGAAGATGAGGCTTTGATCACAGCTCTCGTAGAGGAGAAGGCTACTTTCCAGGCGATGAATGATGCCCTCGTTCAAGAGATCAGTGAATTGGCTGATCAGTATGGTCAGTTCAATGCTGCAAGTGAGGCACGTGCTGCCTCGAAGAATAAACTGGCTGCGCAGGTTACCGAAAAATATAATCACATCGTACAGATGGAAAATGAGATCGCTCAAATGGAAGCCAACTTGAGAACAGCAACGTCTGAGAATGAGGACTACTTGGCTCAGGCTGCCATGACTGCCACCACTTCCGTCCATTTAAAAGAACAGCTGGTGAAGTTGGAGGGAGAGCACATGAGTCTGATCCTTTTCGAGGATGAAGCTGCCCGTCAAGAAGAGGCGCGCCGTTGAGCTACCGCGAAGTCTGAAGCCGAAATCATGGCTCTAAGGGACAATATCAATCGCCTATGTATCCCTTAGATTATTTATTTGTAACTATTTTTTTTCAGCCATCACGGCTCTTGCACCCCTTTTTTCCATCTCTTGATAGTCGTTCAAGTAAAGAATAAAGAATCTTTTCAAAATGAATATAATTTTGTGAAATATCGGAACTAGAGGTAATGTGGTCGTAGTAAGGATATTTTTGGTAGGTATTCTGCTGGGGAATTTGATGTGGTCCTACTATCCGTTTTATATTCAAGTTTTTTTGAATATCGATAATAGGTTGAACGAAGCTGCTAATAGAGGTAATATGGACGTAATAGCAGAGGATGTTCTATATCTGACCAGAGGTAATATGGACATGGAAAGATATATAACATTAGGTGGGAGTGGATAATTCAGAGGTAATATGGACGTGATTATACTTAATGAATGCTTTGCTCAGAGGTTATATAGACATGGCAAAACATTTCTTAATCATTCCACTGGGGAAATAATTATCGAAAAACAATTCAGATGTAATAGAGACGTGACTTATTTTCATCAAATCGAGTTTGGACAGAGTTAAAAATGGGAATGATTTTGCTAGGGAAATATTTTAGAGGACCTATTATCCAAGGCATATACAAGACTCTTAAAATACGGATAATAGTTAGAGTTTTTTTAAATCACATAAACATCGCACTGTACATTTACATGACTGAACATATGTGAACATTATTTACAAAAGGTTACACATAGTATTTCTTCAGGAACTTGCCATTGATAGGCATCATGAGCAAGTCACCATCCGGCTTGGTTAGTTAGTACGCACCGTTAGCATACACTGATTCTATAATGAAAGGACCTTCCCATTTAGCCTAAAATTTCCCTTTTGTTTTGTGCGTCATGACCATTGGTCTTTTTACTGCTAAGACTAGATCACCGACTTGGAAGATTCTTTCCTTTACCTTTTTATTGAAGGCTCTGGAAAGGCGTCCTTGGTATAGCACAATGCGCTGCTGAGCTAACAAGCATTTTTCGTCTAGTGCTTCGAGCTCCTGTAGTCACAGACGGTACTTTCTTCGGTAGTCAACTCACTGGCTAAGGCTACTCGAAGAGAAGGAATCTAGATTTCTAGGGTAAGAACTGCTTCGCTCCCATAAACCAGAGAGAATGGCGTACTACCTGTTGGAGTCCGGACCGTTGTACGATAGGCCCATAGACATTCGCCGAGCTTTTCATTCCAATCGTGCTTATTTAAAGACACGAACTTCTTGAAAAGTTTAATGATGGTTTTATTGAAGGCTTCTGCTATCCCGTTAGCCGCTGGATTGTAGGCAGTAGAGGCTACATTCTGGATTCGATTTCTATCGCAGAACCGATAGAATACATGGCTTACAAATTGTGGACCATTATCATGGATGATCCTGCGAGGTAGGCCGAAGCGGTACATAACGTGATGTTTGATGAAACTGATCACGTTTGACGCCTTCACTTCGGTGAGCGGTATAGCTTCCGCCCATTTGGAGAAGTAATCAATTATGGCTAGGATGAAACGATATCCTCTGGAAGATGGCGGGCTGATTAGGCCTATGACGTCCATACACCAGGCTTCAAAAAGGCCAAGATGCTTCCATCGGGTGTAGAAACTTCGAAGGTTGATGAATGAAATCGACATGGAACTGACAAGCTCTACACTTTTTTACATATTCAACAGCATCTGCTATCATCGTGGGCCAATAATAATCCATTCATCTGAGCCGATCTTGTAATTTGGGGCTTGGTTGATGTGCACCACAAACTCCGTCATGAGCCTTCCAGAGTGCATGTTTGGTTTCTGTGTCTGATAAATATCGTAACAGTAGCCCATCGTAAGAGCGTCGGTACAGCATCTTGGTAGCTGTGTCATAGTAAAATCTGAGGGATCGCCTTTGGATAGATACTGCTTCCTTCGGGTCTTCGGAGAGGATTCCATAGACGACGTAGTCTATGAAAGAAAATCTTCAGTCTTTAACATCGACGTTTGTTTCCGTTGTGTAACTGTGATAAATAGACAAGGCATCTTTCATACAGAATAGTTCTCGACCAGACACTGTGATCGACTGCTGAGTATTGGTAGGGACGGTCAAGGAAGCAGCGAGACTGGCTAGAGCATCTGCTTTTATATTTTATAGTCGAGGCACGTGCTCGATGAAGAATCCAGCAAAAGTAAATGCCAACTCGATATTGTCTACGTAGCACTCTACTATTTTGCACAAATGATCACAAAAAATTGTGTTCGGCTCGCTGCTATGTCGCCCTACATTTTTTAATCTGAAGGGCATCACCGTATAGCAGTATACCCCCAACAGTATTCGAAAAGATGTGTGCTTCGCATCGTCGGAGAACATTTTGATCTGGTTGTAGCTTGAGAACCCATCCATGAAGGACATTCGCTCGAAACCGCAAGTATTGTCGATCATTACGTCAGTAATCAATAAAGAGAACTCGTCTTTCAGGCATACAGGGTTCAAATCATGGTAATCGATACAGACTCGAACTTTACCATTATTTTTTATGACTAGAACAATGTTGGCAACCCCGTCACGGTGTTATTCTTCGCAAATGAACCCACCGGCAATGAGTATCTTGACTTCATTCTCGATGGCCTCCATGACATTTGGTCGGAATCGTCGTTGCTGCTGCTTCACTGGCTTAGCTTTAGACAAAATATTTAGGCGGTGTATGGCGACTTTAGGGTCCAGGCCTGGCATGTCTTCATAGTTCCATGCAAAGACGTCGATGTATTCTCTTATGAGCTGTATAAGAGATTGTCGTTCATCGCCAGATAGACTTTTGCTAACGAAGATAAGTTTAAAAGATGATTCATCTCCTAAATTGACATAGACGACTTCGTCTTCTGTAGGTGGTTCACGTTGTTCGAAACGTAGCTCCCACCTAGTATCTATCTTTTGAGCCTATTGTTCAAGCTCGATCGATTGGACATCGTCTGCAATTTGGTCAACTGAAACCATGTTGACTGACAGAGTTGCTTTAAACATGTCGCCAATGCTAGAGTCTGAGTTCTAGAGGCAGGAATCAGAAGAATGAGAACAACGATCTGCTTTATCATCTGATCTTTTGGGAGTTGTTGGAGGAGTGATATAACCCAAACCAACACCGTTTTGTTGATAATAGTTCTCGGGTTTGCCGAGAGGAGCAAAGTAACGTATTGGCAACCATCATCCCCGATCGTAGTTTAGCCCTTGGTCGCTTTTTATGTCATATCCCATGTTCTGGATGATATTCTTAGCCTGCCAACTATATCGAAAAAGTTGCATTTTCCCAGAGTCATAGTCAGCTTCCGTGTCGCGCTTGGGAGAAGTAGAGTCCGGAATGAACTTTCTTTCGCCAATTATTCGCCCGAAGATGATTAGTTCTCCACCTTTTTTTCTGGCTGAAACGATGAAGTAGTGGATATCTTCTGAGTAAACTTTTTCCTGCAGGTGAGGCGTCATGACCGGCATACAGAGATGTGGTCCTATGCTGTGCTCTAGAGCATATATCGTATCTATGTAGTGGTTTACAGATTGATAGACATCGAAGTAATTCAAAGATAAACCTTTACTAAAAAAATACGTAAGTTCTTCTTCATGGATAACATCATCCGCTGAAGGTACATTATTATGAGCAATGATATACTCATTGAGGGGATCATCATCTGGAAGAGGAGCAACAGTCTTCGCCAAGTTCACCACGTAGGGTAATTCTTCGGGATTGGGAGGACGGACTTCAGCAGGTTCCACCCGAGGTGTCTTGCGGAGAGTGATGGTCAATGGTTTGACCCTATCAGGGTTCTTCTTTTTCACCAAGATTATGAGAGGCTTTGGAGTACTTTTTGGAGTAGTACGTCCTTTGACTCGGATAATCAGGGGACCATCATTGGAAGATGAACTTGCTTCAGCTTCATCGTCAGCTTCGTTGCCGTTATCTTTGGTGGGCTGAGATTGGTAAAGTACCGAATGTCCATAGTAGGCTTTGATACCCTTAAAAGGATCGACATCAACAAACTCCGTCTTCACGACGCCATTGCTGTTGACGTACTTGAAGCACTGGTGAAGTGTGGAAGAAATGATCATGTTCTCATGTATCTACGGACGTCCCAACAAGAAATTTTAGGATATATTGTCATCGATCACATAGCTAGAAACCTCCATTCAGAGATCACCGATATAGCACTTAAGACGGATCTTGCCCAGCGGGTGGCTTCTCCCAGCATTGAAAGCCATGACAGTTGTATTGTTACATATAGCTTGTGCAGAGGGATTACTAGAATTTGAAGCAAACTTCTAGGAATGATGCTGAGGGACGAACCTGGATCGATGTGCATTCGATCTACCTTAATCTCCCCAATATACCTTATATAGTACAGAGGTCTATCATGACAATTATTTTTTAGTAGCATGTCCTCCTGGAAAAAGGTGATATTGGGCACCACTTCCATAGTACTGTGGCAGTGAGGACAGGAGATAGGGTCTTTAGCGGGGGCTTTGACTTCAGCGAGATAAGAGTCAACATGCAGTAATGCCTCACTTAAGGCCTTCCGCGTTTCTTTGGAGAGTCGCAATAGATCGAACAGAAATAATCTGGTAGGTGTATTAGCCAGTTGTGCCAGTATATCAAAGTTGTAGGGCCGATCCATGCCATCGAGAGCTGGCGCATTCATAGACTTGTCAAATCGTGTCTCCTTCTGCTTGGCTTTGTCGGTAGTTGAAGGCTTAGACGGGACGGCTTCTGAGCTTGTGGAGGCAGCAGGAGATTGAGAAGGTACTGCTTCTTCTTGTGCGGGGTCGAAAGTCCGTAGATAAGCCTTCCCCGATCGTGTTTCGCCAGATAGAACATCATAGATGGGAGAAGACACTATATCGCATGACTTGTATTTCTTGCCCTTTTTTGCTTTGGAAGATACCACCCCCTGTGTCATTTCTTGCACAAGGTCCGGATGGACCCACATGACCTCACCACGTTCAGACATGAGTGGCACCAAGGTTGAGTTGCGAGATGGCGGCAGGTTGACGACTTCCATTATTGCCATGGAGATCGGGACCATGTCGTCTGGGACTTCTGTGGGAGAAAAGTCACCAAACTAAAACGAGATCATGTTAGAAGATACGACCTTGTCTTCAGCTTCGAGGTTGATCACTTGGTTGTCGATAAGCTGTTGTATCTTCTTCTATAGGACGATACAATCCTTGGTAGAGTAATACACGTACTGATGATAAAGACGGTACTTGGGATCGTTGAGTTGGTTCGCCTTTGCAGGACGTCGTAGTGGCGGCAATATCAGTTTATTACCCTTCGTCAATGTATGAAAATGGTAATGACATCATCTTCGTCAAAGGAGAAGGTCTCCTTAGGTTTGTCAGAGGTACCTGAAGAATTGGAAGCTCCCTTGGAAGTGTCGACCTTTAAGACTTCTTTCCCTTTACCCCCACGGACAGAGATAGTTTCAGGATGCTTGGCCTTGTCTTCAGATTTAGGTGTTTTAACCTCAGTAATTCTAGATTAGGAACGTCATTTTCAGCAGCATCAGCGGCCCCAATGAAAGCGGACCATGTATCATACTTATGTATACCCAGACAGAACTTTACTGTAGGAAGAAAGTTATATCGACAAGTATCCATAAGTTATGAGTCTGGTATACCGAAGGGCATCTTCAATGCTAGCCGCCTGAAGCGTTCGATGAAAGCAATGACAGACTCAGTCCTCCTTTGCTTGGTCTCGATGAGGATGGACATACTAACATACATGCCACTCTCATAAAACCTGTTGAGGAACAACCTCTCCAAGTCTTTAAAATAATTGATACAACCGTCAGGCAGACTGCAGAACCATTCGAAAGCTACCCCCTGCAAGGTGCTAATAAACAGCTTTGACAAGAATGGATCATACTTGGGTAATTGTAGAGTCTGCGTATTGAAGTATGCCATGTGTTGACGAGGAGAAGTCAACTCGTTAAATGAATTTAGCGTCAGCGGCTTGTAGTTAGGAGGGTAAGTAGCATTCTTCCATTCAGGAGGATAAGGTTGAGATATCCCCATCTTCTGAAGCTCGTCTTTGTGTGAGAAGGTGTCGAGACGGGCAACCATAGAATCAATTGCATTTTGTTGATTGAGCAAGTGTTGGAAAACGACTGTTGTACGGTTGTCAGGCGTTGTTGGCGAAGGACCACCCCCAGCATTTATAAGATTTGGAGAAGGCGCAACGGAATGATACTTCTTTTGTAGTGAAAAAGGGTTGTTGCTTTGAGCCGGACTAACATGAGCCGAGACATTTTGTTGGGGTAGAGGAACAGCCCCAGCAGCTTGGACCGCCATGATACTGGTAAGCATATCAGTGATCTTGGACTCTAGCCATTTGCTGGTCTGATCACTGGCTTCTTCAGGTCTTTCTCCGTCTGCCATGTATATAGATAACATGTAAGGATGAACAGAGTAAACAGTACAACTGGTGCTGATACTGTCTGTCTCTGAGTTGACAAGTCCCTCATCTTCAGGTAGGGGAGGTTGATAGTCGCCATCAGACTTGGAGAGATCGTCGTCCTCTGGAAGGCTACCCCCAGTGTGAAGGTCATCCGCTTCAGACTCTGAGGGAATACTAACCCCAGCTTGGGAGTCCTCGTCATCTATACAGAATCTCGCCTTTGACCGAGTACCCATATAGACTCCTTCAGATGTGACAGCCTGCTGGCCATCTATTGGTAGACTTCTTGTCCTTCTTCTCGCAGAACTGAGAGAGAAAGTTGGGTTCGTATTCCACCGTCTTTGATTGGGACTTCCATAAGGGGCACCCTATGAAGCCATGTTGGATGAAACACACAGCGGCTTTTCATCGTCAGAAAAATATAGTCGTTGAAACACGGACTGCCTCTGAGGCACTGTCGTTGCTTTAGAGCAGCAACAGTTGATGACAATACTGGTGCACGGATGTGCACCATGAATTGTTGTGTCCTTCCTTGCTTTATGCTTATGATTTATCATGTTGGACAAGTCAGCGGAAGGGAGTTTTGCCTTAAAACCCATGTCATATGCATCGCCGAGCTTTGCATGTGGATTTGCAAGGAGAGTTGGCACATCCAGACTTAGTTCATGTGCAGGGACAACCCCCAGACCTAAATTCTGTGATGACCTTGAAGACAGCCCCGTGCTATACGCGTTGGGGCCTGTCCTTTTGCTATGGGCGCATAGGCCCTGGAGTCTGCCTTTGGGCGCATGCTTCTTGGCAGTATGCCTGAGCTTCCTCGATGTGGGCGCATAGTATGGTTCAGTTGAGCCTGGGCGCATGGCCTTGGATGCACACACTACCAAAATTTATCGATTTAGCGACGGCCCTATCCGTCGCCAATCCGACGGTAATTACGATTAGCGACCGATAACTGACGGATTTTGGCCAAAAAAATCCGTCGGCAATCAGCTCGTCGCTAATAACGGTCCGTCGCTACGTAGTCGTGAAGCGACGGAATAGCGACCGCTTGTCGACTTTACAATACGAAACTTTAGCAACGCGTTTCCGACGGACTCTTGTCCATTTCAAATTTTAAGTACTGAACTGTGTAGACAATAGCGACGTAAAATTCCGTCAGTAACCTGTCGTAATAGCGTATCACAGCGTATCGTTCCGTCGCTAAGCCGTCGATGCCTTCGATAACAAAGGACGGATTAGCGACGGTTTTCTTACGAAAAATTCGTCGATCAGCTTTTAGAAATTCATGTCATTTCCAGCAACATGGCGACGGATAAGGCGTCGCTATTCCGTCGATATTTATCGACGGAATACGGACGGATTAACCGTCGATCTTGTTATGGAAATTCTTGGTATTTCCAGAACAAGTGTGGGATGAGCACGGATTAACCGTCGATCTGGTCTCTTTTGTTAAAGTATCCGTGCTCGTCCCACAACCAATGTGGGATGAGCACGGATACTTTGACAAAGGAGACCACCATGCTGTCAGGAACCTCTCACTCGAGCTCTACACGAAGGATGTCCACTTGAGCTCTGGGGCAAAGTTTTGGCACGAAGCAAGAATTTGTTGACGGAGCACATCCACCTTGCTGTCAGAAAAAAATAGTAACGGTGAAAGACCCATCTGAGTAGGACGTATACTCTGATAATATCCCCTCCAGCACTCAATCCCACTACTGATATCATTCTTGTAAAGGTGATATCTCAGAGTATACGTCCTACACAGATGGGTCTCTCAGAGTATCCTCTAGTGATAGGTTGTCGTATCATCACTGCCGAGGGATGAGGGTCGGAGAACAGTCAACTTTATCTACGGATACATAGTTTCTGCCTCGCCAGTCGAATGGCTGCAGGGACTATGTCTTGATCACCATGTCGTAGTCCAATACAATCCAGAGATTGACACAGTTCTAGTTCATATATGTAGTCCAATAAAAATAGTCTAATACAAAAACAACTCAATACAAATAGTCCAATACAAATAAGTACTAATAGCTAATGAGAACCACGCTGCTCACGCAAACGCTCAGTGATACGATCACGCAACCACCTCGAAAAAGCAAGATTTTTGGCTACTGCTTAAAGAGAACTCCCGGTCTCACTAGCTACCGGTGCAGGATGAATAGAACTCCCAGTCTCACTAGCAACCGGTGCCACTTCCTCCTTAACTGTAGGAGGAGCCACCTTAGCATTCACTATTTTCCTCAAACGACGTGCCGCTCCTCGGGTCATGGGTGCCATCTGGTAAGATCGATAGTCACAAATAATATAATTGTAACATAAGCAAGCTAACTAAAGGAACCATCATGTAATTTGAGTACATTTTCGAAAGCCGATAAAGTATAAAAAATTCAATTTTTTGCCAAGTGTGAGAACGGATGGCTCAGAACACAACCCAAGATTCATTCAAGCATACATTAGTGTGAATCATCTATGTTCTGTACATATGGTGTAGTATATGTTCTTATCGTATCTAATATCTGAAGAATGTAACAGAATCAAGATGAACTCACATAATGTAATACTAAGACATCATCTACTACTATATAAGATATAGTAATAGGTTGTCGTATCATCATTGCCGAGGGGATGAGGGTCGAAAGACAGTCAACTTTATCTACGACTACATAGTTTCTGCCTCGCCAGTCGAATGGCTGCAGGGACTATGTCCTGATCACCATGTCGTACCGTACATTAATGCAAATTGAGCTGGAACTGGAGCCAAAATAAAGTACTACTTCACCATGTCGTACCATTAATTACTCTCTCTCTCTCCCCCCCTCCAGCGCTCTCACTCTCTCCGGCGCTCTCACACTACTAATTCCTATGTGTTTTAAGTGTAAGAACGGATGGCTCAGAACACAACCCAAAATTCATTCTAGCATACATTAGTATGAATCATCTATATTCTGTATACATATCGTGTAGTATATGTTCTTATCGTATCTAGTATCTGAAGGATATAACAGAATCAAGATGAACTCACTTAATGTAATACTAAGACATCATCTACTACTATATAAGATATAGTGATAGGTTGTCGTATCATCATTGCCGAGGGATGAGGGTCGGAAGACAGTCAACTTTATCTACGACTACATAGTTTCTGCCTCGCCAGTCGAATGGCTGCAGGGACTATGTCCTGATCACCATGTCGTACCGTAGATTAATACAAATTGAGCTGGAAATATCCGTCGCTAACCGGTAACTAGTCCGTCGCTAACTGAGATTGTCACATACACATATGTATATCACAGCTAGATGTATAGATATATACATCTATACAGAAGCACACAACTGATAGAACTCGTACTGTCCTTGAGACAGTGAACATATATATACACCATGAATCCAAACCCCATATTCATATTTACTAATCCAAACACCACCAAACTAATGGAACACCCAATATGGATAACATATTATTTAGCCAAAATATAAACTCAGATGAATTTGAGAAGCAAAGCCACCCGCCGTCCCCGACCAAAGCCCGCCGCCCCAAGCCTGCCGCCCAGTCCAGTAGTTCGGTTGTATATATATATATGAAGAGTGCTTATGGCTGTGCGTCGGTTGCAAATAGCCCCCATGCCCCCGCCTCAAACCAGCCGCCCAGTCCCCGACGCCGTCGTCCCAAGCCCACCGCCCAGCTCCCGACCCAAGCCAGTCGCCCAGCCACCGACGCCCCAAGCCCACCGTCCAGCCCCCGACCCAAGCCAGCCGCCCAGCCCCCGACGCCCCAAGCCCACCGCCCAGCCCCCAACCCTAAGCCCGCCTCCCAGACCCCGACGCCTCCGCCCCAAGCCTACCGCCCAGACCACGCCCCAAGCCAGCCGCCCAGCCCCCGACGCCCCAACCCCAAGCCCGCCTCCCAGACCCCGACGCCCCCGCCCCAAGCCCACCGCCCAGACCCCGCCCCAAGCCAGCCGCTCAGCCCCCGACGCCGTCGCCCCAAGCCCACCGCCCAGCCCCCGACCCAAGCCAGCCGCCCAGCCACTGATGCCCCAGCACCAAGCCCGCCTTCCAGACCCCGACGCCCCCGCCCCAAGCCCACCGTCCAGCCCCCGACCCAAGCCAACCGCCCAGCCCCCGACGCCCCCGCCCAAGCCAGCCGCCCAGCCCCCGACCCAAGCCAGCCGCCCGACGCCACAACCCAAGCCCGCCTCCCAGACCCCGAGAGAGATCGAGAGAGAGAGAGATCGAGAGAGAGAGAGAGGGGGTTACCTTCGGAAGAAAGAGAGGAGAGGACGCCGACGCCGACGACGACACTGACGCTGATCACCGAAGTCGACACCGACGAAAGAGAGAGAGAAAGAGAGAGAGAGAGAGAGAGTGTGTGTGAATTTGGGGAGAATGCGAAAAGTTCCCTCCGTCGTTTCATTTAAAGTCTGGTACGTATATATAGCGACTGAATAGCGACGGAAGAAAATCCGTCGCCACGTAGTCGCCATGTTTGATACGTGCCAACTAAATATCCGTCGCTACGTAGTCGAAGATATGTCCCACCAATTCTCTACACAATTCCCGCCAAATAATTGACTACATAGCGACGACTGGGGATCCGTCGCTATAATTTCGACAGTCTAGCGACGGACGTGCGACCTTTCCTCCCCCTAAAATTAAAATAAAAAAATGGCAAAGGCGTGTAGTCGGTACTCAGTCGCTGAGCGGCCACAAAGCCATCGCTAACACCGACGGAAATTTACCATCGCTAAATATCCGTTGCTAATTGAGTGTATTTTGGTAGTGAAAACATGTCGAAGACAGAAGTCTTATGATCAGAGTTATGCGCCCACATACCCCATTGGGCGCATAGTTCTGGGGGCATGGGTGGTGGAGCTGTACTATTTTCTTCCAACTTTGCCTCCTTCATTTATGAGCCTTGCTGAGTTTTTCCAGAGTGTCGCACACTTCGATTCTTGGCATCGTAGTGTTTTTCTTTGTCAAGTCTCGAGCGTTGAGTATTCTGTTGTTGGTCGCACAAGAGAAAAGTCACTGGGCTAGTAGAGCTCGAAATGGTATGATTCTTCTTCATTTGTGGAGCTTCTATGGCAGAGCCATGCACACATATGACAGAGTCCTTCAGTTGCATATCTGCTATGATACTGGCAGGATATGCACGGCAAACCTTCGGAAGCCAAGTCTTATGAGACTTGTTTGGCTTCGCTGATTTTTAGAGAGTAGAGCCGTCCCTCAAGAGCATCTCTTCGAATGCCTGCTGATCGAACTTCATGATCAGCATCTTCTGAGTCCTATCCACTTTGTCGGTATCGGATTGCGTCACCACCTTCTCGTTAGAGGAAAAGGTAGTCCCCAGCAAAGTCGCCATTTTTGTGGACACACATAAAAAGAAAAAAAATGCTATCTTTTTATTATTGGCGCAAGGCACCACAAATCGAGTACGCCTGAGAGATCTTGCGCTGAGGATCCCTAAGTACAAAAAAGAATTCTGGAGAATAGGACGATGGAGATCGAATGGCAGTTGCTCCTTTACTCCGTTGACACTCCGATTACAAAAGTGGGAGAAAACTTGAGAAAATTGCTAACTCTCGGCTCACTGGCAAGAAGTGCAGCAATTTGGCTCTTGAAAATGCTCTCCGTTCTGTGTTTTGAAGAAGGATGAGACCCCTTTTTAAAGTAGTTCTTGAGCTGGAATGATGTTATGCGCCCACATGAGGAAATACACTAGTTTTTATGTGGGCGCATGGTCCTGCTTTGGACGCATAGGGTGTAGGAGCATGCAGGCTGCGTGGTCGTGGGTTGATCGTGGTACTGACGTGGCTGCATGCTTCGGTGGACGACTGCTCATGGAGACTGACGTGGCCGTATGCTTCGGTGCACGTTTTGATCATAGGTTTGACCGAGTCAGGGACTGTTCTGGTTTGGACGTATAACCTGAAACTGGGCGTCCCCCTTCTGGAGGAGCTTGTCTTGGGCGCATGGGTATATGACCTCACTGGAAGCTCGGGGGCATATGACCTTACTGGAAGCTTTGGACGCATATGACCTCATTGGTGGCTTGGGCACATAAGGCTCATTGGTGACTTGGGCGCATAAGGCTCATTGGTGATGTGGGCGCATATGTCCAGTCTGCTAAAAATTTTATGCTTCTACAGTCATATAAGGAACTACCACCAGGATGAATGATGGGGAGATCCCTTTGACTAAAGGCATCCTAGCTAGAATCAGGAAGATTCCTTTGACCAATTATATCTTGGTCAGAAGAAAGATTCCTTTGACCAATTTTTTCTTGGTTTCTTGATCTGGTGTGTCGGTATACTCCTTCGCCAGACTCACAAATCCGATCTAAGTACTGTTGACTGGGATTGCGGGATGCATTACGTCTTAGTCGCTTTCTACCCCCGTGCTTCGAGACGTCATGTTGACAGAAGCGTACAACAATTCATTTCCATCCACTATAATTGGTTAAGGAACCTGAGTATAGTTCAGACGATCGAAGACAGACCATTTAGCAGACTGATAATAGCATTTGATAACCACCTCATGGTGATGATTACAGTAGTATTCTTGTGACTGTATTACAGGTGGATGAGACGGATTTGTGATCTTCCGCTTCTGTTCATGACGTTCATGGAGATCGGTTACCATAACAGGATAAGAAGAATTCGGAGGAACATATTCTTTGACGATGTTAAGAACATGATTCTGATTCTTGAGAGGTCCTGGACCCTGAGTGTACAAGAAAGTGCTAAGTTTATTAGCATATGTAAGAGGGTTCTTAACTTCAGAAGTCTATCTCTGGTGTAAGTTAGCCACTGGCGCAGGCTGCTTGCGTCTTGCGGAAGTTGATACTGGCTGGCGCCTATTGAGATAGGTGCGCAGGTCAGAAAGGTGTGGCATTTGTGTATCTATATGAGATACTAGCAGTTTGCCTTGCTTGGATCTTGAGATGCGCAAGTTTGGAAGATCCTGAGTTGCATTCTTGGGAGTAGGCAGAAACCCTTTTTGTGATGTGCAACCTATTTCTGTGCGCTTGGCCTGGCGCAACTGGGGGACAAAAAGTTCAGTTTAGACAAAACTCGCTTTCCTAGCAGAGATTTGATTCTCTGTCAAGAGGAGTAAGGTTTCTGCCCAAATGAGCTTTTGCACTAATTGGATCAAGGGCGCAATGATAGTTGTTTTCTGCTGAGTCAAGAACCAAGAAAGAATGAGGAAAGGCCAAAGGGCGCTTTCCTTTGTTCCGTAACAAGGCAGGAATAGATGTATTCTTTGCCAAGTTTATATTTGGGGAAGGGAACTAGTAGCTAAAGAGCATTTTCCTTTGTTTTATGGTTGAGAGGCCATAGGCGTAGGTTGCGCAGGTTGAGGAATGGCTAAAGGGCGCTTTCCTTTGTTCTATCTAGCACTTCCTCTATATAGGTTCTTCTTAGAATTCAGAACTGGTAAAGAGGAGGGAGTAGCCAAAAGGCATTTTCCTTTGTTCAGAGCCAAAGAGGCAGTAGGCACAGGTTGCATAGAGACAGTATACGCAGGTTACGCAGAAGTAGTGGTTGGTACTACAGAGGACTTAGGAGTCCATACAGTACGTGCCTTGCTCTTGGCAGCAACTAAGGTACGCCTAGTATCCCCAGTACTGATCATTGCTTCATAGGCAGTTTGGTCGACTTGAACGACCAAAGTCTTCTGCGTCTTGCCGATCGACGTGGATTGTCACTTTCTCGTCGGAGGAGAAAGTCGTCCCCAGCAGAGTCGCCATTTTGTTTACAAAAATAAAAGTTTTATTACAAACTAAAAAAAGAGTACAAAAGTATAATTAATTTCTGGGGAAGTACAACTGTAGGAATCTGATCAGAAGACAATCACTTTATCCCTTGGACGATGTGATATCGAAGACACAAGCCTCTGGAGAATGCAACAACACTTTTTTTAGGAGATTATGATCATTAGTGATGCTTTGGAACTGATTTGAAACTCTATTTATAGAGTTCTTGAAATAACTGTTAAGTAGTTATTCTGAGTGGCATGCACTTCAGGTTGCGTGCCTCTTGTCTAGTTGCACGAGCGGTTACTTCATATAACGCCCCAGTCCCAAAATACTTGGGACCAGATACGTATCATGCCAGCTGTATACATACGAGTAAATAAAAGGCTCGTATGTATACATAAGCTGTAAAATTTAGTAAACCACGATCAAACTAAATCTCATCCACAATATGAAGGTTTAATGATATAATCAAATAGTCAATTGTAGAAACGTTGGGCGAAGACATGTCCACTACCAACAATTTTAAATAAGAAAATATACAAGGAAGAAATCGGCAAGAACAGTCCGAGAGAGCATTTGTCACGGAGGAAGAAAGGAAAGGCCTTAGCTAAAGCACCTGCAAAAAAAACGCGAAACACACACCTGGAGGGATCACCAGGTCCTCAGAGGGACGTAACAAGACACATAATATCATGCCAATAAACTGAATAAATAAAGCTCAACAGAAAAGTAAACATGAGTAAAGGTTCCTAACCATTCTATTGTGAAACAAGGCACTTTTCGAAGACAACGTTCTACGCAGGAGCTTAGGTGTTCAGCATAGAGGGAGAAGGATAGGCAGTGAGAGCGCTCATCCGAGTCACTCTCGGCCATGGGAAGAAAGTAGCGCTCATACGAGACACTATCGGCCCCAGGGCAGTAAGTAGCGCTCATCCGAGACACTATCGGCCCAACTCTATGTGCGTACTGAACATTTATCCCCTACGCTAGTAACTGTCTCCTCCCTCCCTATGATACTATATATACGTCGATTCCACGACGCTGTTTAATCCTTAATAACTGCCAAGTCCTCTACACAAATGTATTAGCAGTTACTTCCTAACGTACGGCCTGTACGCACCAATGATCAGTCAGCACGCCTGTCTGTATCTATATGCACTCACATCTCACACTCAACACGTGGTACATCGTAACAGTTTATAAGATGCTCTAACCTATGGTAGTCCCTTAACTCTAGGCAATTTGCATAAAGTATAGTAATTTATAACTATATATGGTTTTGAAAGAACAACATTATATTTGTAAAAATAAGAAAACACATGCATAATATTGAGCAAGAATTTAAACAGTAAAGGCAAGGTGTCTTGCCTATTGTGGCGCCTGGTATGGTATGATGATCCGACAAGTTCCAATGTCCAATAACTACGATCGTTGTGAAGAGATGAACAATCATGAGGGAAGAAGAACGTTTGATTAGACCGGTCAAGAACTTGATTCGAAGGAATTTATTAAAAAATTGTGCATATACTTATTTTAGGAAATATTTTATACTTCGTATGCATACAGCTGGCATGATTACGTTTTAGTCCTTTCATTTGGGACTGGGGCATTACACTTCAACTGCTGGGGACACGTGGCATCATTTGAGTGAGATGTGCGTGGTCGTGGGCAGTATAGTCGACACGTTCTTTGGGATTAGTGGCATGTGTGCCACGTCATCCAATTTCTGGACATAAAATTTGATCAATTAGCGCCAACTAGCCAGGTTGCACGCAGGCACAACTCAATAACTGGTGCCTTTGACTGGGTCTTCTGTACTGTATTGATTAATTCTCGTGCCACTTGACAACTTACTCGGGCCAGCTGTCAGCATTAATTACATCCTGACAAAATCTTCTCGAGTGCCAATTTGTACGGGATTCGATTGGATTTTTTTTCAATTTTTGTGCTATCAGAGCTGTCAGTAATGATGACAGCCGTTACAGCTTCTCGAGGAAGCTTGCCATGTGGCATCACGCACCCTGGCTTTGGCGTAACCAGAGAGTGGCACAACCTAATGATCTGGCACCACTTGATGATGGCGCTCTTTAATGAGTGGCGCCCCTTGATTTTTAGCTTCTACAGCACCCCACCGTAGCTTGTGTGTTTTTGGTACCTTATGATTGCCTTGTGCCATAGTATGGTTAGTGTAGTTAGATGAGACTTCAATTGATATTACATGTCATGACCATGTATGTTGTTCTTTCAATATCCTATGATTTAGATAAGGTTTCCTTAGACCATGATTGTAGAGGGCATGACCTTAGGTAGAAAATGACCAACTTAAATTTCGAGAACGAAATTTTTCTAAGAGAAAAGGATTGTAAATACCACTTTTCTAAAATAAGGGTATTTTTGAAAAAAATTTTGAAATTGATTATTTTAGTTATTATTTAAAGGATTAAATAATGTTAGTGATATAAGTTGGTAAATTTTTGATTAATTTAATATTATTTTAATTAATCCATTGTGTTAGTATCATTAGTTAGTGAAACCTTAGAACCACTTTGACTATAGGCTAACCAAGACCATAGAAACATGGTTAGTGAGTTAAGTCATGTTAGTTAGGCTTTAATTATTCTAGAATATCATGTAGATGCTTGAAATTGACTTAAAAATTAAACCACTTAGGGCCTTCTTCTTAAAAGGCCTTTAAATGACATTAGAGAGGCCTTTGGCCAAATGCAACTTAACCAAACCCTAGCCAAACTCCTATGGCCGGCCACATGAACATCCCCTTGCCTATTTAAGTAAACTTTGCCTCCTTCCTCCCCCTTTCATTAGAAACCCTAACCCTAATTTGTGTTCTTCCCCAATTTTCTTCCAACATCCAAATTGAGTCCAAATTCCTCCAAACAAGTTGCAATCTCTTCCCATTGAAGAGAGGAAGCCTCTATTTGCTAGGATGGGGCCTATTGGAACAATTTAGCCATTGGAAGTGAATGAAATCTCATTCTAGCTTTGTTCCTTGAGAATCCATCTCTCAAGTGGTAAGAATCTATAAACACCCTCAAATTTTCCATTCCTTGATATAGATGCATTCATTTAGGGTCCCTATGGCATTAGGAAGAATTTTAGTCAAGTTCGGATTCATTTGAGGTGCATATCACGAGAGTATCGGATACGTACATCAAGTGTTCGACGAAATGACACTTAGGGATTTTGTTGCACCAATTACAATTTTGATTTGGTATTTCATTGGTTATAGGATGTGTTAGCATTGTAGGTTGTTTGGCTGTGATTTGAGTTTGTTTGGTCGACCAAATTGGTCAGGGGGAGGCTCGGATTCAATATGAATGCTCACTGTTCTGTGGTTCTGAGGAATGGGGACTAGTTGTGGTAGTGCCCTATCATATTGTTCTCTGTGTGTTGTTTTGAGTGATCTGTCCATGGTTTTGGTCCAGTCGAGCATCTCACTTCTTTGTTCTGCCAATAGATTTCACTGCATAGCTTGTCCACTGCATCTTGAATTATTCACTACATAGCCTGCATTCACATGACTGCATTAGACATATCCTCATCCACTGCACACATTTAGCTTTTACTTCATAGCCTAGCTCACTACTACTTAGAAAGTGCTCTGCACCCTCATTTCATTCCTTGCATGTATAGTGTTCTGTCTTCATTTGTATCCTACATTGTTTGAGTCCTCAAGTCTTCACTAATTCACTGCATCCCATTTCCACTACACTCCTAATTAATGTGCCATTGTACATACATGTTCACTACAATTTCTATTAACCATTGTACACCCTTAGCACATTGCATCCCTTATTGTATTATCCTTCACTCAAGTTCAGTCTTCTTGAATAATTTGATTCAGTCCCAGGTATACTTAGTACTATTTATTTAGAGGACCAGTCCCCCATGTGGTTGCTTCCTTTTGTGAATCAGAGATATTGATTTGGGGCTCGAGTTACATTTGTATTCTGTTTGATAGCGCTTCAATCGCCTGATTACTAGATCATTTGAATGCCACTCCTTGATCAAACCTCCTTATGCATGTGCAGACCATATTAGAAGTAATCCAAATATCCCACATAGCCATTCATATTTGTTGCCCTGTATTTTGGGTTAAATCTTGAAGACTATGAGACCAGTCTACGTACATGAACATGTGTTTCAGATCATACGAATCATGTACAACCATCTGACCTTTCATTAGAAGTCCCTTATTATACCATGTCCATAACCATTGTTCTGTTTCAAGATCATAATGTTTCAGCCACCTTGCTTTGGAAGTTTAGACTTTGAACTAAGAATTTCAGTCCAATATTCACATGATCAAATACCTAGTTGATCAGTCCATTTTTGAATGCATTTGTTTTAGCCATTGTTCTATCCTAACCTTAGACTTTAAATATATTCTGCATTCATACATTATTCTGTCCATATTAGTTGATATACAACTTGGCAGTGTTCAAATGTTTACAGAATGCCTAAGTTTATTCACATGGCTTTGTTTAGACCTAGCCATGATTGCCCAGTCCATTATTATCTATTTTTTCAATCATGAGTTGGGTTAAGAAGGATGGGTTGAGCATACATATGTGAATGTCCAGTTTCTTGTTTGAATGCTAATCCTAGGTGTTTAGGGATTTAGTCTCCCTGAGGTCCAATATCCTCTTGAGTTCATTCCTACTTCTTACGTTCAGTTCCTCGATATATCTATACATGTATACAAAGTTCATAGTCCCAGTAGGGCTCATTCCCATTGCAATGCCCTGCATACTTAATTGGCGAAGTCCTTATTGTCCACCCTTTCAACTTCACAAGTATCTGCCTAATGTACACTACCAAATGTATATTGCAAATCATATATAGGTATGGCATTAGAGTATCAGACAATAGGCATTCATTTAGCCACTGAACATACTAACATTGCAGTACTGCACTTTTTGCACTTCACTGTATGTATTACACTACATTGTATTTCCCTTCCACTTTACATACTTGCATATAGGGAGTCCAGCTTTGAGTGCTCAATTCAGGTAATGAACTCATGTACCAGACACATACTTGCATGCCTCTTTAGCCACTGAACATATTACATTCACTACACCTCCATTTACCTATTCATCTTAACAGCATTCCTCACATACATTAGAGTATCAGATTTCATATTCTCTTGTTCATTTATAAATGGTTAATGTATCAGTCTTTAGTTTCATGCATGGGTTTTGTCCTCGTTCTCCATATGAAGCTCTGTCCTACTTCAACCTTCATTGGTCTAATTGATGTTCAGTTATTGTAACGTCCCAGTCTCAAAATACAGAAAATCGGGTTTGAGTCGCCATTTACCCAATTTGAGATGTCCCCCCATGTTTACCACCCGTCGGGTAGAAAAGGGACATCTCCTGAACATAAGGAGGTTCACACAAGTGTTATTTCCGCATCCACGAGGATCCATATGGAAGGGCGGCGCCTCAGTTATGTCGGCATATATATAGTCCCTCTTCTCTTCCAAAAAAAAGAGGATGGCAAGCCAATCAAAAAAGATGATAGGTATCCTCTCCCGCGCAGGTATCCCCCAAAAATGGCGAGGGCAAACTATATAAGAATAGTCAGCATAGTTGACTAAAAAAATGAACTTTCCATATTCCCATTAGCTCATTTGCTTTTCTTTTTTCTCCGTACAGAAAAACCTGTACTATATATTTCTTATAGGCGCGTAGCGTTGGTTGTTGACCAAGAAATTGATATAGAACTAGGAACGTAATCATGCCAGCTGCATACATATGAAGTATACTCCAATATATAGAACCATCGTATGTATACATAAGCTACAAAGTGTAGAAAGCCACGACACTAATCTCATCCACAAATAAAGAAGAAAGAATTTATAATAACTTATGAATTATTGTTTACACAAGTCATTGGCCGGAGACAAATCCACTACCAACAAAGAGAGAAATACAAAATTAAAAAAATTTGTCGAGCGATGCAAAGACGATTCAAATGCAATCATCCTCGAAGGAATAGAGAAAGTCGTTGCCTTGGCTAGAGCACCTGCACAACATCACAAAAGCACACCTGGAGAAATCACCAGGTCCTCAGAGGGACATAACAAGACACATAATATCATGCCATAAACTGAATATAGTTAGCTCAACAGAAAATTGCATATGTCTAAACAGATAAAGGTCCTTAACCATTCTATGTGAAAATGTACTTTGAAGATAACGTTCCACACAGGGGCCTTCCGAAACTATAAACATGGCACGTTAGCATTCCAACCGAGGCACTAGTGGCATCTAGAGAAAAGTAACAAATATACGCACGACACACTAGCTCTCGGGTGAGTCACTAACGACAGCTAGAGGAAAGTAAATGCACGGCCCACTAGCACTCGACTGAGTCACTAAGGGCATCTAGAAGAAAGTAAACGAGTGAAATCCCCTACGCCTAATAGCTGTCTTCTCCCTCCCCATGCATTATACGTGTTATATCCACATCACGATATTCCTAATAACCGCTAAGTCTTCTAGACATCCATAGTTATTAATAGTCATATCCTAACGTACGGCATATAATCACCGATGATCAGAAAGCACGTAAGTCCGTGTCTATATGCGACTCGCAACTTCGTGGCACACAAGTGTCGAGGCCAATGAATGCGACACACACAAGGGTGGTCCCTTAACTCTAAGTCAAAATGCAAAAGAAAACTAAAGTACAGTAATTTGAATCTATATACGGTTTTGAAAGAACAATTATTACATTTGCTAAAAATAAATAATAAGTAAAACATGCATGATATTGAGCAAGTAAGTAAACAGTAAGGCAAGGTGTCTTGCCTGGGGTACCGCCTGGTGTGGTGATCTGACAGGTCCTAATTAGTCCAGTAGCCATGTTCGATGTGTAGAGGCCCGAAGTCCATAAGTAAATAGGAAGGCACGATTTAGTCATGATCGATGATAATAATCGAAAAGAGTTTGGAGTATAGAAATCCTTATACAAATTTAGAACTAATCATAATACTTGAAAACTAGATTTTTATTAATTAAAATCATTTCTTAGATAAGTATCAAAAATTATTTTACGCTAAGATACTCTAATTTGTAAAAAAAAATTAGATAGAGGCTTATGTGTATTAGTCAAAATATGCTTGTAGGAAAATACATTAAAAAATTTGTTTTAAGCTAACTATAAGTTTTGTTAAAATATTTTTATTGGTAAAACTACACATTATAAACAAAAATATATTAAAGAAATATTTGACAATATTAATAACTCATTTAAGCCAAAACTAAAATTTTTCAAATACATTTATATCTAGAGGAACATCTTAGTAATAGAGATAACTCTTGTAAATAAATATTTGAGAAGACTATTTTTCATTGGTTGAAAGTATTTTAGGTAAATACTCGAATATTACTAGGAATATTATTTAAATTAAAACTATAATTAATTTGGTCATAAATTTTACCAAAAATATTTACATGTATAATGACATTATAAATTAAATATACCAATAATAATAATAATGGTAATAATAATAGTAATGATAATGATAATAATAATAATAATAACAATATTAGAACAATACTGCTCTTTTCTAAAAATGGGAACACAGTGAGAGAGAAAAACAGAGGAGAAACATGAGGAAGAGGGGAGCATGAAAAGTGGAGTGTACCGGAGTTCGGCGGCTTGGTGGCGGCCATCCGTGTGGCGCGGCCGGGCGCTGCCGCGAAAGGAGGGAGGTGGCGAGACCGCGTCGCCGGCACAGTCGCATGCTCACGGGGCCGTCGATGATTTTGGGAGGGGATTCGATGGCCGGTGCAGACGCAGGAGCACTCAGAGGCGCGGGGGCGGCCGCTACGAAAGCTTGGCGGTGGTGGCGCGGATGAGGAGTACGGATCCAGATCTAGGTTTCGACCTGGATCTCGTCGGTGGTGGCGAGAGGTGTACGTGTGGCGGTCGACATGACCGGAGGTGGGCGGTCACCGCGGGGGCACAACGAGCGGGGCTGGTTGGGGAGTCTTACCGCGGTGCAAAGGCGAGGACTAGGCGGCTGTCACGGCCAAGAACCAGAATACTAGAAAGCGGAGGACAGACACAGCAGCTACGTATAATGAAGTGAACCCACCTTGATGTACGGTCATGGCTGTCTAGGTACATAAGGGTTTTACTACAAGCCAACAGTCTCTTATGGTCAATAACAAGTCTAGTATCTCAAGCTCAAGCATGCAAGTAAGTGTGACAAGATGGTAGATCATAAGACATACAAGGTAAGGCGTCCCATACATTACATATTCAGATGATCATGAAGCCAGTCATACAAAATATGGAGACTAGCAAGAGTTTAAGTCATACATGATCAACCCTAGGATTTGTCAATCATGTTACAGCCCTTAGGCAGACAGGAATGTAAATTTAACATGAGCTAACACTTGCTCGGTGGCTAAACGCCTCAAAAGAATAATTTATAAAGGAATGAGAGAGCAAAATAAAACCCACTCGTTGTCAGGGTTGCGCCTAGTGTTCACCATCTGGCTGGAAGGCTGGAAGATCCTCGGGTGCTACTCTAAAATCTTGGCATACAAAACCAGCTGGGTCAGACCCCAGAAAGAGCAAGTGCCACAAGAGAGGCTTCACTTAAGAACTAAAACCAGCATATAAGCACATAATGACATAATGATAACGAAAGACATGGGTTAGAGCAACAAGGTGATAAACGATAAGATAACTAAAGGACTATCCCAGTAGCTAAGTTAAAACTCGTAAACTAAACAAGGACCAGAGTTGTAACCCTTCACCTAGACAGAACTTAGTCACTAACCAATTATCGATAAAGTAAAGTATAACAGTAACATGCTGAAATAACCATGTGCTGGTCTTGTCTAGGCAAGACCAGACGGGACTCCATCAATTAATCACGACCAAGCAATGAGTACGGCTTGATACTTTAACTAACTAGGGTTACCACAATCTTAGTTACTAACAAGATGCATCGAGATGTTCCAACAGCCACAAGCCCTACAGTCTTTGTAAAACCCCTGAATTAGCTAGCAAGGTAAAAGAAGTACAAATACGTGTCGGGATTCCGTATACGTATACTGAAAATACGGATAACAAAAAATGGGGGTGACAACTCTATCCACCTTAAAAGAATTCCATCCTCGAAATTTAATCAAGAGGATAGAGATATCGGGGCAAGCTATACTATTCACGAGCGATCTATGACTATTAGTTAATCAAGTAATCATTCATGCAAGCAAGGATTTAAAAACATAAGGCATAAGGAAGACATTATACCTTACGAGTCAAACAGGTGTGGATATCGCGATCAGATATCATCCCCACGCTCCCATGTTGACTCACCCAAAGAGTGATGACCCCAGGCAACACGGACTAAACTAATAGTCTTGTTCTTGAGTATCTTCTCTCTCCGATCCAATATGGATACGGGTCTTTCCTCATACGAAAGGTTGGTACAAATAACCAATTCTGAATGATCCAGGACATGACTCGAATTCGGGATATACCGTCACAATTAGGATACATGGAACACGTCATCTACCTCATGTAACGACGGCAGAAGAGCGAGACGATAGGACACATCACATACTCGCTCCAGAATGTCGAATGGCCCTATATACCTAGGACTAAGCTTTTTCCGTATGTCGAAACGAATGACGCCACGGGTAAACGAGATCCTAAGGAATACATGGTCGCCGATAGAAAATTCAACGGGACGTCGGTGAGAATCGGCCCAATGACGTTGGCGATCTTGTACAACTCGAAGATGATCTCTGACTTGTCTGACCACCTCAATAGTTCGCGTAATCATCTCTGGACCAAGCATCTGCACTTTCTGTCGTACAAGGCTTCAAAGGATGCCATCTGGATACTGGCATGAAAACTATTATTATAGAAGAACTCCACGAGATACAGGTGATCTTCCCAAGAACCACCGAAGTCGAGTGTACATGACCGCAATATATCTTCAAGAGTCTGGATTGTGCATTCTGACTGACCATCTGTCTGCGGATGATATGCTGAACTGATCTTGAGACGAGTCTCCAAGCTCCCTTGAAGACTCCGCCAAAAGTGGAGGTAAATTTCGAATCTCTGTCGGACACAATATTGATTGGTACTCCGTGCAATCTGACTATCTGCCTGAGGTACATCTCTACAAGTTGATCCGTCGATTGGCTAATTCTGAAAGGGATAAAACGAGATACCTTGGTGATTCTGTCAACTATAACCCAGATAGCATCTCTTCCAGCTGGGGATTTAGGTAACCAAGTTACAAAATCCATGGTAATGTGCTTCCATTTCCATTTTAGGACCGGTAAAGGTTGAAGAAGTCCAGCCGGTCTCTGATGTTTAGACTTAACTTGTTGGCAAACTAAACAACGAGAGACAAATCGGGCTATCTCCCTCTTCATGTCATTCCACAAAAAATGCTGACGAATATCACGATACATCTTCGTGCCGCTGGGATGAATCGAATACTGCAAACTGTGAGCTTCTGCCATGATCTCTCGCCTGATATCACCACTAGGTACACAAAGATGTCTTCCGTGATGAAGTGTACTGTCCTCATGGTTACATAACTCTGCTCTCCGTCCTGCTACAAATTCTGCCCTAAGCCGCTGAAGCTTAGAATTTGCTACCTGAGCTAACTTAATCCTCTCAAATATACTGGACTGAACTTGCATGCTGGCCATCAATGCCACATTGGTAGGAAGAACAACTTCAATACCATCTTCTGAAGATCTGCTAACAACTCTGGTTGTGTTGTTTAGTAAATAAACTCTGGCTCTTCGGCTCAATGCATCTGCAACAACGTTGGCATTCCCAGGATGATACTGCAGGTTGATGTCGTAATCCACAAGTAGCTCCAGCCATTTTCTCTTACGCATGTTAAGATCCTTATGGGTAAACACATACTTAAGACTCTTGTGGTCGGGGAAAATCTTCACCCGATCTCCATATAAACAATGCCTCTAAAGCTTAAGTGTAAAAACCACCGCTGCCAACTCCAAGTCATGGATTGGGCAATTCCTCTCATGATCACGAAACTAACGTGATGCATAAGCTACTACCTTACCACGCTGCATCAAGACGCATCCCAATCCCTTGCCGGAAGCATCACAATAAACTAAAAATCCTCCAGTCCTATCTGGAAGCGTGAGAATTGGTGCCGTCATCAATCATTGCTTCAACTTCTCAAATAAACTCTGACACTCTGTTGTCCAAGCAAACTGCACATCCTTGCGAGTCAACTGCGTCAATGGTGCTGAAATACGAGCAAAGTCTGATACAAACCGTCGGTAATAGCCAGCTAATCCTAGAAAACTTCGAACTTCTGCGACAGTACGAGGAACTGGCCATGTCTCTATAGCCACTATCTTCTGGGGGTCCACTTTCACTCCACCTCTAGTAATGATGTGACCCAAGTATGAGATACGATCCAGCCAAAACTCGCACTTACTGAACTTCGAGTACAACTGGTGCTCTCTGCAACGGCCCAGCCCCAAAATACGTAAGACTAGGTACATCGACATGCCAGCTGTATACATACGAAGTATACTCCAATATATGAAAACCTCGTATGAATACATAAGCTGTAAAATACAGTAGAACCATAATAACTAAATCTCATCCACTAGATAAATAAAGGATATAAAAGCAACTTTGAATTTGTCATGTATACAATCGTTGGGCGGAGACAAAGTCTACTACCAACTATCTCAAATAAAATGTACAAGAAGTGATCGATAAAATAACGAGACGAACCAAGCGTAATCGTCTTCGAAAGAATGGAGAAGACTACGACCTTGGCTAGAACACCTGCAAAATCACAGAAGCACACACCTGGAGAGATAACCAGGTCCTCAGAGGGACGTAACAAGATACAGGAAGAACATGCCATATGAACTGAATATAAATGCACCATAAAATAAAGAAAAAGTAAAAGCGTCCAAACCATAACACGGCTCAATATCCCATCATTGAAACAGTAGGCTACCCCTACAACCAAACAAGGACAAGGGGTAACTTACTATTCCACGATGAGACATTTTTCCATGCTATGATTGCAACATGAAATTTGCTAAGGTCTTCTAACCTTTCTAGTAGACAATTTAGAAGACATATTGATGTATGGGCAGGTGAAGGCTGACTCCCCCAGGACAAGGTAACAACTCACAACACGCACACGTCAGTACCAATACTATCAGCCGGCATAACTCGAGGCTAGCAGCCCACGTGATCCATCAGTCCACATAGCTCGAGGCTAGTGACCCTCGCGACTCGACCACCGTAGTACGCAGTTACTACAGCTTTTGGATTTGGGGTAGCCCATACATTTAACTGTCTTCTCCCTCCCAAGGGCCCTAACAAAAGGTAGTTCGCTAAGACTAGGTCCATATGCATACAAAAGACAAGAAAGAAAAATAACCGAAACAAAATAAAGTGAACAAAATAGCAAGTACTGGATCCAACTGAGAACAAATAATAAAATATGCATTAATTAATACATAAAGGTGAATCTAATTATGAACAGTAAATAAGGCAATGTATCTTGCCTGCGGGTGGTGCGAGAAGCAGCAAAATCCAAAAATCAGAATCGTCAACACGAAAGTCAAAATCCACAAGAAGCTCCGGATGCTGAAACAAACATCACGAACGAGATTGGAATAAAAGATATGCCTAGGAAACGCCTGTCTAAAAGTCAAATTCTGTAACAGGGGCAAAATCGTAATTTCGGATCAAAATGATGTCCGTCGTTGAACCCGCTTTGCACCAAAATATGCGCCAGAACCTACGGTCTCTAAAGTCGTCAAACTACATGTCTACAGATTTGTTTTGACGAGACGAACCCAACGGTATGTCCAATTTTGGATTCCGGTGGGCCGTGCACAAAATCGCCCATTGAGTGGGATTGTGGGCCCGCCAAAATAGCGTCCCGATCAACGGTCTCAGAATCGGACCAAACTTGGCTCACAGGACCAGAAAAATATTTCGAGTCCAATGGCGCATGTTTCGTCATGATTTGATGAGTGTGCACAAAATAATTAGGAAATTCCGAAAAGCCCGATACGCAAAAATTTGACAGATACAGACCAAATTCGTTGTGCACACGCAACCAATTTGAATCCCGTCAATTCTCGCACGTCCACAAATTCGATACGGACCTTTCGGTACTTTCGGTTTGCGACGGGGTCGCCCGGTTTGTCGGGACGTACCTCGTACGGGGTTTTTAAGGTTTATAAAAATTAATTTTTCGAAAATTTTAATTTAATTAAACATGAAATTTATTGCAGAAATAAATAAATCTATTTGGAGGTGATGAAAGAGGGTCATGTGGACTATCTACACGAATTTACGGATCTAAAATGGAGTAGAATTGACAGAGAATTCGATCGGGAAAGTGGGATACCTTAAAGTGGGAATCTGTTGTTGTTGTTTGTTATTTGTTGTTGTCGTCGTGGCGACCGGGAGGCGAAGATGCTGTCGCTCCGGCAAGGTTGGCACGCACGCCGAGGAGTGGAAGGAGGATGGAGGAGAGAGGAGGAAGAAGATGGAGAAAGATATTCGGATTTTAGGGTTTTTCCAAAACCAATATATATATAACTTATAAGGGGGTCGGCCTAGATGTGCTGCTACTTGTTAAAGTGGGGTCGGCCACTTCTTGGGCGCCCAAGCTACAAATGCTGCTGCTCTATGTAGGAACAAAAGTGGGGTGGCCACAAGTAGTTGCTATTATTATTATTATTATTTTTCTTATCTTATTCTTATCCACAACTTATATCTTTTTTTGTGTTGGTGGTGGGGGTCGGCCCCACCACTTTTTTTTCTTTTTTTTTCCTTTTCTAAATCTAATCAAATCTTTTAAGTATAAATATTTATATCTATATATTTGTATATCCATAAATACACAAAAAATTTATTTAAAATCCAAATACCATTTAAAATTCAACTATCCAATTATTTAATATATTTGAGCATATCTACATAGATATATAATTTAAATCCTTAATAAATCAACTCAAATAATAATAATAATTAAATAGGAAAACATGTTTATTAAATCTCCAAAAATAACTTCAATAATAATAGACTAATAAAATTGTTCCAATGGGTGCACTTATACCGCACACCCTTTTTCGGGTCCACAAAATATACTATTTTGTAAAATATTATTTAGATAATAAAATACCAATAATTACACAAATAATTAAATGATTTAAATTGTACATAAAATTCTAAAATAATTTAGAAATTATTTTGAAGTACATAAAATATGTCTACATGGCCACTTTGGTCCCACCACATGCCTACCTGGGCTTAAATTCGATTCGGGCCCAATTCTGGCTGAACTGGACAAACCGGACCGTCTAAAAATCAATATATAAAATAATATTTAATTAAAATACTTTAAATAAGTAAATTCACAATTTGGTCTGTTTTTCCTAGTTTGGACATCACCATGGCTAGGCTTCCCTCGGCATGACTGGTACACTAGTCAAGGCACACTGCTTCATCTTCCGTGCCAAAATTCATGTTAGTCTCGTGTTCCAAAATTCAACAATGGCTAAGGTCATTGTAAAAATAAATAAAACCATAAATTGTATAAATTTATTTTAAGTCTTAAAAAAAATAATAAAATAATTTAAAAAGATAGGGGGTTTTACATCCTACCCAACTTATAAGAATTTCGTCCTCGAAATTTAGGATTAATAGTGTAGATAGGGTTGAGGGATAGGAAGAGTTCGTCAATACCAAAATATAATTAAATTTTGGAGGAGACGAATAAAACGTCGTTCAACACCACCGTGCAATAGAAAATTGTGGAGTCGATATATACAAAAATATATCATGATTATGGAATTGAATAAGGGTTGCCAGTGATGGTAACAAAATTTCGATAATCCAAATTGGAGAGTAATAATGAATTGAGTAGATCAAAGAGAATAATTTAGACATTTGGGAGATGTGGTTCCTAGAGAGAAACTGGAGACTAATCGTCTCGATTGAATGTTTAATTGAAGTGAATGATTAGAATCATTCTCGAGTGCTCAAGAATAATTGGAAGGACACGATAATGATTATAGGGTTGAGAAAATGAAGAGCAGTTAAAAGTGAAGGTACAGTCACATTAGTCGGTCGGTGGCTATCTACATTTCGTGTATAATTAACCGATTGGGCAACCAAAGATGATACCTTGAGTCTATCTAGCAAGTACAATGCCTTGTCTTTCCAAAATAAGTAAAAGACAAGAACAACAAAGGTTTCAAAGACGGTGTTATATATTGAGTACAAATTACGAGGTTCATAGGCGGCGAAAATAATTCAAAAGAGAATTGCCAAGGCTGTCGCGGATGAGACTCTAAGGCAAGTTTAACTATGTCTCCATCCACGTAGAATTATACATGAAAAGCGAACCAAAGTGCAATAGGTTGATCAGACCATCATGCACCGGTTCTGATTAGACAATATGTTAGTGGGTGCACCCAATAAAATATGTCATGATCAAGCTTGGTAAAGAAATAATCTTGCAAAACTGAAGCTACCTTAGCAGCATGAGATTGTCAAAATATGAGCAAGGAAGGTACTAATGAAGGAATTTAAAATAGTCCAAGATCTTTTAAAATCAAGGCTTGCCCTAAGTGTGGGCCTATACGGTTGTCCTAGTGTTTCTTCATTTATGGCTTGGTAAACTAGATAAGTAGGGTCCTATGAATTATAGTCTAAGTGAACTTACCAATGTGGTTCACGAGAAAAAAAGGTTTGTTTGGTTGTGAGGTATTCTACCCAACTTACAAGAGTTAAACTAATAGTATCATATGACAATGGGTCAAGCAATCAAGATAAAGCAAAATTCTAAGCATTTAAGGAATTAAGTAGAACAAAATCACATATCGGGTCAAAAGAATTGAGTCGAGGTTGAATCCCTATCCGTGGTCGAAAATATATCGGTATCATGGTAAAGGTTATAGTTTGGCCATTTTGATCAGAAGGTCATATCATGAAAATAGTGTACAAGGAGACGTGTTTTAGTGGGACATGATATACCTTCATGAAGGTGGGCTTGTCTAGGACTTATATATAAAATTTGTTGGGAGGAAAAATGTAGTGTTGTACTCCAAATATCCAAGTCACGGTAAGGGACGCCAAAAGATCTAAAATAGAAAGTGGGAGTTCACGAGGTGATAATTAATGCACAAAATAAAGAAGATCAAGTTAAAGCATGAAATAAAATTAATTAAAGAATCCATAAAAATAATAATTTAGGGGCCCAGTTCTAGTGAGAAGATAGTATCCTAAATGAATACAGTTAAGGAACAATTAAATCATTATTCAAATTGCAAATGGGTTAGAAGGTCCAATTAAAAGATCTAGAATTAAAGGAAGGTCGAGTAAGCCGAGGTGAAAATACAGTCACATAGCTGGGTAGATGACTAACAACACTTGTGTATATACTACTATCATGGTCATGGGTGACATGGCAATTAGTGTGGAATACTCAGTAGGGTTATCTTGGGGCCTACCATTAAAATTTTAACTCGAGTTTCCTCCAAAAAGTTTCAAAATAAACCTTCAAAAATAAACCACCAAAATTTGTATTCACTCCAAGCCGTTCAAATTCATCATAAAAATTTAAATCACTCTCATAAATCTCAAAGAAAATTTTTATCACGTTACTACTAACATTTTCCAAAATTAACGTTTAAATTCAACTATTTAACTCAAGAGTTCATAATTTACGAATCCATAAAATTTCACAATCAATCAAAAATTAAACACTCTAACATTTTCGAATAACTCATAACAAAACTCTTAGCATATTAAAAGCAATCTCAAAAATTACGCTCAATGCTCTTATCAATTATAACTTCTATTTATGCTAAGTTATTCCAACAAAATCACAAGTTTTAAATGGTAACTTCCTTGAATCAATCAAAATAACTTTCCATCACATCCTTCGAAATTCTCAAAAATTTTAATATTAGCAATCCCTCATTAAACTAAATTTTCAAATAATCTTATCAATCAAAATCTCTTTTTTTTTACCAAAAATCTAAATATATTTGTAAATCCTCAATCATAGGGCACCATTTAAAATAAATTTCTCAAAAATCGTTTTCATAACTTTCAAATATTTTAAACCAAAATTCACCGTCATTACTTTCACTTGAAATTCAAAATTTACTAAACACAAAAATCGCAAGTTGTACAACTCAAATTTAAATAATTCCTACGGCCATTTCTAAAAGCTAAGATCATTTTCAAACCAAATTTATAACCGTTCAAAGGTGTATAACCATAATCCAATAAATCATAAACATCAAAACTCGAAAAGCAAATAAATTTTATATTTGTTCAAAGATGTATATCTATCACCCAAAACTCATAAATATCACAAATCGAAAAGCAAACCAATTTTATACTTGTGCAAAGATGTATAGCTATAACCCAATAAATCATGAATATCAAATCTCAAAAGCCAATCAATTTCTTAAATCAAGGGTATAAAGATTCTAGCTATATTTTTTTTTTTCTCCTTCCTGCAGTATCAATCCTATGATGTTTACTATTTAGAAATCTCAAGATTAAAACTTTCCGTGGCAATATCCTACTCTACAAATTACTAATCATTAAATCACACTAAAAATCTTACTAACTCAATTAAAGTCTTAAATGTATTCCAATTGCCAATATAACCATTATAGCCATGTGTTTGACCTATGAGCATATACTAGTGTAGTCATCTTCCTAGTGGACACTAAGCATGAAAATAAGAATCAACGTTAGAAAGGAATCAAGCAAGATGCAATTCAAGGAAGTCGACGAGAGTTCGAAATTTGAAGCCAAGGAAAAAAGGTCAAGTTGTATGGATGAGATTCTTAGATTCTAATCCTATGTTGCAGGCTCACATCGGTACAATTACGTAACCGAAGTGACAAACTTGACCTGCATGGGCCACCACAAAAATATGTAACGGCCCAGCCCCAAAATACGTGGGACTAGGTACATCGACATGCCAGCTGTATACATACGAAATATACTCCAATATATGAAAACCTCGTATGAATACATAAGCTGTAAAATGCAGTAGAACCATAATAACTAAATCTCATCCACTAGATAAATAAAGGAAATAAAAGAAACTTTGAATTTGTCATGTATACAATCGTTGGGTGGAGACAAAGTCCACTACCAACTATCTCAAATAAAATGTACAAGAAGTGATCGATAAAATAACGAGACGAACCAAGCTTAATCGTCTTCGAAAGAATGGAGAAGACTACGGCCTTGGCTAGAACACCTGCAAAATCACAGAAGCACACACCTGGAGAGATAACCAGGTCCTCAGAGGGACGTAACAAGATACAGGAAGAACATGCCATATGAACTGAATATAAATGTACCATAAAATAAAGATAAAGTAAAAGCGTCCAAAACATAACACGGCTCAATATCCCATCATTGAAACAGTAGGCTACCCCTACAACCAAAAAAGGACAAGGGGTAACTTACTATTCCACGATGAGACATTTTTCCATGCTATAATTGGAACATGAAATTTGCTAAGGTTTTCTAACCTTTTGTCACGACCCGCACCCTAGAGTAAGGGCACGAGACGTGGGTACGTCCAGCCTACGCCGCAGTGTCGGCGGTAGAACGCTGTCCTAGGTCACAACATCTAGCAATATATCTCTAAGCAGTTTATACTCCCCGAATTGGGGTGACATAGCAGTAAAACTCAATCACAACTAAGGAAGAGATAGCACGAGATGAAATAGAACTCAAGGAAATAAATAGATAAAATAGCCTAAGACAATCCCAGCAATATCCAGAAGTACATGGTCTCAGATACAGAATGAAAGAATATATACAACTCTGAACTCCAAAAATAGTCTAGCTAAAACATGTCTCAAGACTGCATAAAGTAAGATAAGCCTAACTAATCTAGTCTAGGCAATCGGGGTGATATCCTCAGCTAGAGCTGGGTCCTCCTGAGGGTCCAGCTCGTAGGTGTCATCTAAAGCTGCCCCGTAGTAAGTATCCAGGCAAGCCTCCTCCTCGTCCTCTGTAATATTTTCAACAGGTCCAGTCTGGACAGGAGCGAGTACAGTACATCTCAACAGTTCATAGCAGGTTAGAAGATATAATCATGCAATAAAGTAAGATACAAGTACTGAAAGAAGTGCAGTATGTAAACAGAGAGAGAAAGCTGTAATAGAAATATCTACTATAAATAGAGAACTATCATGTGACTAGTGAGTCAGAGTACAATATAGATATGTAAATGGCATAGGAGATTCTGATGCTACACTATGGAAGAGATTCTAATACTATACTACTTGGATATTATTCATATGTCCATTTCTACTCCTCCGTACCCCCAATCAGTACACAAGGATCCAGCCAGGTTATGTTATAATTCCATGCAAGGCCCCCGAAGGGTGATACATGGATGCCCATAAATGGGTGATTCTAGGAGATTCTAGGATACCCAGTGTATGGGATAAGAGATTCTAGGAGACTCTGCGATCATAAGAGTATATGTCGCAAGTGATCAAAGAACCAGTGAAGCATAGTGATACGCCATGTAAGTGAAACGCACAGAACATGAAGTACCCGATGCTCCCTAAGGATAACATCTCAAGAAGGGATCCATATAGTACCAATCTGTGTGACCATCGTGACAGTACAAGTAAAATAATCTACTGCAGAAAATAATTCTAAGCAGGATATGAAATGATCAGAGAATGTACTCGCCTGTATCTGAGTATCCAATATGAAAAGTACCGTCCGAGGAGTAGTGTCTGGCTCCTAATCAGAACAACACAAGTTACAACAAGTCTAAAATGGTAAAATGAAGTTCTACTATGCATTCTACATGATTCTAGGTCAATCTAGGCCAAAGTCAACTTTTGGTCAACTCTGGTCAACCCTAGAAGTCAAACTAGGTCAACAAAGTCTAAACTAGGCTATACTAAGTCTAATAATGTAGTACAAGTCCTATCAAGTCTCACCAAGCTGTACCAAACTACCTAGGCCTATTCTTAACACAAGTATATACAATACCTATACCCAAGTTGTATACATAAATGGCATATACATGAACTTGCATAACCCATACCCTATATGGGTACTATCATATGGCATCCCCATACACCATATATCTATATATAAAACCACACTCATATATATAGGAACATGTATATCACAATGCATATATTAACTTACATATATATAAATACATTTGCATTACATATATATAGTCACATGTATAGACTGGGCATTAGGTAGGCATATAGGGAAACATGAATAAATGTATGAGTGTGCAATATGAGATTGTGTGTGTATAAGTGTAGCTGTGTGGGTGTGGAAAGACAATCAATGTGCAGGAATATACACAAGACAGTGAAAGAAAGAGAGGGCAGTGTGTGTGTAATGTAAAACAGTGTGCAGGAAATTTCAGTAAAGGGAGAGAGAAACATGTGTATGTGAGCAGTGATAGAGTGCAAAACAGTGTGTATGTGTGTACAAGAGAAGAAAAACTGTGTGTGCTATACATTGTGGCATTCATGAAGCAATGTGCACATAACTAGTGGGCAAAACTGAAAACAGTGCAAGCATTCAACCAGTGTGCAGGAACTTTAAAGTCAGTGAACAGTAAAGGGGAGAGCACAGAACAGTGGGTGACTGCACTGGACTGAAATAGGAATGTAAATGTGAAAGGAAATCAACCATGGTTCATGATAAAACACAAAATCAATCACAACAGTTTATAATTCAGTTATCATTAATATCAAGGCTAACATGTAAACCTATGTTACTAAAACATGTTCTCAGTTCAGACACAAGGCCAAACCACATCCTGAAATTAGAACCTCTCAGATTTCAGGTTAACTAAGAAGGAAAAAAGGAAGGGAATTATATCCCAGGTTTTGAAAACTGAGATTTAAACTCAGGTATTGGTCATAACAATCTCAGATTCTCTTTTCATACAACTCAGTCCAACCTTATTAGTTCAACATCAAACACCCCAAAATCAGTACACAAATTGACTACTAAAAGGAGGATTATGTATACAAACTAAACTAACATTTAATCAGTATTAACTGGGTTAATTTGGTGTCCAATTGGCCATTAGAAAACTGGAAATATTTAGGTTACAAGTATCAGTCCTGAACAGTAAACTCACTCAGGTTTGACTATCCATTACTCAAACCAAAGCCTAAATCGAATGAATATTGTATTATCATGAACCTACTTATCATGTGAGGATCATCAACAATCAGAACAACAATCTATCATAGATTAACACAGGTATTAATTAGTTTAGGAAAAAAATAGGAAAGCACAGTATACAGTCTACGTATCAGAAATATCCAACTTACCAAGTTCGAATCAAATCCCACATCAAACACCTAAACTAATATTTAAAATATAATCTCACATAGTCAATACATGATAATTAGGAGCTAAACAATAATTAAAATCATGCCTTAAACTAAATCAAACTGATACAAATCATAGTAAACCGACACAGAATGAACACGCACATGCATTGCCCCGTGCAAGATCGATTCCGTGTCCGATACGACACGAGAGCATCTAATATTTGGAGGGACTCGTGTCAGTCATTGCCCCTTGGCCCACGCCAAGTGGCATGACTTGAGTCGTCGTGTCCATCGAGGAATCCACCTCGAGAGGTAGGACACGCTGCCTGTGCGCGCACGCATGCACCCTCGTGTGTACGTGTCCAGAACGACACGACGCGACACAGGAATCACCTCAGTCGATCACGAATGTGTAAACGACAACAAAATATAAATTTCCATTTAAAAACAAATCGAAAATCAATACAAAATGCTCATTGAGGCATTTTGTCAAACACATATGATTAGTGACTGATACGTGTCCGATACGGACACGTACAGTGCTCAAACCCTAGGGTTACCTATTCCTACAGCTAGGTTAGGCCTAAGGGTCCCTAGATGTGGAATAATAATAGAGTTTCATTGAGTATTAAAGAAGTTACCTATGGTTGCACAATCCTCAAAAAGACCTAATAGAGAATGGTTCTCCAAGCTCCAAAACTCCCTCAAATTGTCCCAAACCTGTGATGTGACTCCACAATCAATAGAGGAACAGTATTAAGAGTGCTATGGAGGAAATCCCAATAAAAATGGACCTATATTGAAAGATCTATAGAGAAATAAAGTGTAGGCTTACCTTGTCTTGAGGAAAGAATCATAAACTATTGGAAGGAGGCTCAAATCCCCAAAATGATATTACATAGGGAGGGGGGACAAGTCTTGGCCGGCCACTAGGTTTAGGTTAGGGTTTCTAGGTGGTATCCTATGGCTAGGAATGAATCAAGGGGTATTGAGTGGTCTAGAACAAAGGGTTGTTTCCTAGTCTTGAACAAACTCACTTAAACTTAACTAACTTGACTTAAACCATAATCCAACCCATCTAATTCTCCAAATGGCTAACTAAAATTAGCTATGACTAAACTAGGTTAGTTCCAATCTAGGTTAGGCTAACCAAAACCACTTTGGCAATAATTTAAATAGGATTTAATCACACCCTTAAAATAATCATTGAAATTCCTAAATAAAAAATATATGAAATTCAAATAAATTCTAATAAATTCAAATAACCCTAAAAATAACAAAAATACCCTCACACTAGAAATGTGGTAGTGACAAATCTACCCTCCTTAAAAGAATTTCGTCCTCGAAATTGAAAGACGAAGTACAACTGATGAGAAGGATAGAAAGCATACCTCACGGTCCAAAAAGATAAGGGTAGCGCTCGCGCATCTCATCCTCCTGCTCCCAGGTAGACTCTCCTGGAGAATGATGCCTCCATGCGACGTGCACCAAGGGTATCACCTGGTTCCTCAGAACCTTCTTCCGTCGATCCAGAATCTCCACTGGCTGCTCTGGATAGCTGAGAGAAGGCCCAACCTCTATCTCTAAATGATCGAGCACATGGCTAGGGTCAGCCATGTACCGTCTCAACTGTGATACGTGAAATACGTTGTGGACCCCCACTAGTATAGGCGGCAAGTCTAGCCTCTATGCAACGTTACCGACTCTCCCGCTGATAACGAAAGGGCCGATGAAGCGCGGGCTAAGCTTCCCACCTCCACCGAAACGTATCGTACCATGAGTCAGAGATATCCTCAAGAAAACCTGGTCTCCGACCTAACCACAAGCAAGTCTCAATTAAATATAATAAACAAACATGATCAAAAATCACAAACAAGAAAACCTAAATCTAATCCTACACTAATCTGTACCTCAAACTCCAAGGGCCTCCGGTGGCTATCGGCCCAGTGCCGATGTCTGTCCTGCACCACGCGAAGTCTGTCCCTGATAAGCTTCACCTTCTCGGCTGCATCAACAACCATCTCGGGCCCCAGTAAAGCTCGCTCACCAACATCATCCCAGGATAAGGGTGTACGGCACCTACGCCCGTACAGAGCCTCAAAAGGTGACATCTCAATGCTGGCCTAGAAACTATTGTTGTAGGCAAACTCCACCAAATGAAGATGATCCTCCCAGGAACCTCCAAAGTCCAGAACGCACGTCCGCAGTATATCCTCAAGGGTCTGAATAGTCCGTTCTGACTGTCTGTTCGTCTGGGGGTAGTATGCAGTACTAAACTTGAGCTGAGTGCCCAAGCTGGTCTGCAGACTCCTCCAGAAATGGGAAGTAAAACGACTATCCTGATCTGAGACAATGCTGACCAGAACTTCGTGGATCCTGACTATCTGCCGCATATACATCTCCGCCAGCCTCTCTGTAGACGTACCCACTTTGAATGGCAAGAAGTGGGCCGATTTGGTCAACCTGTCAACGATGACCCAAATCGCGTCTTTTCCTCCTGGAGTACGTGGCAATCCTGAAACGAAGTCCATAGTGATATGCTCCCATTTCCACTCGGGAATGGGTAACGGCTGCAACAATCCACCGGGCCTCTGTCTCTCTGCCTTGACCTGCTGACAGACCAAACACCTAGCCACGAAGCGAGCCACCTCCCGCTTCATTCCTGACCACCATACATGCTCCTGCAGATCTTGGTACATCTTGTTGGCACCCGGGTGTATAGAGTACTGAGATCTGTGGGCCTCCTGCATAACCTGCTCCCTGAGCTCGCCGTTGGGAACACATAATCTGGAACCGTGTCTCAAGGCACCATCCTCTGCAAGAGAAAACTCGCTCTCCAGCAAACCTGTTCGAACCTGCTCCTGGAGACACCATAGAGCAACGTCCTAAAATTATGCCGACTTGATCCTCTCCACCAAGTCTGACTGAATCTGCATCCCCCATAGCTGCATCTGCACTCAGGGCACGATCACCTCAATCCCAAGGCTCTCCAAGTCGCCAAGCAAATGCCGATCCATGGTCAAACACATGGCTGTCGGATACCTACTCAAGGCGTCGACAACCACGTTGGCCTTCCCTGGGTGATACTGAAGTAGGATATCAAAATCCTTCATCAACTCTAGCCACCTGCGCTGTCTCATGTTCAACTCCTTCTGAGTGAACACATACTTTAAGCTCTTGTGATCTGTGAAGATCTCCACCCTCTCACCATACAGGTAATGCTTCCACAGTTTCAGAGCAAAAATCACTGCTGCCAGCTCCAGGTCGTAGGTAGGATAGTTCTTCTCATGGGGACGTAATTGCCTGGAAGCATAGGAAATCACCTTCCCATGCTGCTGCAAGACGCAACCCAGCCCCTTCCCTGAAACATCACTATAAATAGTGAAACCACCTGATCCTGAAGGCAATATCAGAATCGGAGCTGTCGTAAGCCGCTTCTTCAACTCATCAAAAGCTGCCTGACACTCCTCTGACCAAAAATACTCAGCATCCTTCCGGGTCAACCGTGTCAATGGCTCCGCAACCCGGGAGAAATCCTGTACGAATCTTCGATAGTATCCTGCCAGCCCCAGGAAACTCCTGATCTCAGCAACTGAAGTCGGCGCTTCCCATGCCTCAACTGCTACAATCTTCTTGGGGTCAACTGAGATACCATCTACAGTCACCATATGCCCCAAGAAGTCCACCCGATCCAAGAAGAACTCACACTTGGAGAGCTTCCCGTAAAGCTGCTCCTTCATGAGAATCTCCAGCACTATCCTCAAATGCTCCTCGTATTCCTCCTCAGTCTTGGAATATATCAAGATATCGTCAATAAACACCACCACAAACTGATCCAGATACTGGTGGAATCCTTGTTCATAAGGTTCATAAACACTGCTGGTGCATTGGTTAGCCCAAACAGCATAACCAAAAACTCGAACTGTCCATACCGCGTCCTGAAAGCGGTCTTGGGAATATCCTCCCCCTCTTGAGCCTAAGCTCAAGATCATCTTCTGCCAACAGGGCTCAGGTCAAGATCTCCTTGAACGTAGCATCTCTGCTGCCCTTGGTCAGGGACTTAACCTCCTTGACCAGACCCTTCCGGAACCTCTGGGCCTTTGCCGTCTCGCTCAAACCCTCTACAAACCTGCCGAGACGACCAAACTCTCCAGCATACTCCTCTACTGAGAGGCTCCCCTGGACCAAGCTCTCAAACTGTGACTCTAAGGCTCTGACTGCTGAATCTGGGAAGAACTTCTTGAAGGAGCCCCTGAACTGCTCCCAAGTCTGTCCTGGTACCCCCACACTGGGGTCTGACTGATACCAGGTGCGAGCAAGATCTCGCATTCGGCTAGCTGCGGCCTCGATCTGAAGGTTTGCTGGAATCCTGGCCAAGCGGAAGATCTCCTCTATATGCTCGATCCACTCATCGGCATATAGGATCCCCTCTGTCCCCAGAAAGTCTCTGGGGCTCATCTTCTGAAACTGCTCGATCCCCGGTGTCCTCGGCTGCTGCACCACTGGTCGAGCTGCGGCTGTCGTGACGGCCAACTCCATGCCTCTGTCCTGTCGAGCCTGCTGCCGGTCCATAAACTGCTGGAAATATGCGAACATCTAAGCTGCGTCCATGTGTCCTAGAGGCGGTGGCTGCTGAAAGGGATCCTCTGGAATGACCGGGTCCTGCCTCCCAGTCGGAGGATGCATACCCCCTACTACGGCTGCCAAGGTCTCAACACGAGCTGAGGTGGCAGGAGCTACAGTCCCCTGGCCTCGCCGTGCTGGCTGAGAGGTAGCAGTCCCCTCTGTAGCATCCTCATGAATGGCATGCTGCGATCTAGTCTTTACCATCCTGAAGATAGACAAACAAGAGTATCAATTTCTGAGAAAGAAGCGAAATAACAAAGGCGGACAATTATAATTCAAAGGATCAGCTGACAAAAGGATTTAGATGGCAATAAATTTTTTTTTCTAAAGTGATTGAGTATCTTAAAATTAATGTCCTATATCCTATTGCAGGCTGTAGGGATACTCTAATTCGAATACCACTACACTTCTAGTCTAGACCTGCATGGGCCACCACTAAAAACGTATCACGACCCGCACCCTAGAGTAAGGGCACGAGACGTGGGTACGTCCAGCCTACGCCGCAGTGTCGGCGGTAGAACGCTGTCCTAGGTCACAACATCTAACAATATATCTATAAGCAGTTTATACTCCCCGAATGGGGGTGACATAGCAGTAAAACTCAATCACAACTAAGGAAGAGATAGCACGAGATGAAATAGAACTCAAGGAAATAAATAGATAAAATAGACTAAGATAATCCCAGCAATATCCAGAAGTACATGGTCTCAGATACAGAATGAAAGAATATATACAACTCTGAACTCCAAAAATAGTCTAGCTAAAACATGTCTCAAGACTGCATAAAGTAAGATAAGCCTAACTAATCTAGTCTAGGCAATTGGGGTGATATCCTCAGCTAGAGCTGGGTCCTCCTGAGGGTCCAGCTCGCAGGTGTCATCTAAGGCTGCCCCGTAGTAAGTGTCCAGGCAAGCCTCCTCCTCGTCCTCTGTAATATTTTCAACAGGTCCAGTCAGGACAGGAGCGAGTACAGTACATCTCAACAGTTCATAGCAGGTTAGAAGATATAATCATGCAGTAAAGTAAGATACAAGTACTGAAAGAAGTGCAGTATGTAAACAGAGAGAGAAAGCTGTAATAGAAATATCTACTATAAATAGAGAACTATAATGTGACTAGTGAGTCAGAGTACAATATAGACATGTAAATAGCATAGGAGATTCTGATGCTAAACTATGGAAGAGATTCTGATACTACACTACTTGGATATTATTCATATGTCCATTTCTACTCCCCGTACCCCCAATCAATACACAAGGATCCAGCCAAGTTATGTTATGATTCCATGCAAGGCCCCCGAAGGGTGATACATGGATGCCCATAAATGGGTGATTCTAGGAGATTCTAGGATGCCCAGTGTATAGGATAAGAGATTCTAGGAGACTCTGCGATCATAAGAGTATATGTCGCAAGTGATCAAAGAACCAGTGAAGCATAGTGATACGCTATGTAAGTAAAACACACAGAACATGAAGTACCCGATGCTCCCTAAGGATAACATCTCAAGAAGGGATCCATATAGTACCAATCCGTGTGACCATCGTGACAGTACAAGTAAAGTAATCTACTGCAGGAAATAATTCTAAGCAGGATATGAAATGATCAGAGAATGTACTCGCCTGTATCTGAGTGTCCAATATGAAAAATACCGTCCGAGGAGTGGTGTCTGGCTCCTAATCAGAACATCACAAGTTACAACAAGTCTAAAATGTTAAAATGAAGTTCTACTATACATTCTACATGATTCTAGGTCAATCTAGGCCAAAGTCAACTCTTGGTCAACTCTGGTCAACCCTAGAAGTCAAACTAGGTCAACCAAGTCTAAATTAGGCTATACTAAGTCTAATAATGTAGTACAAGCCCTATCCAGTCTCACCAAGCTGTACCAAACTACCTAGGCCTATTCTCAACACAAGTATATACAATACCTATACCTAAGTTGTATACATAAATGGCATATACATGAACTTGCATAACCCATACCCTATATGGGTACTATCATATGGCATCCCCATACACCATATATATCTATATATAAAACCACATTCATATATATAGGAACATGTATATCACAATGCATATATTAACTTACATATATATAAATACATTTGCATTACATATATATAGTCACATATATAGACTGTGCATTAGGTAGGCATATAGGGAAACATGAATAAATGTATGTGTGTGCAACATGAGATTGTGTGTGTGTATAAGTGTAGCTGTGTGGGTATGGAAAGGCAATCAATGTGCAGGAATATACACAAGACAGTGAAAGGGAGAGAGGGCAGTGTGTGTGTAATGTAAAACAGTGTGCAGGAAATTTCAGTAAAGGGAGAGAGAAACATGTGTGTGTGAGCAGTGAGAGAGTGCAAAACAGTGTGTATGTGTGTATAAGAGAAGAAAAACTGTGTGTGCTATACATTGAGGCATTCATGAAGTAATGTACACATAACTAGTAGGCAAAACTGGAAATAGTGCAAGCATTCAACCAGTGTGCAGGAACTTTAAAATCAGTGAACAGTAAAGGGGAGAGCACAGAACAGTGGGTGACTGCACTGGACTGAAATAGGAATGTAAATGTGAAAGGAAATCAACCATGGTTCATGATAAAACACAAAATCAATCACAACAGTTTATAATTCAGTTATCATTAATATCAAGGCTAATATGTAAACCTATGTTACTAAAACATGTTCTCAGTTCAGACACAAGGCCAAACCACATCCTGAAATTGGAACCTCTCAAATTTCAGGTTAACTAAGAAGGAAAAAAGGAAGGGAATTATATCCCAGGTTTTGAAAACTGAGATTCAAACTCAGGTATTGGTCATAACAATCTCAGATTCTCTTTTCATACAACTCAGTCCAACCTTATTAGTTCAACATCAAACACCCCAAAATCAGTACACAAATTGACTACTAAAAGGAGGATTATGTATAGAAACTAAACTAACATTTAATCAGTATTAACTGGGTTAATTTGGTGTCCAATTGGCCATTAGAAAACTAGAAATATTCAGGTTACAAGTATCAGTCCTGAACAGTAAACTCACTCAGGTTTGACTATCCATTACTCAAACTAAAGCCTAAATTGAATGAATATTGTATTATCATGAACCTACTTATCATGTGAGGATCATCAACAATCAGAACAACAATCTATCATAGATTAACACAGGTATTAATCAGTTTAGAAAAAAAAATGGAAAAACACAGTTTACAGTCTACGTATCAGAAATATCCAACTTACCAAGTTCGAATCAAATCCCACATCAAACACCTAAACTAACATTTAAAATATAATCTCACATAGTCAATACATGATAATTAGGAGCTAAACAATAATTAAAATCATGCCTTAAACTAAATCAAACTGATACAAATCACAGTAAACCGACACAGAATGAACACGCACAGGCATTGCCCCGTGCACGATCGATTCCGTGTCCGACACGACTCGAGAGCATCTAATATTTGGAGGGACTCGTGTCAGTCATTGCCCCTTGGCCCACGCCAAGTGGCATGACTTGAGTCGCCGTGTCCATCGAGGAATCTACCCCGAGAGGCAGGACACGCTGCCTGTGCGCGCGCGCGCATGCACCCTCGTGTGCACGTATCCTGAACGACACGATGCGACACAGGAATCACCTCAGTCGATCACGAATGTGTAAGCGACAACAAAATATAAATTTCCATTTAAAAACAAATCGAAAATCAATACAAAATGCTCATTGAGGCATTTTGTCAAACACATATGATTAGTGACTGATACGTGTCCGATACGGACACGTACAGTGCTCAAACCCTAGGGTTACCTATTCCTACAGCTAGGTTAGGCCTAGGGGTCCCTAGATGTGGAATAATAATAGAGTTTCATTGAGTATTAAAGAAGTTACCTATGGTTGCACAATCCTCAAAAAGACCCAATAGAGAATGGTTCTCCAAGCTCCAAAACTCCCTCAAATTGTCCCAAACCTATGATGTGACTCCACAATCAATAGAAGAACAGTATTAAGAGTGCTATGGAGGAAATCCCTATGAAAATGGACCTATATTGAAAGATCTATGGAGAAATGAAGTGTAGGCTTACCTTGTCTTGAGGAAAGAATCATAAACTATTGGAAGGAGGCTCAAATCCCCAAAATGATATTATATAGGGAGGGGGGACAAGTCTTGGCCGGCCACTAGGTTTAGGTTAGGGTTTCTAGGTGGTATCCTATGGCTAGGAATGAATCAAGGGGTATTGAGTGGTCTAGAACAAAGGGTTGTTTCCTAGTCTTAAACAAACTCACTTAAACTTAACTAACTTGACTTAAACCATAATCCAACCCATCTAATTCTCCAAATGGCTAACTAAAATTAGCTATGACTAAACTAGGTTAGGTCCAATCTAGGTTAGGCTAACCAAAACCACTTTGGCAACAATTTAAATAGGATTTAATCACACCCTTAAAATAATCATTGAAATTCCTAAATAAAAAATATATGAAATTCAAATAAATTCTAATAAATTCAAATAACCCCAAAAATGACAAAAATACCCTCACACTAGAAATGAGGTAGTGACACCTTTGTAGTAGACAATTTAGAAGACATATTGATGTATGGGCAGGTGAAGGCTGACTTCCCCAGGACAAGGTAACAACTCACAACACGCACATGTCAGTACCAATACTATCAGCCGGCATAACTCGAGGCTAGTGGCCCACGTGATCCATCAGTCCACATAGCTCGAGGCTAGTGACCCACGCGACTCGACCACCGTAGTACGCAGTTACTACAGCTTTTGGATTTGGGGTAGCCCATACATTTAACTGTCTTCTCCCTCCCAAGGGCCCTAACAAAAGGTAGTTCACTAAGACTAGGTCCATATGCATACAAAAGACAAGAAAGAAAAATAACCGAAACAAAATAAAGTGAACAAAATTGCAAGTACTGGATCCAACTGAGAACAAATAATAAAATATGCAGTAATTAATACATAAAGGTGCATCTAATTGTGAACAGTAAATAAGGCAAGGTATCTTGCCTGCGGGTGGTGCGAGAAGTAGCAAAATTCAACAATTAGAATCGTCAACACAAAAGTCAAAATCCACAAGAAGCTCCGAATGCTGAAACAAACATCACGAACGAGTTTGGAATAAAAGATATGCCTAGGAAACGCCTGTCCAAAGTCAAATTCTGGAACATGGGCAAAATCGTAATTTCGGGTCAAAACGATGTCCGCCGTTGGACCCGCTTTGCACCGAAATATGCGCCAGAACCTACGGTCTCTAAAGTCGTCAAACTATATGTCTACAGATTTGTTTTGACGAGACGAACCCAACGGTATGTCCAATTTTGGATTCCGGTGGGCCGTGCACAAAATTGCCCGTTGAGTGGGATTGTGGGCCCGCCAAAATAGCGTCCCTATCAACGGTCTCAGTATCGGACCTAACTTGGCTCACAGGACCAGAAAAATATTTCGAGTCCAATGGCGCCAGTTTCGTCATGATTTGATGAGTGTACACAAAATAATAAGGAAATTCCGAAAAGCCCGATACGAAAAAATTTGACGGATACGGACCAAATTCGTTGCGCACACGCAACCAATTTGAATCCCGTCAATTCTCGCACGTCCACAAATTCGATACGGACCTTTCGGTACTTTCGATTTGCGACGGGGTCGCCCGGTTTGTCGGGACGTACCTCGTACGGGATTTTTAAGGTTTATAAAAACTGATTTTTTGAAAATTTTAATTTAATTAAACATGAAATTTATTGCAGAAATAAATAAATCTATTTAGAGGTGATGAAAGAGGCTCATGTGGACTATCTACACGAATTTATGGATTTAAAAACGATGTAGAATTGACAGAGAATTCGATCGGAAAAGTGGGATACCTTAAAGTGGGAATCTGTTGTTGTTTGTTATTTGTTGTTGTCGTCGTGGCGACCGGGAGGCGAAGATGCTGTCGCTCCGGCGAGGTTGGCACGCACGCCGAGGAGTGGGAGGAGGATGGAGGAGAGAGGATGAAGAAGATGGAGAAAGATATTCGAATTTTAGGGTTTTTCCAAAACCAATATATATATAACTTATATATACATGTGTGGGAAGGGGGTCGGCCTAGATGTGCTGCTACTTGTTAAAGTGGGGTCGGCCACTTCTTGGGCGTCCAAGCTACAAATGCTGCTGCTCTATGTAGGAACAAAAGTGGGGTGGCCACAAGTAGTTGCTATTATTATTATTATTATTATTATTATTATTATTTTTCTTATCTTATTCTTATCCACAACTTATATATATATATATATATATATATATATATATATATATATATATATATATATATATATATATATATATATATATACAATATGTTGTTGCATGGCATATGCAATGATGAAGCTGCTGTAGCTTTTTCTTTTTTTGTGTTGGTGGTGGGGGTCGGCCCCACCACTTTTTTTTTTCTTTTTTTTTCCTTTTCTAAATCTAATCAAATCTTTTAAGTATAAATATTTTTATCTATATATGTGTATATCCATAAATACACAAAAAATTTATTTAAAATCCAAATACCATTTAAAATTCAACTATCCAATTATTTAATATATTTGAGCATATCTACATAGATATATAATTTAAATCCTTAATAAATCAACTCAAATAATAATAATAATTAAATAGGAAAACATGTTTATTAAATCTCCAAAAATAACTTCAATAATAATAGACTAATAAAATTGTTCCAATGGGTGCACTTATACCGCACACCCTTTTTCGGGTCCACAAAATATACTATTTTGTAAAATATTATTTAGATAATAAAATACCAATAATTGCACAAATAATTAAACGATTTAAAAATGTACATAAAATTCTAAAATAATTTAAAAATTATTTTTAAGTATAAAAAATATGTCTACATGGCCACTTTGGTCCCACCAAATGCCTACCTGGGCTTAAATTCGGTTCGGGCCCAATTCTGGCTGAACTGGACAAATCGGACCGTCTAAAAATCAATATATAAAATAATATTTAATTAAAATACTTTAAATAAGTAAATTCACAATTTGGTCTGGTTTTCCTAGTTTGGACATCACCATGGCTAGGCTTCCCTCGGCATGACTGGTATACTAGTCAAGGCACACTCCTACATCTTCCGTGCCAAAATTCATGTTAGTCTCATGTTCCAAAATTCAACAATGGCTAAGGTCATTGTAAAAATAAATAAAACCATAAATTGTATAGATTTATTTTAAGTCTTAAAAAAATAATAAAAAATAATTTAAAAAAATAGGGGGTTTTACACTCTCTGAGAATCTGAAGAACTACACGAAGATGTTGCTCATCCTCTGCCTTATTCTTGCTATAGACTAGGATGTCGTCTATAAATACTATCATGAACTGGTCCAAATAGGGCATGAAGATACGATTCATGAGATCCATGAATACGGTTGGCGCATTGGTCGCTCCAAACGGCATAACAAGGAACTTTCAATGTCCATATCAGGATCTGAATGCTGTCTTCGGGACATCTTGCTCTCTGACCCTTATCTGATGGTACCCCGACCGCAAGTCTATCTTCGAAAATACTGCCGCTCCTCTAAGTTGGTCAAATAAATCATCTATCCTTGGTAGAGGATATTTGTTCTTGATTGTTACAGAGTTCAAGGTATGATAATCAACACATAATCTTGACATACCATCCTTCATTTTCACAAGAAGTATCGGGGCTCCCCAAGGTGATCCACTAGCACGAATGAATCACTTCGTTCTAAGTTCTTCATTCATCTTGTATAGGATCTCCAACTCTGAAGGTGCCATTCTGTAGACTCCCCCTGACACTGGTGCCATCCCCAGAAGAAAATCAATAGTGAACTCTATCTCCCTTTCTTAGGGCATGCCTGTAAGCTCTTCGGAAAATACATCAGAAAACTCTTCTACTACTCTGGAAAACTGAACTGCTACTGCTACTGCCATCCGCAATACTGGTGGAGAAGGTTTTACTTTGCCTCTAGAAAATGAAAACTCTTATTCGCCGGGAATACCAAAAATAATACTGCCAATATGGCAGTCTATTCTTGCGTATTGATCCTTCAACCAATCTATCCCCAGGACTATATCATAGTCGGCCATCAGAAATTCTATCAATTTAGCAGGAAACTCTCTACCACTAATTATGATTCGACACGAGGAATAGGCTCTATCTACTCCCACAAGACCGTTACCAGTAAGTATATTGAGCCTTGCTGATAATGACTCGGGCTCCAGTCCTATCCGTGATGCGAATCGTACAGAAATAAATGAATATGATGCACCCGAATCAAATAATACTGATGCTGGAAAAGAGTTGACGAGAATAGTACCTGCCACTACCTCACCTGATGCCAATTCTTTTGCTACGGTCAGAGCCATAGCCTAACCTTGTCCTTTTGGTGCTGGTCCCCTCTGCTGGAAACCTCTCTGCAGATTCTGAATCTGAGCTTGGGCATACTGCTGAGCCTGAGGCGGCAATGGCCTCGGAGGCTGGTACTGCTGCTGTACTGGTGCTGGGCCCCTAACCGATGGATTGGTTAGGTTTGACGATGACGAACTAGCTCTATTCAGATAGGACCCTATCTTATGGTCCAGTGCCCCATAAGCCAAGCATAATCCCTGTGCTCTTCGATATTCTAATACTACATGTCCTTGTTTCCCACAATGAGAGCAACCCATTGCGAAAGTCTGCTTCTTCTGCTGAGGATACGTCGGTATCGAGTACTGAACCGACGAAACTGTGGTCGTCCTTCTAGGAGCTCCAATAGGCAAAGTCCTAGCTGCTGGGGCTGGTACTGATGACTGGGATATCTGCCCATGAGACCTCTTCTGTCCTCCGCTTCTGTCTACAATCCTCTGTAAAGTATACTCATGCCTCTTCGCTGTTCGCAAGACGGCATCAAAAGTCTGGTGCTCAAACTGCTCCACTGATATGATAATCTCTAGATGGAGCCCTTGTTAGAATTGCTGGGCTCGATCCAACTCGGTTACCACCAAGGTAGGAGCAAATTGACTGAGTCTATAAAACTCGATCGTATATCCATTGACCATCCTCTCTATCTGCTTAAGATTGGTGAATCTCCTCTGCAGATCATACCAAGCTACTGCGTCGAAGTACTTGGTCTGGAACTTATTGCTGAATACCGTCCATGAGATAGGCATCGGTAATCCAACTGCTAGCATTGGCCACCAGCTACGGGCTAAATCCAATAATTGCAGGCGCACAACGGCCACCTTCTCTACCTCAGGAATCCTGGCTGCCTCCAGGATAACTTCTATGTTCTGAAGCCACGCATCAGCAGCAAAACCATCTTCACTACCATCAAAGAAAGGCGGGTTCAGATGCTTGAAGCTTTTGGCCGCGTTGTTCCCTTGGTAACCAACTCTGCCCATGGCATTTTGTACTGTCTGGTACAGGGCATCGCCCCGACGATCTTGAGATGCAAGCAATTCCCTGATAAGTCCCACCAGGGTTCCATTGTTAGGCTCTACAGGTTGGACTGGCTGAACTGGTGGCTCTTGACCCCCGGTAGGCATGACTCTGGAGGCTACCCCTGAATGTTGGGCTTGGTCTCCAGGTTGCTGTTGGTTCACTGGAGGTGCTCCGCCTTGCTGATCGGTAGGACCAGGAATAATAACGCTAAAGAAACGACATGGGAAACAATAAGGAAGGACCATGATGGATCAAGGATATAAACATGTGATCATATCAAGATTTCGAAAAGATTAGAAGACACGAGTAGAGATCAAGGGCGAGTGCTGATTGAGACATCTATTCAGTGAAACCCTCACATATCTTGATTTATAAGACCTGCATGTGCCACCACTTAAATCGTGTCACACCCCAGAACCAGAATACCAGAGTGCGGGGGACAGACACGGCCAGCTACGTACATTGAAGTGAACCCACCTTGATGTACGGTCACGGCTGTCTAGATACATAAGGGATTTACTATAAGCCAACAGTCTCTTATGGTCAATAGCAAGACTAGTGTCTCAATCTCAAGCAAGCAAGTAAATGTGACAAGATGGTAGATCATCAGACATACAAGGTAAGGCATCCCATACATTACATATTTAGATGATCATGAAGCTAGTCATACAAAATATGGAGACTAGCAAGAGTTTAAGTCATACATGATCAACCTTAGGATTTGTCAATCATGTTACAGCCCTTAGGCAGACAGGAATGTAAATTTAACATGAGCTAACACTTGCTCGACAGCTAAACGCCTCAAAAGAATAATTTACAAAAGAATGAGAGAGCAAAATAAAATCCACTCGTTGCCAGGGTTGCGCCTAGTGTTCACCATCTGGCTGGAAGGCTGAAAGATCCTCGGGTGCTACTCTAAAATCTGGCCATACAAAACCAGCTGGGTCAGACCCCAGAAAGAGCAAGTGCCACAAGGGAGGCTTCACTTAAGAACTAAAACCAGTATATAAGCACATAATGACATAATGATAATGAAAGACATGAGTTAGAGGAACAAGGCGATAAACGATAAGATAACTAAAGGACTATCCCAGTATCCAAGTTACAACCCGTAAACTAAACAAGGACCAGAGTTGTAACCCTTCACCTAGACAGAACTTAGTCACTAACCAATTATCGATAAAATAAAGTATAACAGTAACATGCTGAAATAACCATGTTCTGGTCTTGTCTAGGCAAGACCAGATGGGACTCCATCCATTAATCACGGCCAAGCAATGAGTACGACTTGATACTTTAACTAACTAGGGTTACCATAAGCTTAGTTACTAACAAGATGCATCGAGATGTTCCAACAGCCACAAGCCCTGCAGTCTTTGTAAAACCCCTGAATTTTTGAAAAAAAATTATTATTATTTAATTGCCTTAAATATGATTTTATGGAATTTATGAGTAGTTTTAAATTAATTTTTTTTATTAAATATGACCTTAGCCATTGTTGAGTTTTGGAGCACAAGACGGCTAGGATTTGTGGCACAGAAGATGTAGCAGTGTGCCTTGGCTAGTGTATTAGTTATACTAGGGGAGGTCTAGCCATAGTGATGTTCGAACTAGAAAAACCAGGCCAAGTTATGAAATGACTCATTTAAATCAATTAATTAGTTATTATTTAATAAATTAATTTTTAGATGACCCGGTTGGACCAAATCAGCCCGAACTGGACCCAAACCAATTCGAAGCTCATGTAGGCATGTAGTTGACCAAAGATGGCCATATAGGCATGTTTTATGTATGTACAAATATTTCTTAAACTATTTTAGAACTTGATGTATATTTTTCTAATCATTTTATTGTTGTACAAATATTTGTATTTTTTATTATTAAATAGGTGTTTGTCAATATTTGTATAATTTTCTGGACTCGAATAAAGGGTGTAGTATAAGTTCACTAAACTGGGTAATTTTTATTATTTTATATTTATTAAATTGATTTTTGTGATTAAATAATCATAATTATTATTAGATATTATCATTATTTGATTTTATGGCCAATTGAATTTATATGCATATGTACATATATTTAAATAGACTAAATATATGGATAGATAATATTAGGATTTTTTTAGATTTAGATATATACATATCTATATATATGTATATATATATATAAGGATATATATATACATATATATATCCTTATATATACATATCTATATATATGTATATATATATAAGGATATATATGTATAAGGATATAAGGATATATATGTATAAGTTTTAAAAAATAACATTTGTGAATAGTGCCATAGGCACTGCTCATTCTTTTTCCAAGCCGAGCCCGAAGCCCCTGTGTGACTGAGTAGAATTTTCTTTAAACTCCGGATTTGAATAGCAATAAATCTTCGATCAAATCTTCCCAAATCTTCTCCAATGGAAACCCAATCCTATTCTCTACTAGATTGTCCTAAATCCAGTTCAAATCGGATTTATATTCGTAGGAAAAATTGGATTTAAATCTCGACGGAATCGTATATATACACTTGCAAACTCGATAATATTACCCGCGACCAAACCCTCCTCTAGCCATCTCCCACATATGCGCGTATCCCAGGCGAACTTTCCTGGACCACCGCCACCACCTTGCGATGTCGCAGGAGCCGCCGTGGCAGCCGCCGCCAGCCACGAACAGGGAGCACCCTGTCACTTCCCGGAAACCTAACAGCAAGGTACCCTTCTTTGCAACCCCTTTTCTTCTTGTATAATCAGTCGTTTGTGGTTTTATTTGATCCGATAGAGAGCCCATATAACCCTCAACAACTCCTTTCAAATAGTTCGGATTAAACTACAGCAAGTTACAAGAAAAATCGATTTAAAGATCATGAAAAACCCACATGTCACAACCTCATAATTTGACAGTTTTCTCGATTTAAAACCCTATATTGGAAGGCCAATAAATTCCAGGTTTTAAAATATTTTAGGAATCGGTTTAAAGAGAGTTAAAGCCAATATAACCGAGATTAAAAACTTTCGGTTAGTTTTAATTATTGCCTAGTATATTCTGTAATAAATCAGTTTGAAAATCCCGAGAAAACTAGTTTTCGAAAAACTAAAAAAACCCGGTACGAGGTCCATCCCGACAAACCAGACAACCCCGTCATAAACCGAAGGTACCGAAAGGTGCGTATCGACTTTGTGGACGTGTGGGCTTTGAAAGAATTCGAATTGGTCGCGTGTGCGCGACAAATTTGACCCGTATCCGTCGAAGAACGCCGTATCGGCATATTCTAAAATTTTCCAATTACTTTGTGCACACTCGTCAGACCGCAACAAAACTTGTGCCATTGGACTCAAAATATTTTTCTGGGCATGTGAGCCAAGTTTGGTCCGATTCTGAGACCGTTGACAGAATTGCCGTTTTGTGGACCCCTACGATTTGATTCAACGGGCGATTTTGTGCACGGCTCATCGGAATCCAAAATTGGACATACCGTCAGGTTTGTCTCCTCAAACTAGATCTGTAGATATATAGTTTGACGACTTTAGAGACTATAGATTTTGGCACGTATTTCGGTACAAAGTGGGTCCAATGACGGACATCGTTTTGACCCAAAATTATGATTTTGCCCCTGTTTCGGAATTGGACTTTCGGACAGGCTTTTCCTGGGTATATCTTTTACATCGGGAACGTTTTTGATATTTGTTTCAGCATTCGGGAACGTTTACGGAGGTTCTACTCTTGTAGCTTCTTCTCACTTGTCGATTTCATATTATTTATTTTCAGCATTTGTTTACTTTGTTTCATATTTTTGTCTTATTTGTTATGAACTGTGCATCCAAGCCACACTTGGGTGCAAGCGACTCTATTAGTCGTGTTTTTGTTGCTTTATTTTATTTGATGCATGTTGACTTAGTTTTAGCGGACTACCTTCTTGTTGTGGGATATCTTTATATCTCCATTGGCCATGACACTCACACTACACGGTTTGAGACATGTTGCTAGGGCCATGGCTTGCATATGGATAGGCCATCTCTATGTAAGAAGTCGTGTGACGGATAGATGCTCGTAACTGCTATGACTAGGGTATAGAGACTCAAGCAGTTACAAAACTGGACGAGTTATGGACATGACTTGGTCATTGTGGGGAACATTGGGGGAGGACAGTCGCTAGTGCATATGGGAAGCTAAATAGGTAAACCATAGTTTTCGAAAGGAACGATGGCGATATATATTTGCAGATACCCTCTGACGTTTTGGACATTACGGCCAGATACGAATTACTGGATGCCAGTTGCGTACTTATAGCCTAAAATGTCACCCATGCGCATGAAAGTTGTCCTATAAATTGCACAATAGATGGTTAGAATTCCTTTGGCATATTGGTGTCTAGGAGAGTCTTGTATATTATTATTATTTTGACAGTTCATATTAGCTTGTTTTTCCTGTATCTTGTTACGTCCCTCTGAGGACCTGGTGATCTCTTTAGGTATAGACGACGAACAGTATCCTGAGGAGTATGGTTCTGGACTAGTCTCCATTTGCAGCTGAGGAGGTCTCGCCTTCGGAGCCTATTTGATTTTATTCTTAGTTGATGGACTTATGTAGTTGATACTCTTTTTCCTATTCATTTCAGTTTATTTCTTTTCATAGCTCGGTAGTGGATTTTTTTTTGCCTGACAGATATTTCTCTTTATTTTGAGTTAAGACATTTGGTTGTTATTTCTCTTATTTGTCATTGTGGATGAGATATAGATACTGTCTGTGACCATTTTATATTGTTATGAGGTGGTGCACTTCTATTACAGCTTATGTGTGTATACGTAGATTACATATATTGGAGTAGTCTGCGTATGCATACAGCTGGCATGTACGTATTTCCTAGTCCTACGTATATTGGGACTGGGGCGTTATAGTGTTAATTCAGGTTATCCGATCACAAGTTGAGAGAGTTGGATTAGGTGACTTGGGGGGTGCAACATACGACGGTGTGCTAGAAATGTGCCCTACTCGACGGCAGGCTACAAGTCTAATTAGAGCACCCATATAACGGGACTGCTTGTAGCTGGGAATCTCTTCATGGACTATTTGAATAATCTAGTCATTATCCTAGTCAGATTCAGTACAAATTTCTGATCGTAGAAATCAGAAATTCATGTCCTAGACATGATGCATGATGAGACATGTAGCTTGTACTGATACAATCAAAAGAAATCATCCATGGTGTCAAGACGATAGTTATATGTTACTTGTCAAGCTTACATGTCATGTTTACTTGTCAAGAGTGCGCCGCAACGGGCCACTATCATGTAGTTTGTCATGTCAAGGTTACTTGTCATGAGTGAGCTACGACGGGCCACTAAACATATAGTTTTCATTAACTCGTCATGTTCAGATTACCATATCAATATTGCTTGTCAAGGGCACGCCACAACGGGCCACCATCATGTGCCATCATTCCATTAACATGTCATGCTCACTTCGTGTTCATGTTGAGTATAAATCAAAAAGGCGTAAGGATGAAACGAGAGAATGAAAAGAATCAAGAAGGGGGAACCTGGGGACACCATGCGCCCAAGGGGTGCATGCGCCAGGGTTATGCGCCTAAGGCATGCGCCCAAATGCATGCGCCTGAAGTCTATGCGTCCACATAAGTGAGGCAGGGTACATGGGAAGCTAAGTAAGATGCTACCTATACTAACTATGTGGGCACAAAATAAGGGCTATGCGCCCACACAGGGTCATGCGCCCAAGCTCCGGATGGTCAAGATAACTTGCACTTAAGCATGGGGGTAGTAAGGGCAGCATGCGCCCATGGTGGCATGCGCCCAAGAGAAATAGAGTCTGGGACACATGCGCCCAAGAGGAGGCATGCACCCAGGGGTTATGCTGTCACGACCCGCACCCTAGAGTTAGGGCACGAGACGTGGGTACGTCCAGTCTACGCCGCAGTGTCGGCGGTAGAACGCTGTCCTAGGTTACAACATCTAGCAATATAAGCTTAAACAGTTTATACTCCCCGAATGGGGGTGACATGATAAAAGTAGACTCAATCACAACTAAGGAAGAAGAAGCACGATATGATATAAAACTCAAGGAAAAACAGATGATAACATAGCTGATAGATAGATAAATAAAACTGCTGAAATGAAAGGAAATCCCAAGTATATCAGAAAGTCTAAGTGTATAAGATAATACAAATCCTAAATCCCAAGTATCAATAAGTACAATCATCCATGAAATACTGAAATAAAAACATCCTAGTCTAAGGGTGTGTCATCCACAGCTAGTGGGGCCTGCTGATGGTCCAGGTCCAGCATCTCATCTAAGGTGACACCGTAATAGGTATCCACACCAGCCTCCTCCTCGTCCTCTATAATATTTTCAACAGGTCCAGTCAGGACAGGAGCGAGCACAATACATCTCAACAGATCATGGCAGGTTAGAAAAATATAATTATGCAGTAAATTAAGATACAGGATCTGAAAGAAATACAGTATGTAAACAGAGAGAGAACTGTAATAGAAATATCTACTATAAGTAGAGAACTAACAGTGACTAGTGAATCAGAGTACAAGCTAGATATATGAACAGGTAGAGGTGATTCAGGAGAGGTGGTTCAAGATTATATTATTTGGAATTATTCACATGCTATTTCTACTCCCCCGTACCCCCAATCAATACACAAGGATCCAACCAGGTTATGTTATGATTCCATGCAAACGCCCACAAGGGGTGATACATGGATAGCCCATAAATGGGTGATTCTGGGAATGCCCATAAATGGGTGATTCTGGGAAGACTCTGTGATCATGAGAGTACATGTCACAAGTGATCGAAGAACCGTGAAGCATAGTGATGCACCATGTAAGTGAAACGCACAGAACATGTAGTATATGATGCTCCCTGAGGGGATAACATCTCAAGAAAGGATCCATATAGTACTAATCCGTGTTACCAACGTGCCAGCATCAAGTATAGTAATCTAAAACAGGAAAATAATTCTAACAAGATATAAAATGATTAGAGAATGTACTCGCCTGGTATCTGAGTGTCCAACTGAAAAGTACTGTCCAAGGAGTGGTGTCTGGCTCCTATTAGAACAGCAAAAGTCACAACAAGTCCAGAATAGTAATAAGATGCACTACGATGAATACTACATAAATCTAGGTCAATCTAGGCCAAAGTCAACTCTTGGTCAACTCTGGTCAACTCTGATCAACCCTAGAAGTCAAACTAGGTCAACCAAGTCAAACCTAAGTCAACTAGTCTAATCTAGGTCTAACAGTCATTTCTAAGTCTAACTAGACTACACAAGTCAATTCTAGGCCCACTAGTCTAATAGACACACCATAGGCCAATAGCACATATGTACCTATACCATTATCACATATGAAAGTATATGAATATCCCTATATACATATAGGCTAGTATATCCATATGCCTACCTATATAATATATATATAATCACACATCTACAAGAGAAAATATATATATACATATATGTATATATATGATACACACATATGTGTAATAAAGAATAACTTAGAAAACAACCTATAGGCTATTGAGTATACCATACAACCTATGTGTCCACATACATACATATACACATGTGTATAGGGAGGGGACACTAGTGTAAGTGTCCAAGTATATATGTGTGTGTGTGTTCTAGGGGATAGGGTGATCTGTGATTAGTGTGTAGGACTAGAGTGTTAGGGTGAGTGGTGTGAGGGTGATGTGAAATAAGTGAACATGCTAATACTGAAACAGTGGAGTGCACAGAAACTGAAATCAGTGTGTGTGCTCATGAGAGTGTGGTAGTGACAGTTGTGTATTAGGGAGTAAAACATGGCAGTGGTGGTGTGTAATGTGTTATGGGCTGTGTGTGTGTAGAAAGTGAGGAAAACAGTGAATAAAAATGAAGCAAAACAGTGGAGAAACTGATACCTCATATTTAGCCCTCACCAAACCCCAAACCAGTCATCCCCATTCAACACAAATCAGATTTTAGGGAAGGTTCAATAATGCAGGAATAGGTTTCAGTTATTAGAAACTGTCAAAACAGTCCACCACATAGAAACTCAGATTTGAGTCCAACCCACACCCAAAACAATCCAAATTTTGACTTACTACCAGAATACACATAGGAGGACAAGTTAGGGGTTTAATACCATGCAAACATCAGTGTTAAAATGGTCAAAATGATTGCCAAAGATCACATATTAAAACTGGAAAAAAAGAACATGATACTTGAATACACAGTTTTCACAAAAATTAGGAAATGGAAAATTAACCACAATTTCGAAATAAAATACCAATTTTAGGGTTGGTAATGAACTAACAGCATATACACGTGTCGTGTGATGAGTTTGTGTCCACAAAAGTGGTCAAAAACGTGTCCATTCAAGTTAAAACCCAAACGGGTAAATCAGGACACAGGAAACTGGACAGCATCGTGCGGGCGTGCACGCGTGTCGTGTACCCGACACAGGCCATCTCAGGCTCCGTGCTCGTGTCCCCAACTAGACTAGGTATAGGTTCTCGTGTTCATGTGTCTGCATCGTGTCAGTGCGTGTCGTGTCCAGAGTTGTAGGGCCGTGTCAGTGCGTGTTTACACAGTGCGCACAGTCAGAAAAAAACCCGTGCACGGTCGATTTCTTATCAACCAATACACGAAGTCCCACGAAACTTGGGGAACGTGATGTCAGGAGGTGCCCCAACGTTCCCTCAAAGTTTCGTGTCAAGAAAATACGTGTCATGTCCTGTGGAGACCCCGAGATGCAGGGGATCCTCCAGGCCGCTCGCGAGCGTGTGCAGCACACGTGTACGCGTGTCCAAAATGACACGACACGAGCACGAAACAATCTCAGTCCAATAAAATCTTGTCAGCGACATCAAAACGAAATTTCCCATTCAGAAATTATTCGAAAATAACACAAAATATTCCACAGTGGCATTTCCACAAACACGTTGCATAGTTCACTGATACGTGTCCTGTTTGGACACGAAAGGACACGAAAACCTAGGGTTTCTTATTCCTACTGTTAGGTTAGGTCTACGGCTCCCTATTGATGCAAAAATCTCAGGATTCTATAGTGTGGATAGAGAGTTACCTCAATGAATCAAAACTCTCAAAAAGTTTTAATGAGTGATGTTCTCCTTGATGGTGAAACTCCTCCAAATTGTTAGAAAACTGAGAACAACCAATTCCAACAGCAAGAAAACAATAATTAGAACCTATTGCAACTTGTTTGGATTAAAAAGGAGGAAAAATAGATTTTCTAGGGATTTTTGAACATAAGGACTCACCTCTTTCTTCTCTTGCAATAAATTCCTAAGGAAGAGGCTAGCCCTAGATTTTAGGAGAGATTAAATAGTGGGGGAATCCCTAGGTTGGCTGGACAAAATGTTAGGGTTGCTAATTTTGGGCTTTGGGCCAAGTCACATAGGCTATGGCTAAGTTGTTTTATTAAATGGTTAAAACCATAAGTCATGACTTATGAAGTCTTAAGCCATATTAGCCTAAACAACTCCAAATCACTCCTAACTAGTTCCAATGACTTAAACCTCATTAAATTAGGTCAAACCAAGGTTACTTAACCTAACTAAGTGGCCATAACCTAGATTAGTCACTAGGTTAGTCTTCTAGTCAACACAAGTCAAAGTCAACTATAGGCCCAAAATCAATTATCCTAAAAATCACCAAAAATAATATTAATTCTAATAAATCATAATAATACATAATAATTCCAAAAATTCCCAAAATTTGAAAAATGACCAAAATACCCCCAAGCTAGAAAAGTGGTAGTGATAAATCTATCCTCCTTAAAATAATTTCGTCCTCGAAATTAAAGGCAAAACTAAACTGCTGAGAAGGATAGAAAAGTATACCTCACGGTCCAAAAAGATAGGGATACCGCTCGCGCATCTCATCCTCCCGCTCCCAGGTCGACTCTCCTGGAGAATGATGCCTCCATGCGACACGTACCAAGGGTATCACCTGGTTCCTCAGAACCTTCTCCCGTCGATCCAGAATCTCTACTGGCTGCTCTGGATAGCTGAGAGAAGGCCCAACCTCAATCTCTGAATGATCAAGCACATGGCTAGGGTCAGCCGCGTACCGTCTCAACTGTGATACATAGAATACGTTGTGGACCCCACTAGTACAGGCGGCAAGTCTAGCCTGTATGCAACGTCACCGGCTCTCCCGCTGATAACGAAAGGGCCGATGAAGCGTAGGCAAAGCTTCCCGCCTCCACCGAATCGTATCGTACCACGAGTCGGAGATATCCTCAAGAAAACCTGGTCTCCGACCTAATCACAAGCAAGGTCTCAATTAATTATAATAAGCAAACATGATCAAAATCACAACAACAAACCTAAATCTAATCCTACTCTAATCTGTACCTCAAACTCCAAGGGCCCCCGGTGGCTATCGGCCCAGTGCCGATGTCTGTCCTGCGCCACTCGAAGTCTGTCCCTGATGAGATTCAGCTTCTCGGCCGCATCAACAACCATCTCTGGCCCCAGTAAAGCTCGCTCACCAACATCATCCCAGGATAAGGGTGTACGGCACCTACGCCCGTACAGAGCCTCGAAAGGTGACATCTCAATGCTGGCCTGGAAACTATTGTTGTAGGCAAACTCCACCAAATAAAGATGATCCTTCCAGGAACCTCCAAAGTCTAGGACGCACGTCCGCAGCATATCCTCAAGGGTCTGAATAGTCCACTCTGACTGTCCGTCCGTCTGGGGGTGGTATGCAGTACTAAACTTGAGCTGAGTGCCCAAGCTGGTCTGCAGACTCCTCCAGAAATGGGAAGTAAAACGGCTATCCCAGACAATGCTGACCGGAACTCCGTGGATCCTGACTATCTGCCACATATACAACTCCGCCAGCCTCTCTGAAGACGTACCCACCTTGAATGGCAAGAAGTGGGCTGATTTGGTCAACCTGTCAACAATGACCCAAATCGCGTCTTTTCCTCCTGGAGTACGCAGTAATCCTGAAACGAAGTCCATAGTGATATGCTCCCATTTCAACCTGCTCTCGGAGATCTCCACTGGGAATACATAACCTGGAACCGTGCCTCAAGGCACCATCCTCTGCAAGAGAAAACTCGCCCTCCAGCAATCCTGCTCGAACCTGCTCTCGGAGACACCGCAGAGCAATGTCCTCAAACTGTGCTAACTTGATGCTTTCCACCAAGTCTGACTGAATCTGCATCCCCCATAGCTGCATCTGCACTCCGGGCACGATCACCTCAATCCCAAGGCTCTCCAAGTCGGCAAGCAAATGCCGATCCATGGTCAAACACATGGTTGTCGGATACCTACTCAAGGCATCGGCAACCACGTTGGCTTTCCCGGTGTGGTACTGAAGTAGGATGTTAAAATCCTTCATCAACTCTAGCCATCTGTGCTGTCTCATGTTCAACTCCTTCTGAGTGAACACATACTTTAAGCTCTTATGATCTGTGAAGATCTCCACCCTCTCACCATACAGATAATGCTTCCACAGCTTCAGAGCAAAAATCACTGCCGCCAGCTCCAGGTCATGGGTAGGGTAGTTCTTCTCATGGGGACACAATTGCCTGGAAGCATAGGCAATCACCTTCCCGTGCTGCTGCAACACACAACCCAGCCCCTTTCCTGAAGCATCACTATAAATAGTGAAACCACCCGATCCTGAAGGCAATGTCAGAATCGAAGCTGTCGTAAGTCGCTTCTTCAACTCATCAAAAGCTGCCTGACACTGCTCTGACCAAACATACTCAGTATCCTTCCGGGTCAACTGTGTCAACGGCTCTGCAACCCGGGAGAAATCCTGCACAAATCTCCGATAATATCCTGCCAGCCCCAGGAAACTCCTGATCTCTGCCACTGAAGTCGGCGTTGCCCATGCCTCGACTGCTACAATCTTCTTGGGGTCAACTGAGATACCATCTCCAGTCACAACGTGCCCCAAGAAGTCCACCCGGTCCAAGAAAAACTCACACTTGGAGAGTTTTCCATAAAGCTGCTCCTTCCTGAGAATCTCCAGCACTATCCGCAGATGCTCCTCGTGCTCCTCCTCAGTCTTGGAATATATCAAGATATCGTCTATGAATACCACCACAAACTGATCCAGATACTGGTAGAACACCTTGTTCATAAGGTTCATAAATACTGCTGGTACATTGGTTAGCCCAAACGGCATAACCAAAAACTCGAACTGCCCGTACCGCGTCCTGAAAGCGGTCTTGGGAATATCCTCCCTCTTCACCTTCACCTGGTGATATCCCGACCTCAGATCAATCTTGGAAAATACCCGAGCTCCGCTCAACTGGTCAAATAGATCGTCGATCCGCGGCAGTGGGTATTTGTTCTTGATCGTGAGGTTGTTGAGTGCCCTATAGTCAATACACATGCGTACTGACCCATCCTTCTTCGGCCCAAACAACACTGGTGCACCCCATGGCGACGAACTCGAGCGGATGAAGCCCTTGTCCTGTAGCTCATCCACCTGCTTCTTCAGCTCCACCAGCTCACTGTTGTTCACCCGATAGACATGCTGAGAGATGGGTTCCGCTCCTGGAACCAAGTCTATCGAGAACTCTATGTCTCTGTCTTGTGGCAATCCCGGCAACTCCTCTGGAAAAACATCTATATACTCTGCTATCAAGGGGTGTGGAATCGCCTGCTCCTCGACCGAGACTCCACAGAAGACTCCGCTGCACTGCTCTGCCTGACGTCTGGAGTACTCGAACTCTGGCTCCCCCGGCGCTCTGAAGAGAACTCTACCCCCTCTGCAATCAATGCTGGCATGGTACCTGCTCAACCAATCCATGCCTAGTACTATATCGTAGTTCGGCAATGGCATTGTGAGCAGGCTCACCTCCAACTCACGGCCTCCCAAAATAACTCTCCGACCCTTACAAACATCACGTACGAGGATAATGCCACCCCCGATCGTGATCTTGTAAGTCCAAGGCAACGATTCAGCTATGATACCATGTTTAATCGCAAAAGATACTGATATGAAGATATGCGAAGCACCGGAATCGAATAATGCAAATGCTGGGCTGGAGTCGAGAAGAATCGAACCTGCGATCAGCTCTCCTATCGCCTCTGCATCCTCAGCCGCCATGGTGAAAGCTCGCCCCTGCTGGCCTCCCCTGACCTGCTGCTGATGCTGAACAAATCTCTGCTACTGGGTCGGCAGGGCTGGCCCCCTTTGCAGTCCTACTGGAGCCTTGGCTCCGGCTCCCTGAGCTGCTCTGCCTGTAGAGAGGAAACAGTCCTTCATCTGATGCTCTGACGATCCGCAAAAAAAAAAGCACTTCCCCAGTCTCCTCCTGCACTCGGTCCACCCATGCCTTGGCTTCTTGCAGTAGGGACAACTGGTGGACTGCTGTCTCTGGGCCTGCTGCTGCACCCTCTACTGCTGATGCTGTACTGGCTGGTGCCTCGGCTGCTGAAACTGCTGCGGCTGGAACCTCTGCTGCTGGTGGGGCTGTTGCTGAAAGTGCGGCCTCTTGGCCGATCCTCCGCTACTGCTGTCTCCCTGGGAGTCTTGCCTCCTCTTGAGCCTAAGCTCAAGATCATCCTCTGCAGCTAGTGCATCCACCAGGATCTCCTCAAATGTAGCACTGCGGGCGTTCTTGGTGTAGGACTTGACCTCCTTTACCAAGCCCTTCCGAAACTTCCGGGCCTTCGTTGTCTCGGACAAGTCCTCCATAAATCTGCTCAGGCGGCAGAACTCTCCTGTGTACTCCTCCACGGACTGGCTCCCCTGGACCAGGGCCTCGAACTGGGTCTCGAGAGCTCCCAGTGCTGCGTCTGGAAAGAACTTCTCCTTGAACAGCTTCTTGAATGCTGTCCAAGTCTGTCCTGCTGTGCCGACCCTCGGGTCGGTCTGGTACCAGGTACGGGCCAGATCCTACATCATACTGGCCGCTGCCTCTATCTGGAGCCTCGTCGGAATCTCAGCCAGCCTGAAGATCTCCTCCATATGCTCGATCCACTCAGCGGCATACAGGATCCCCTCTGTCCCTCGGAAGTCTCTCGGGTGCATCTTCTGGAAGTCCTGGATGCCCTTCTCCCGTGGCTGGTGCGGCTGCTGGACTACTGCTGGCTGAGTCACGACTCTCTCCACTGCTTTCACTGCCAGCTCAATGCCTCGAGTGAGCTCTGCCGTCTGCCTCTGCTGCTGGGTCTGCTGACCTTCCATGTACTGCCGAAAGAAGGCTAGTAGCTACACTGCATCCACTGTCCCTGGAGGTGGCTGCTGGTAAGGATCCTCGGGGAGAATTGGATCCTACCTCCCTGTCGGTGGAAGCATACCCCCTGCTGCTGCTATCGGGGCCTCAATACGAGCAAAGGTGGCAGGAGCTGCAGTCCCCTGGCCCTGCTGTACTGGCTGGGAGGTAGCAGTCCCCTCCATAGCATCCTCGTGAATGGTACGCTGCGATCGAGTCTCTACCATCCTGAAGATAGACAAACAAGAGTATCAATTTCTGAGAAAGAAGCGAAATAACAAAGGCGGACAATTATAATTCAAAGGATCAGCTGACAAAAGGATTTTAGATGGCAGTAAAAGAAATTTTCCTAAAGTGATTGAGTATCTTAAAATTTATGTCCTATATCCTACTGCAGGCTGTAGAGATACTCTAATTCGAATACCACTACACTTCTAGTCTAGACCTGCATGGGCCACCACTAAAAACGTGTCACGACCCGCACCCTAGAGTTAGGGCACGAGACGTGGGTACGTCCAGCCAATGCCGCAGTGTGGGCGGTAGAACGCTGTCCTAGGTCACAACATCTAGCAATATAAGCTTAAACAGTTTATACTCCCCGAATGGGGGTGACATGATAAAAGTAAACTCAATCACAACTAAGGAAGAAGAAGCACGATATGATATAAAACTCAAGGAAAAACAGATGATAACATAGCTGATAGATAGATAAATAAAACTGCTGAAATGAAAGGAAATCCTAAGTACATCAGAAAGTCTAAGTGTCTAAGATAATATAAATCCCAAATCCCAAGTATCAATAAGTACAACCATCCATGAAATACTGAATTAAAAACATCCTAGTCTAAGGGTGTGTCATCCACAGCTAGTGGGGCCTGCTGATGGTCCAGGTCCAACATCTCATCTAAGGTGGCACCGTAATAGGTATCCACACCAGCCTCCTCCTCGTCCTCAGTAATATTTTAAACAGGTCCAGTCAGGACAGGAGCGAGCACAATACATCTCAACAGATCATGGTAGGTTAGAAAAATATAACCATACAGTAAATTAAGATACAGGATCTGAAAGAAATACAGTATGTAAACAGAGAGAGAACTGTAATAGAAATATCTACTATACGTAGAGAACTAACAGTGACTAGTGAATCAGAGTACAAGCTAGACATGTGAACAGGTAGAGGTGATTCAGGCGAGGTGGTTCAAGATTATATTATTTGGAATTATTCACATGCTATTTCTACTTCCCCGTACCCCCAATCAATACACAAGGATCCAACCAGGTTATGTTATGATTCCATGCAAAGGCCCACAAGGGGTGATACATGGATAGCCCATAAATGGGTGATTCTGGGAATGCCCATAAATGGTTGATTCTGGGAAGACTCTGTGATCATGAGAGTACATGTCACAAGTGATCGAAGAACCGTGAAGCATAGTGATACACGATGTAAGTGAAACGCACAGAACATGTAGTATACGATGCTCCCTGAGGGGATAACATCTCAAGAAAGGATCCATATAGTACTAATCCGTGTTACCAATGTGCCAGCATCAAGTATAGTAATCTAAAGCAGGAAAATAATTCTAACAGGATATGAAATGATCAGAGATTGTACTCGCCTGGTATCTGAGTGTCCAACTGAAAAGTACTGTCCAAGGAGTGGTATCTGGCTCCTATTAGAACAACACAAGTCACAACAAGTCCAGAATAGTAATAAGATGCACTACGATGAATACTACATGAATCTAGGTCAATCTAGGCCAAAGTCAACTCTTGGTCAACTCTGGTCAACTCTGGTCAACCTTAGAAGTCAAACTAGGTCAACCAAGTCAAACCTAAGTCAACTAGTCTAATCTAGGTCTAACAGCCATTTCTAAGTCTAACTAGACTACACAAGTCAATTCTAGGCCCACTAGTCTAATAGACACACCATAGGCCAATAGCACATATGTACCTATACCATTATCACATATGAAAGTATATGAATATCCCTATATACATATAGGCTAGTATATCCATATGCCTACCTATATAATATATATATAATCACACATCTACAAGAGAAAATATATATATACATATATGTATATATATGATACACACATATGTGTAATAAAGAATAACTTAGAAAACAACCTATAGGTTATTGAGTATACCATACAACCTATGTGTCCACATACATACATATACACATGTGTATAGAGAGGGGACACTAGTGTAAGTGTCCAAGTGTATGTGTGTGTGCGTTCTAGAGGATAGGGTGATCTGTGATTAGTGTGTAGGACTAGAGTGTTAGGGTGAGTGGTGTGAGGGTGATGTGAAATAGGTGAACATGCTAATACTGAAACAGTGGAGTGCACAGAAACTGAAATCAGTGTGTGTGCTCATGAGAGTGTGGTGAGTGAGTGACAGTTGTGTGTTAGGGAGTAAAACATGGCAGTGGTGGTGTGTAATGTGTTATGGGCTGTGTGTTTGTAGAAAGTGAGGGAAACAGTGAATAAAAGTGAAGCAAAATAGTGGAAAAACTGATACCTCAGATTTAGCCCTCACCAAACCCCAAACCAGTCATCCCCACTCAACACAAATCAGATTTTAGGGAAGGTTCAATAATGCAGGAATAGGTTTCAGTTATTAGAAACAGTCAAAATAGTCCACCACATAGAAACTCAGATTTGAGTCCAACCCACACCCAAAACAATCCAAATTTTGACATACTACAAGAATACACATAGGAGGACAAGTTAGGGGTTTAATACCATGCAAACATCAGTATTAAAATGGTCAAAATGATTGCCAAAGATCACATATTAAAACTGGAAAAAAAGAACAGGATACTTGAATACACAGTTTTCACAAAAATTAGGAAATGGAAAATTAACCACAATTTCGAATTAAAATACCAATTTTAGGGTTGGTAATGAACTAACAGCATATACACGTGTCGTGTGATGAGTTTGTATCCACAAAAGTGGACACAAACGTGTCCATTCAAGTTAAAACCCAAACGGGTAAATCAGGACACAGGAAACTGGGCAGCATCGTGCTGGCGTGCACGCGTGTCGTGCACCCGACACAGGCCATCTCAGGCTCCGTGCTCGTATCCCCAACTAGACTAGGTATAGGTTCTCGTGTTCATGTGTCTGCATCGTGTCAGTGCGTGTCGTGTCCAGAGTTGTAGGGCCGTGTCAGTGCGTGTTTACACAGTGCGCACAGTCAGGGAAAAACCCGTACACGGTTGATTTCTCATCATCCAGTGCACGAAGTCCCACGAAACTTGGGGAACGTGATGTCAGGAGGTGCCCCAACGTTCCCTCAAAGTTTCGTGTCAAAGAAATACGTGTCGTGTCCTGTGAGACCCCGAGATGCAGGGGATCCCTCAGGCCGCGCGCGAGCGTGTGCAGCATACGTGCACGCGTGTCCAAAATGACACGACACGAGCACGAAACAATCTCAGTCCAATAAAATCTTGTAAGCGACATCAAAACAAAATTTCCCATTTAGAAATTATTCGAAAATAACACAAAATAATCCACAGTGGCATTTCCACAAACACGTTGCATAGTTCACTGATACGTGTCCTGTTTGGACACGAACGGACACGAAAACCTAGGGTTTCCTATTCCTACTCTTAGGTTAGGTCTAGGGCTCCCTATTGATGTAAAAATCTCAGGATTCTATGGTGTGGATAGAGAGTTACCTCAATGAATCAAAAATCTCAAAAAGCTTTAATGAGTGATGTTCTCCTTGATGGTGAAACTCCTCCAAATTGTTAGAAAACTGAGAACAACCAGTTCCAACAACAAAAAAACAATAATTAGAACCTATTGCAACTTGTTTGGATTAAAAAGGAGGAAAAATGGATTTTCTAGGGATTTTGAACATGGGGACTCACCTCTTTCTTCTCTTGCAATAAATTCCTAAGGAAGAGGCTAGCCCTAGATTTTAGGAGAGATTAAATAGTGGGGGAATCCCTAGATTGGCTGGACAAAATGTTAGGGTTGCTAATTTTGGGCTTTGGGCCAAGTCAAATAGGCTATGGCTAAGTTGTTTTATTAAATGGTTAAAACCATAAGTCATGACTTATGAAGTCTTAAGCCATATTAGCCTAAATAACTCCAAATCACTCCTAACTAGTTTCAATGACTTAAACCTCATTAAATTAGGTCAAACCAAGGTTACTTAACCTAACTAAGTGGCCATAACCTAGATTAGTCACTAGGTTAGTCTTCTAGTCAACACAAGTCAAAGTCAACTATAGGCCCAAAATCAATTATCCTAAAAATCAACAAAAATCACCAAAAATTATATTAATTCTAATAAATCATAATAATACATAATAATTCCAAAAATTCCCAAAATTTGAAAAATGACCAAAATACCCCCAAGCTAGAAACGTGGTAGTGACATATGCGCCCAGCGCCCATGCGCCCACACAACTCGTGGGCGCACAGTTATGCGCCAACACTGTTCTTCTTCTCCAAAATTCTGAGAAGAAGGCCATGGAACCCATGACTTCTATGCTGCATAGAACCTTCAATTTACGCCCAAATTTGGACTTCCATAGGTCAAAATGGGATAGAACAAAATTCTCTACAACATGAAACTAGTTTTTGAAAAGAAGCAAGTTTGGTAGATCAAAACCCAAAAAAATCGAAAATGCATTAAACCTAGATCTACAAAAAATAAACCACCAAAATAGAAAATGCAAAGAACTAAAGTGTCTTAGAATCATGTCGAGAAGAAAGAAAGGGAGAAGAAAGAAAGAGTAAATGATAATAAAGGAGGAGAGAGAAAGTAGGTGGGTTTATAAAGAAAAAAGGGGGGGGGGTTAACATGATAAACCAAGGAAAATAAACCAAGCCAAACCAAAATGAACCAAGTCAAACCATGATATGCCATGATGAACCTAAGCAAGATTAAACCAAAATTAGCTAGCAAGGTAAGAGAAGTACAAATACGTGTCAGGATTCCGTATACGTATACTGGAAATACGGATAACGAAAAACGAGGATGACAGCGGCGGCGTGTCGATTTGTCAGGTTAGGTTTTTTTCTCTTTTTTGGAGGGGGATGAGTGGTGATGTTGATTTGGGCGGCCGCGGCTGGCGATGGCCGTGACGATAGTGGAGACAGGGCTGTGTTGTCGGTGACTTGGTGGTTGTTGTCAGTTGTCATGGTGTTAGTGGGCGTGGGGGAAGTCGGTCTGGGTGGAGAGACGGGTTGTTTGCTGAGACGGCGATGAACATGGAACGACGGGGCGGTAATGATAGGCTATGGTCGGGGACGGAGGTGACTGGGATGGTGGTTTGGTGTATTGTCGGTGTCAGGGTGCTGCCACCGGTGGTGGTGGTGAGGATGATGAGGGTTGTGGCAGTGCCTGGTGGTGGCGGCAAGCAGGGCCAAGAGACGGGCAAACTAGGGTTTTGGGTGATGTCGGTTGGGTTTGGCATTGTGTCCTGCACGACACGGAGACGAAGTGGTGTCCGACATGTCAGACACGGAGATGATATTTGTATTTGTACTAGAAAGATATAGTGGATGAGAGCAGGACACGGACACGATGCACGAGCTTGTTGGAGGAATTTTGTGGATTTTGTGGGTTAAAATTTTTTTTTTGGAAAAAATGAGAAGGAGCCTCTCCTTATATAGGAGGTGGTGCTCCTAGTTGGATATGGATTAGTAGTAGTTTAAATCTCCCTCTAGATAATGTCATATTTAATTTAAATTAGTTTAAATCTAGCTCAATAATATCGTAATCACGATTTAAAACCAAATAGATTTCTGTCTTTAATTTAAATCATAATCCGTAATTCAAATTCAAATCTAGATAATTCCTATCTACTATAAAATAAAATATTTTTCAATATTATCATAAATAATTAATATTAAATCAAACTTAGTTTCAAAAATCCTTTTTTGGAATATTAAAATATAATAATAAATAAATTTTGAAAATCACATAAATGTTTAAATATTCGAAATACATTTTACAATAAATAAACCAATTTTTTTGTAAAAATCAAAGTGGACATGAATAGATTTTATGCCACTCGACATGAATAATATTTTACATGGAACAATAGTTTTCTAAATTATAAATATTTCTTTATAAGGTAAAATAAAATAAAGTTTTGGAATTCTCTTATGTTTACAACCTTTAGTAAATCAAAAATATTTATCATAAATTATTTTGAAAACTATACTTCCTTTATAAAAGATTAAAATATTTTCTAAAAATATGTACCTCGCACATATTCGCACTCGTCGAAAAAATACGAAACGCAACATGTGCGCGACGTACAATACGACAAATGCCAACTTGTATGCGACTTACAAATCCAAATTACAAAATAAATACTAAATTATTTATTTTAAAAAAAATCATAGTAGAAATTTAGGGGTTTTACAGTTATGACCTACACTCTTAGCAGAGCAATCCAATCCTTCCATGTTATGTCCTTGATGCTTAGACTTGAACATCACATGTGGAAAGAACATTGCTTCCTTCTATCTTGTTCATTTGAGTGTAGCTCTTGTGTTTGGTCTATAAGTTGTAAGAAGGTAGAGGTGGTAATGTAAATACATGGTGTGTATACAAGATAACCAATATGGTGTGTATTGTATATATTATATAGGATGTATGTGTTATATTACATGAATATGAGGTAGGGTAGTTTTGGATAAGGAATAGTATCATTATATATATATATATATATATATATATATATATATATATGTTATGGTTGTGGGTTGAAGCCACATTAGCCTAGCAAATAGCCAAGTTGACCATTTGACTAAGTTTGACCCAGTTGGATTATAGTTGACCAATGGTTGACTTTTAGCCTAGAGAGGCCTGGTAGCATGTAGACTTCATTGTTTAAATCAACTATTTAATTTAGAACACTTTGTAGCCTGTATCTCATATAATAGGACTATGTGACTCCAGTTCGAAAATCGATACACATCAGTTGCTCAGGATATCAAGTGAATACATTCTCTGTTAGTTTTTATTCATGATAGTGCCTATATTGCCTGATCTAGACTACTTTACTTGATGCTAAGACGTTGTTAACACGGATTGGCTATATGGATCTTTTCATGAGATGTTATCCCCTCATCGGGTGCATCGGGTATTTCATGTTCATGTACTTTACCATGTACATCATGTACTCCTTGTATTTGTATTTCTTCATGTATACACATATGCTCTCATGTACTCTCATGTGCTCACAAGTGCTCCATGTTAAACTAACAATCATGTACGTAACGTAACTTGATTGGATCATTGTGTATTGATTGTGGTGGGGGTAGAAGTGGTTATGTGATTAAATCACTCTAGTGTAAAAATGTACATGTCTATTATAACCTCACGTATAATGGAGTCACCTAGAATAACCATGTGCAACCTATGCTAATCACATAATTGTCTTATGCCCTGAATCACTTACATATATGTTACAGTTACATTTTCTCTACTATATTCATGTATACAGTATTATTTGTACTTCTTATATTCTTGTACTTCTTTTACAGCACGTCATGTACTTTATTCTATTGTTAGCTCTATATTTCCTACCATATTTTGGAACTATTTTCAGAGTTATGTATTCGCTCCAATCCTGACTGGATATGTTGACAAAATTTTACAGAGAACCTGGAGGATCCAGCTAACCTAGAGGAGGCACTAGTAGTGCTTGGAGTAGACTGCTAGGACTGTTGGGTTATGTCTTTTAGTTTCTTGTTATGTATTTGATTTGTACTCTGTTTGGTGTTGATAACACTTAGCTCTTTTCAATTTTGGTTTTGTATTGAACTTTGAGATCTTTCTATCTATTCTATTTCGTGCTGATTTACATCTTAGTTACTTTGTGATTGAGTTGAATCTTGCTGAGATTGTTCTCCGTTTTGGAGAGCATATCTTTTTGGACAGATATATTATATTATGTTAGATGTTGTTGAGACCTAGGACAGCGTTCTACTGCCGATACTATGGCATAGCCTGGACGTACCTACGGTCTCGTGCCCTTTCACTGGGTATGGGTCATGACAAAATTCTTGGAGCTCAAAACACAAAGAAGACTCTACCAAAAATTTCAAAATTTTTGGAAGATAACTGACTTTTAAAACCAATATTTTTTATCATATGAAAACCTAACTTAGATAATTATATATCCATTAGGGATAAACTCCAAATAATCCTGAATTTACTCAGGGGTCGAACCTGTCACGCCCCAGAACCAGAATAATAGAGAGCCGGGGCAGACATAGCCAGCTACGTATATGAAATGGAGCCCATCTCGCTATACGGTCACGACTGTCTAGATATATGCGGATTTACTACAAGCCAACAGTCTCATATGGTCATGAACAAGCCTAGTGTCTCAATCACCAGCAAGTAGGTATAGTCACAAGATGTATGATCATTAAATATACAATAATAAGGCGTCCCAAATATTACATATTCAGCTGATCATGAAGCTAGTCGTTACAAAATGTTAGGACTAGCAAGAGTTTAGTCATACATGATCAACCCTAGGATCTGTCAATTATGTTACAGCCCGTAGGCAGACAGTAAGTAAGTGCAATCGAGCTAAACATGTGCTCGTCGGCTAAACGCCTCAAAAGAATATTTTTACAATAAAGTGGGAGATCAAAAATAAACCCACTCGTTGCCCTGGTTACGCCTAGTGGTCACCATCGGGCTGGAAAGTCGGTTGATCCTACGGAGCAGCTCCGAAATCTGGCCATACAAAACCAGCTGGGTCAGATCCCAGAAAGAGCAAGTGCCACAAGGGAAGCTTCACTTAGGAACTAAAACCAGCAATTAGCACAGAAGAAAATAATAATATAGTAAACTGGAGAAATCTAAAATCACGAGGATATATGGTAAGATAACCATTGAACCATTCAGATAACCAGGTTACAACCCTTAAACCAAACAAGGACCGGGATTGTAACCCTTCATCTGAACCGAACTTGGTCTCTCCCATTTATTAGTAAGATATTATAAGAAAATTAGAACATGTAACAATCTTATACAGGATCAAGGCAAGACTAGACTGATTATTCCCCATTCAACAATCACGGCCAAGCAATAAGTATGGCTTGATAATTTAACTTGCTAGGGTTATCACAGGCCTAGTTACTAACAAGATGCAGTGAGATTATTCCACAGCCACAAGCCCTGCAGACCATCCAGGTTACCCAGGTCGAAATTTAGGGTTGAATTCAGGTGGGTACATCGTCCAGAAAATGCATGTACCCTTAAGTAGCTTGAAGGGTGCAACACATGACAATGTGCTGGAAATGTGCCCTACTCGACGGCAGGCTACAGATCCCAAGTGCGCCTAGGTAACGGGATTGCTTGTAGCTGGGAGATCTCTTTATGACTAATGTATTAATCTAGTTATTAGCCTTAGTCCATTTCAATAGGTACTCCTGACTGTGGTACTCAGGAGTCCCATCCTAGACATGATACAAGACAGGACTGGATTATTTGTACAAGCACAATCGCCCACGGTATCCAGGTTATTTATACAGTTCAGGTCATGTCAGGTAGCCGTCGCAACAGCTTATCAAGATATGCCAGGTTTATTACGTCAAGTTTACTTGTCAGGAGTACGCCACGATGGACCACCATCAGGTCATGTTACGTATCAAGAGTGCACCACTGCGAGTCACTGCCATGTTCATGGTACATGGGCAGGACATCATAGTGCAAGCATTGAAGCAGGAGACCCAAGTTATGCTAAGATTACAAGAGATGAGTTATCAGTAAAAAAAAATCAAATAATAATAATTCAATCATAGAATACAAGTCTATAGAAAAGCCATACGGCTCAGGCATATGCGGCCAAGGAAAGAATCCATGCGAGAGCAGCTCATGCGGCTGAGGACGGGAGCAGCCTATGCAGCTAGGAATAGAAGGAGGTGCATGTGGCTCAGTTAGAAGCTCATGCGGCTAGGTTCAGTCAAGGGCGCATGTGGCTCAGAAGGAAGTAGGTGTCATGCGGTTCGCGGGGGAGGAGTCCATGCGGCTAGAATGGACCCAGGCTCATGCGGCTCGCAGAGCAAAGATCCATGCGGCTCGGTTTACAATGGTCTCATACGGCTCAACTAAGTGGAGCCCACTGCAGTTGGGTCAATGTGGTTACTTATGCGGCTGGGAGTGATGGGTGTATATGCGGTCCAGGAAGAAGGGCCCTCATGCGGCTGACGGGGAGAAGTCCATACGACTGGGAGTGCAAGGGTCTCATGCGGCTGGCGAGAATGGGTGCACATACGGCTGACGGGGGAGAAGTCCATACGACTAGGAGTACAAGGGTCTCATGCGGCTGGCGGGAATGGGTGCACATGCGACTGACGGAGGAGAAGTCCATGCGGCTGGGAGTGCAAGGGTCTCATGCGGCTGGAAGCGACTTGCCGCATGAATGTTCATGCGGTCAAGTACTGCCATGCTGCCAGAGAACTGTTCTTCTTCTCCAAAATTTCCGAGAAAAAGAACACCATGAACCCATGCTTCCAAGCACCATGAAACCTTCATCCAGAGTCCAAATCCGAACTTCCATAGATCAAAATAGGGCAGAACAAAATTATCTACAACATGGAACCATCAAAAGTTAGAAATAACAAGATTAAGTAGATCAAAACCCACGAAATCTAAAAATAAGATAAACTTAGATCTACAAGAATCTGGCCATGGAAAGTAAAAATGTCAAGTACTAAAGTATGTTAGAATGCTGTAAAGGAGAGAATGGAACAATAAAATTAGAGTTCCTCCATGAAGCAAGCTGCACTTGCCTAGACCTCTCTCTCTCTAGTAGATAAAGAAGTTATGGTGGAGAAGAAGAAGAGTAATGAGGAGAGAGAAAGGAGAATGGGTTAATAAATACTAATGGTGGTGGTAGGTAGGAGTTCACCTTGGGTTCATAATGAACCAAAGCAAAGCCAAGCCAAGCCGAAACAACCCAAGAATAAACCAAGCCATGAAGAAAAGATAGGCAAGGAATCATGCAATACAAGATAAAATACGTACACGTATTCCAAAATACGTAATACGAACCATATGGATTACAACTCTACCCACCTTAAAAGAATTCCGTTCACGGAATTTAATTAAGAGGCTAGAGAGACAAGGATAAGCTATATTAATCATATGCAAGCTATAACTAGGCAGGCAATCACTCATTCAAGCAAGGAATCGAAGGCATGAGGCATAAGGAAGATATTACACCTCACGAGTCAAACAATTCAGGATATCGCGATCGGATATCATTCTCACGCTCCCATGTTGACTCACCCAAGGAGTGATGACCCCAAGCAACTCAGACTAACTTGATAGTCTTGTTCTTGAAAATCTTCTCTCTCCGGTCCAATATAGACACGGGCCTCTCCTCATACGAAAGGTTGGTACCAACAACCAATTCCGAATGATCTAGGATGTGACTCGGGTCTGGGATATACCATCGTAATTGGGATACATAGAACGCGTCATGCACCTCGCTTAGCGACGGCGGAAGAGCAAGACGATAGGACACATCTCCTACTCGCTCCAGAATATCGAACGGCATTATATACCTAGGACTAAGCTTTCCCTGTGCTCCGAAATGAATGATGCCACGGTTAGACGAAATCCTCAGGAATACATGGTCGCAGACAGAAAACTCGAGAGGTTGCCGATGAGAATCGGTCCAATGGTGCTGGCGATCTTGGGTAACTCGAAGATGATCCCTAACTTTTCTGACCACTTCAACTGTCTGGGCAATCATTTCTGGGCCAAGCATCTGCCTCTCTCCCACATCATTCCAGGCTAACGGGGATCTGCACTTTCTACCATACAGTGCCTCGAACGGTGCCATCTGGATACTGGCCTGGAAGCTGTTGTTGTACGAGAATTTTACCAGGTGTAGGTGATCTTCCCATGAATGACCGAAGTCGAGTGTGCAAGATCTCAACATATCTTCAAGAGTCTGGATTGTACGCTCCGACTGACCATCTGTCTGCGGATGATATGCTGAACTGAACTGGAGACGAGTTCCCAAACTCTCCTGCAGGCTACACCAAAAGTGCGACGTGAATCTTGAATCTCGGTCCGAGCTGATACTGACTGGTACCCCGTGCAGCCTGACAATCTACCTGAGGTATATCTCTGCTAACTGAGCTATCGACTGACCAATTCTGAATGGAAGGAAGTGAGCTACCTTCGTGAGCCAGTCAACTATAACCCAAACAGCATCTCGACCAGCTGGGGACCTAGGCAATCCGGTCACAAAATCTATGGTCACATGTTCCCATTTCTATTCTGGAATCGGTAAGGGATGAAGAAGTCCAGCGGGCCTCTGATGTTCAGCCTTAACTTATTGGTAGACTAAACAATGAGAGACAAACCGGGCTATCTCCCTCTTCATGCCATTCCACCAAAAGTGCTGTCGGATATCACGGTACATCTTTGTACCTCCTGGATGAATAGAATACTGAGAACTGTGAGCCTCTGCCATAATTTTTTGTCTGATATCGCCACTGGGCACACAAAGACGCTTACCATGCCTAATTTTCTGTCCTGAGTCGCTGAAGCTTAGAATCTGCTGACTGCGCTATCCGGATCCTCTTGACTATGGTGGACTGAACTTGCATACTGGCCATCAATGCCATGCTGGAAGGGAGAACAACTTTAATACCCATCTTCCGAAGATCTGCTAACAGCTCTGGTTGTGCTGTTAGGAAATAGACTCCGGCTCTCCTGCTCAATGCATCTGCAACGACGTTGGCCTTCCCAGGATGATACTGCAAGTTGACATTATAATCCACAAGAAGCTCCAGCCACCTCCTCTGACGCATGTTAAGATCCTTCTGGGTGAAAACATACTTCAGGCTCTTATGGTCGGTGAAAATCTCCACCCTATCTCCGTACAAGTAGTGCCTCCACAACTTAAGTGCAAACACTACTGCTGCCAGCTCCAAGTCATGGGTTGGGTAATTCCTCTCATGATCACGAAGTTTTCTTGACGTATAAGCTATTACCTTCCCATGATGCATCAGAACACATCCCAAGCCTCTGCCTGAAGCATCACAATATACTGAGAATCCTCCAGTTCCATCTGGAAGTGTGAGAATAGTAGCTGTCATCAAGCCTCGCTTCAACTTCTCAAAAGAATCCTGATATTCTGCTGTCCAAGCAAACTGCATATCCTTGCAGATCAACTGGGTCAATGGCACTGAAATTCAAGCAAAGTCTGAAACAAATCGCCGGTAGTAGCCGGCCAAACCAAGAAAACTATGGACTTCTGCAACTGTGCTGGGCACTGGCCATTTCTCAATGGCCACGATCTTCTGGGGATCCACTTTTACTCCTCCTCGAGTGATGATGTGACCCAAGTACGAAATACGATCGAGCCAGAACTCGTATTTACTGAACTTGGCATACAATTGGTGCTCTCTGAGAATCTGAAGAACCACATGGAGATGATTCTCATGCTCCGTCTCACTCTTACTGTAGACTAAGATGTCGTCCAAAATCACAATCATGAATGATCCAAATAAGGTATGAAAATACGATTCATGAGATCTATGAATACAGTCGGCGCATTGGTTGCTCCAAATGGCATCACTAGGAACTCCCAATGCCCATACCTAGACCTGAAAGCTGTCTTCGGGATGTCCTGCTCTCTGACTCTGATATTATGATATCCTGAGCGCAGGTCGATCTTCCAGAATACTGCTGCCCCTTTGAGCTGATCAAATAAGTCATCTATCCTCGAAAGAGGGTATCTGTTCTTGATTGTCACTGAGTTCAAGGTACGATAATCAACACATAACCTAGACGTACCATCCTTCTTTTTCACAAGAAGCATCGGGGCTCCCCAAGGCGATCCACTAGCACGAATGAATCCCTTGGTCCTAAGTTCTTCAATCATCTTGTACAAGATTTCTAGCTCTGACGGCGCCATCCTATATACTCTCTCTGATACTGGGGCTATTCCAGGAATCAAATCTATGGTGAACTTGATCTCTTGCTCGGGCGGCATCCTTGGACGCTCTTATAGGAAAACATCTGAAAACTCTTTGATTATTCGAGGCAACTATACTGCTACTATTGCCATCCGCAACGCTGGAGGAGAAGGCTCAACTTCGTCTCGAGAAAAGGAAAATTTTGGCTCTCCGGGAATGCTAAAAATAACTCTGCCAATATGGCATTCTATTCTAACATACTGGTTCCTCAACCAATCCATCCCTAAGACCAAATCATAATCGACCATCGAGAACTCTATCAATCTAGCGAGAAATTCCTTACCGCTAACTACGATCCGACACGAGGAAAACACTCTATCGACTCCCACAAGTCCGTTACCAGTAAGTATATTGAGTCTTACGGATAATGACTCGGGCTCCAATCTTATCCGTGTCGCGAATCGTGCAGACAAAAAAGAATACGATGCACCAGAATCAAATAAAGCTGAAGCTGGAAAGGAGTTGACGAGAATAGTACCTGCCACTACCTCTCCTGGTGCCAATCCTTCCTCTGCGGTCATCACCATAGCCTGACCATGTCCTTGGGGTGCTGGTCCCCTCTGCTGAAATCCTTGTTGCCTATTCTGGCTTAAGGCTTGGGCTTGAGCATGCTGTTGGGGGTGTTGTTGCTGGAACGCCTGGGACTGAGGCGGCAAGGGCCTCGGTAATGGGTACTACTGCTGCTGGACCGGTGCTGGTCCTCTCACTGAAGAGCTAGAAAGGTTGGACGATGATGAACCACCCCTATTCGGGCAGGATCCAAACCTATGGTCTGCTGCTCCACAAGCCAGACACAATCCCTGTGCCCTGCGACACTCTGCCACTGCATGGCCTGGCTTTCCACAATGAGAACATCCTACTGCAAAAGACTGCTTCTGCTTCTGTTGCTGAGGGTACATCGGGGTTGAATGCTGAACCGACGTTACTGAGGCCGCTCGCCTCGGAGCTCCAATAGTCAAAGCCCTGGCTGCCGAGGCTGGAGCGAAAGACTGATTCATCTGGTCGTGGGATCTCTTCCGACCTCCTGCCCTATCCACAATCCTTTGGGAGGTATACTCATGCCTCCTAGCCGCTCTCAAGAATGCATCAAAAGTCTAATGCTCAAACTGCTCAACTGCCAACAAAATCTCCAAGTGAAGCCCTTGTTGAAATCGCTGGCTCTACCATACTCGGTTGCCACCAAGGTGGAAGCAAGTCGACTGAGCCTCGAAAACTCGACCGCATATCTGTCGATCGTCCTGTCCATCTGCTTCAGATTGGTGAACCTCGTCTGTAGATCATACCGAGCTATAGCATCAAAATACATGGTCTGGAATCTCTCTCTGAATACCGCCCAAGCAATGGGTGCTGCTAATCCAATGGCCTAAGCTGCCCAACAGCTGCGGGCAAGATCTAATAACTGTAAGCGCACCACGGCTACCTTCTCATTCTCTGGGGTCCTTGCTGCTTCTAGAATCACCTCGATGTCCTGAAGCCAAGTATCCGCAGCGATAGCATCTTTACTACCGTCGAAGAATGGAGGGTTCAAGCGCTTGAAGCTGTTGGCTGTGCTGTTACCCTGATGACCTCCTCGGGTCAGTGCATCCGTCACTGCCTGGTGCAAGGCGTCTCCACGATGATCTTGGGAAGCTATCAACGTCCTGACGAGACCTACCAAAGTGCCATCATCAGGCTCGGCAGGCTGAACTGGCTGGACTGGTGGCTCTCCGCCAGAAGGTACGACTCTGGAGGCCACTTCGGAATGCTGGGCTTGATCTCCGGGTTGCTGCTGATCCACGGGAAGTAATCCGCCTCGCTGACCGGCAGGTCCAGAAACGATGCCACTGAAGAAGACGACATGGAGAACAATAAAGAAGGACCAGGAAAGATCTACGATACAAGCATGTGATCAGGACAAGAATCCAGGGATTCAGATGATACGAACAGAGATCAAGGGCGAATACTGATTGAGACATCTATTCGGTAAACCCTCACATATCTTGAATTACAAGACCTGTATGGGCCACCACTTAAACCATGTCACGTTCCAGAGCCAGAATACTGGAGAGCGGGGGCAGACATAGCCAGCTACGTATATGAAATGGAGTCCATCTCGCAATACGGTCATGGCTGTCTAGATATATGAGGGTTTACTACAAGCCAACAGTCTCCTATGGTCATGAACAAGCCTAGTGTCTCAATCACCAGCAAGTAGGTATAGTCACAAGATGTATGATCATTAAATATACAATAATAAGGCGTCCCAAATATTACATATTCTGCTGATCATGAAGCTAGTCGTTACAAAATGTTAGGACTAACAAGAGTTTAGTCATACATGATCAACCCTAGGATCTGTCAATCATGTTACAGCTCGTAGGCAGATAGTAAGTAAGTGCAATCGAGCTAAACAGGTGCTCGTCGGCTAAACGCCTTAAAAGAATATTTTTACAATAAAGTGAAAGATCAAAAATAAACCCACTTGTTGCCCTGGTTATGCCTAGTGGTCACCATCGGGCAGGAAAGTCGATTGATCCTCCGGAGCTGCTCCAAAATCTGGCCATACAAAACCAGCTGGGTCAGATCCCAGAAAGAGCAAGTGCCACAAGGGAAGCTTCACTTAGGAACTAAAACCAGTAATTAGCACAGAAGATAATAATAATATAGTAAACTTGAGAAATATAACATCACGTGGATATATGGTAAGATAACCTTAGAAACATTTAAATAACCAGGTTACAACCCTTAAACCAAATAAGAACCGGGATTGTAACCCTTTATCTGAACCGAACTTGGTATCTCCTATTTATCAGCAAGATATTATAAGAAAATCAGAACATGTAACAATCTTATACAGGATCAAGGCAAGACTAGACTGATTATTCCCCATTCAACAATCACGGCCAAGCAATAAGTACGGCTTGATACTTTAACTAGCTAGGGTTATCACAGGCCTAGTTACTAACAAGATACAGTGAGATTATTCCACAGCCACAAGCCCTGCAGACCATCCAGGTTACCCAGGTCAAAATTTAGGATTAAATTCAGGTGGGTACATCGTCCAGGAAATGTATGTACCCTTAATTAGCTTGAAGGGTGCAACACATGACAGTGTGATAGAAATGTGCCCTACTCGACGACAGGCTACAGATCCCAAGTGCGCCCAGGTAACGGGATTGTCTGTAGCTGGGAGATCTCTTTATGACTAATGTATTAATCTAGTTATTAGCCTTAGTCCCTTTTAATAGGTACTCCTGACTGTGGTACTCAGGAGTCCCATCCTAGACATGATACAAGACAGGACTGGATTATTTGTATAAGCACAATCGCCCACGGTGTCCAGGTTATTTATACAGGTCAGGTCATGTCAGGTAGCCGTCGCAACAGCTTATCAAGATATGCCAGGTTTATCACGTCAAGTTTACTTATCAGGAGTACGCCACGATGGGCCACCATCAAGTCATATTACGTATCAAGAGTGCATCACTGCGGGTTACTGCCGTGTTCATGGTACATGGGCAGGACATCATAGTACAAGCATTGAACCAGGAGACCCAAGTTATGCTAAGATTACAAGACATAAGTTATCAGTAAAAAAATCAAACAATAATAATTCAATCATAGAATACAAGTCTATAGAAAAGCCATGCGGCTCAGGCATATGCGGCCAAGGAAGGAATCCATGTGGGAGCAGCTCTTGCGGCTGAGGACGGAAGCAGCCCATACGGCTAGGAATAGAAGAAGGTACATGTGGCTCAGTTAGAAGCTCATGCGGCTAGGTTCAGTCAAGGGCGCATGTGGCTCAGAAGGAAGTTGGTTACATACGGCTCACGGAAGAGGAGTCCATACGGCTAGAACGGACCCTAGCTCATACGGCTCACAGAGCAAAGATCCATGCGGCTCGGTTTACAATGGTCTCATGCGGCTCAACTGAGTGGAGCCCACTGCGGCTGGGTCAATGTGGTTACTTATGCGGCTGGAAGTGACGGGTGTATATGCGGTCCAAGAAGAAGGGCCCTCATGCGGCTGGAGGGAATGGGTGCACATGCGGCTGACGGAGGAGAAGTCCATGCGACTAGGAGTGCAAGGGTCTCATGCGGCTGGCGGGAATAGGTGTACATGCGGCTGACGGGGAGAAGTCCATACAGCTGGGAGTACAAGGGTCTCATGCGGTCGGGAGCGACTTGTCGCATGAATGTTCATGCGGTCAAGTACTACCATGCGGCCAGAGAACTGTTATTCTTCTCCAAAAGACGGACAATTAAATATCAAAGACGGACAATTAAATTCAATGCAAAAGAATTTGTCATGGTAATCAAAAGATCAGAAATTTCCTAACATGTGATTGAGTAATTCCTATCATACCCTGGATCCTACATCCTAATTGCAGTCTCGTAATTAGTACTCTAAGTCGAGCACCATTACGAGTTCGCACTAGTTGCGACACTGACCTGCATGGGCTACCACAAAAACGTGTCACGATCCGCACCCTGAAGAGGGGCACGAGCACGTGGTTACATCCAGCCTACGCTGCAGTATCGGCAGTAGAATGCTGTATATAGGTTCTGTAAATACTATGACTAAAACAGATAAATGTACCTGTACAGTATATACACTCCAAATGGAGGTGACATAGCAATACAGTCTCAATCACATATATCAAACTAAGGTAGATAGCATGGAAAAGAGATGATAGATAAACAGGAAATGAGTTCCAAAATCCACAAGTCAGAGCTAAACACAAACATCCAAAGTCTCAGAAAATATATGTAATAGATACTACAAAACTGAAATGTACTAGCTGGCTCGCAGGCCAGGCAAACCTAACTAAACTATGCTACTCAGGGTGAGCAAAGTCTAGTGGCTCTACCAACAAGCCACGGTCTAAATCTAGTCCATCAGACTCAACCCCATAGTAGGTCGGGCAATCAGCCTCTGAATCATCTGTAAAATTTGTCAACGTATCCTGTCAAAAAAATGAGCAAGTACAAACACCAACAGCAGTTTCATATGAATTGAGAAATACTATAAGAGACAGTACTAATGAAATACAAGACAAAGATATAGGCGACTTGGGAACCATTTAAAAGCCGAGTTACAACCCCTGAACCAAACAAGGACCAGAGTTGTAACCCTTCTTTCAAACAGGACTTAGTCTCAAATCATGGTACAGTATCAAAGCAGATAGAGCATGTGAGTAATGGAATCATAGCATGGTGAGAGTACAGAAAGTAAAGCTGAACTGGAATATAAGATACGCTAAATAAATGTAAAAGGTGATTTGAACTATTAGAGCGATATGTGATCGGCTAGGGAAGCAAGAGATGGTTATCCACTTGGCCCGGCAATCCACGGTATCCTCAACAGAGAGTCATATCGTCCAACCTGGATAACTGGCAATAGGGTATCTGCTACACCCTACGTGAGGTGAGGGTGGCGCTAGCAAAATATAGTTACATGGAGGCTTTGATCACATAACCCCTAATAATTCCCCCATCCCCGAATAGTATCACGAATCCGGACATGGCACGTCATGATACGATATTCGAGAGCAGAGGGACAGTCTACTCCCAAATCAGTGTCTATATAAGTATAGGAACACAGATATATCACATACTCATATACCAAGGGAGTCTAGGAATAATATCTCATGACAGGATCCGACGTATACTAGTCCGTGAACCGTCGTGTCGGAAATCATGTAAAATACTATAACTGAATCGGATATAGTAGATATTAAGACAATGAAAACTATCAGTGAATGTACTCGCCTGTGGTCCTGAGCTGATAGGGTGAACAGACACTCAGAGTGATCACAGACCTAAAATAAGATACTATGAGTCAAACAGGGTTTTATACTGAAAAGGAAACTAATATAAGTCATGAATGCAAGTCTAAGTCAAAACTAGGTCAATCTAGGTCAAACTAAGTCATACTAGGTCATACTGGTTCATACTAGGTCTTACTAGGTCACTGGGAGTCAATCCAAGTCAAACTAGGTCAAACGGGGTCAAAGGTTGACTTACAGTTGACTTTTGGTCAAAAAGTCAACTCTGGTCAACTCTAGGTCAACCCTAGGTCAAACTAGTCTAATGTTGACCAACTGTTGACTTTCAGTCAACTGGTCAACTCTGGTTTGGTTTCGGTCAAATCTGGTCGCTTAAAGGCTACGTTTGAGTCTCGGTTGACTTTTGTTGACTTTTGATCAAAAAGGTCAACCGACGTCAAAACTAGTCTATGAGCCCCATATTTGATCGTTACCAACCAAAGGAATCAAGTTCTAGTCCTATCTTAGACCCCTAACACTAATACCCTATTTTCTAGGTAAACTTACATTACCCTACCAAGGTAAATCCCGATACCTTGCCCAACACCAAGGAAACCCCGCTAATACCCAAGATACTAGCCTAGACTCCTTAGGGTAGCTAGATTCCAACCTATCTAAGGTTTACCTACCAAGGAAAATAGGTATCCCAGGTATCTAGGCTATGTTGGGATACATGGGTATTGGTTTACCCAATTACCTAACCCATATCATGAATTTACCCTCATAACTCTATCACACTCACTCACACACAACCCTCTCACAAATACTCACCTATATCACACTTATAAGGCTTCTCTATAGGTTTAGATATAGGCTATCCTATAGGCACTCATAAAACATATGTGTAGGCTCTCACACACACACACACAAAACCTCACAACATACACACACATAGGCAAATTCATGGACAGGTTTGTGAGGCAATGACAGGACTGATTTCAAGTCTAAAATGGCGCTAATATGGACTGGTTTTGGAGTATTTTAGGACAGCCATCAATGGCTTGTTAGGGACAGAAATCAAGGGTTTTATATGAGCTGTTTAGAGTGTCATATGGGGACAGTCATCTAGGTGTTCTAGGACTGAAACATGGGGTGAATTTGGAGACTGTTTTGACAGTCCAAGGGGACTGATTTCTGGTGTATTGGGACAGCTAGAGGGCTGTTTTGGAGGGTGGTTTTGAGGGTTCAAGTGACAGCCAATGGGTTGATATTGGACGGTGTTTAGGACAGCAATGTATAGGTAAAATCTGGACTGTAATGTGGGCTAAATGGGGACTGTTGTGGGGTGTATTGGACTGAAATTTGGAGACCAACATGGGACAGCAAGGTGGGGTTTTTTTGGACTGATTTGGGGGTGCAATGACAGCCAAATGGGGGGTTTTCTGGACTGTGTTGACAGCCAAGAAATGGGGAAAATATGGGCTGTTTGTAGGGTGTATTCAGGGCTGTTCTGGGCTTGGGGACAGCCATCTAATGGCTAGATGGGGACAGCCATTGCTGGAATTGGGGGACTGTTTGAAGGGGTTAAATAGGGCTGTGTAGGACAGCAGTAAGCTGGGTTATCCCCTCCCCCTCCTAACACCCACAATCATCTCACAAACTCCTATATATAACACTCAACCATACCACTCAAATCCCCTCTAAACTACACATTCACTACCACTCTCACCCATTCTCAAACACCTTTCCTACACTAACAACCACACACACATTCTCCACCTTGGCCGACCACTGTGTGCCCAAAACCAAATCATAAAGCCACACACCACATAATATATATATCCCCATATATATATAAACCACATTATATATAAATACATATATATATAGAGATATATATATCATCACATATATATATATATATATATATATATATATATATATATATATATATATATATATATATATATATATATATATATATATATATATATATATATATATATATATATATATATATAGATCTTAACAATATGATACATTGGCAAACTCATAAATCTAAACACATGAAAAATCTAGAATAATATTAGAACACACCAAAATTAATACACAAACAATTTACATGTGTCCAAATAGGGGGTTTTTCCATTAGGACACGATCCTACATATTGGACACCTCTACAAATGTCCAAATGGACACGAAATGGACACCAATGGGCAACAAACCATGGAGGTCATTCCTATAGGTCAAAATGAATCTAATGCATGAGAGAAAAGAGAAGGAGAAGGGATTTATACCTCCCGATGACTCGAATCGATCCTGAAATGCCACCGACACGTAAGAATCCTAAACGGACACGAACGAGCTCCGAATCCTCTCAAACTTGAGGAGCTCCTCCCTTGGATTGAATGGAGAAGGAAGGATGAAGGTTTGGTGGAGAAATAGAAGGATTTGGTGGTGATTTGATTAGGGTTTGCTCTCAAATTAATTTGGGGAAGAATAAGAGAGAGAAATGGAAGAGGAAAATTATGAAGTGATGGAACCTTATCTCTACATGTGTGGTCGGCCACAAAGGTCTTTTTTTCCTATATGGGAAAAGTCCAAAAGCCCCTACACTAATCTATTTGCTATTACATTGGTAAGGGGTTAAGTCGGGGGTAGTTTGGTCAAACCTAAATCACTAATCCATATTAATACTGACCAAAATAATTAGTCTAGTCACTAACTAAAATAACTAACATGTGGGCCATGGCTAACTAGTGTGTGGGCCCGCTAAGGTCAACACTACCCCGGGTCCCCGATACAAGTCGGAATGAGTTGAAATTCGAACCCGACTCAAACAACCCCAAAATAATACAATAAATAAATAAATAATTCTAAAATAATTTTAAAGTAGGAGATTACCAAAATACTCCTGTTCATGAAAATTGGGGGTGACATTGGGAGGGGCCGATCCACTAAGCATCGTACTAATCAAACAAGAACACGATCCCAGGTTACGAAATTGTTACCGATAAACTAGTCAAGTATGATATCCATAAATTGTTCTCCAAATTATATTATCATATAGGAAAAATTATATTATGTTTGTGGTAGTGTCTGATAGGCCATAGGAATAATTTGGACACCATTGAATTACCAGATTTAGGATCACAACATAGTCTTATTCGGAGTTAGCACTATAACACGTCCCTAGGGTTTGTTTATATTATCTCCCTATTTGAGTATTAGATAGTCCTATTAATGGATAGCCAAAAATTCGAATCTGATTCGATTTTGTATCCCAATTTTTGGATGTTATTCAAAATTTTGGATATCAGATTCAAATACACGAATGTTTTTTGCCTATTATTTTTTCGGATACGAATTCAGATTTTAAAATATTCGAATATGTTAATATCTGATCTGATTTTAACTTGCAAATCTCGGATATCAGATTTGGATATCGAATTTGTTTATCCAAAATTTATATATATATATATATATATATATATATATATATATGTAAATATATATATATATATATGTAATATATATATAGGAGAAGATGAAAGGTTTTATTGTTAACTGACTTCTTCATGATTCCATCTGACTGAATTTTCATCTTCTACTTTTCTACTTTTATATTGTAACATAATTTATATAATACACATTAATTAGATTAATATAACTATCACTCGATCTTAGAATCCTATATACATATTAATTATAAGAGCTAATTTATAATGCAATATTTCTAGGCTTGAAGGTGTGGCATTTAATGGCCATTAGTAGTTTAGTACAACTGTACAAGCCCAAGTTGTTGCCCATCCACCACGATATGCATGGACTTCTTATCATTTTCTGGAATCTTTTTATTATTATTATTTATCTATCTAAGTTGCTTTTCTAATCATTTATTATGTATCTATCTTAGTTGTTTTTTACGTTCACTGATTCACAACTTCTGTAACACCCCAGTCCCAAAATACATAGGACTAGAAATGCGTATACACGCCAGCTACGTATCAAGTGGACTCCATCCCTACTCAAATACGTATCAGCTGTCTTGGTTTCTAAATCTATCTATCAAATCAACTAACATATCCCTATCTCAATCAATAGAATAAGTAATATCAAGAATGAACTATATAGGTCATTATTTGCTATTGATTGTCGTAGAACAGAATAATTTCATAGGAGGACTGAACTTTAACTCATAATTACAAACTCGCTAGTACAAAAGAGAGCCTAGGAACAAAACCAAGGAAAAGCAATATAAGTACAATTGTTTAGTTTTCATTCTGGGAGTGACGGTAGAGGCTCGGGTAAGTGCTATCAACTCTGCCTTACTCCTTGGACGATCGAACGCAACCTCGGCTCCGACAAAGAAATGCTCTCTCCCTCTGTATGTCTCTGTGTGTGTCCGTCTGTGTACAAGGGAATAGCACCTTGCTATTTATAGGAATTTCATGAGTAATGGGGGTGTACAGCCACGTGGCTAATTTTGGGCCACATCCTTGTAACTGTGCCTTGAGAAGAGGGCAGCTGGGGATTGGTTAAGATTGACCATAATCTATTTGTTATACTAAATCTTAACTATTAGGACTTGGTCAATTTCTGTCTCGTGTCTCAAATGCTATTCTGTGGCGAGCCGCATGAATGATGCATCCTGGCTGAGTCGCATGAAGAGTGTCTCATGACTGGGCCGCATGAAAGTTGTCTCATGACCGAGCCGCATGAGAGTGGTCTCATGACTGAGTCGCATGAGGGAGGTCTCATGATCGAGCCGCAAGAGAGTAGTCTCATGACCGAGCCGTATGAGAGTGGTCTCATGACCGAGCCGCATGAGAGTAGTCTTATGACTGAGCCGCATAAGGGAGGTCTCATGATCGAGCCGCATGAGAGTAGTCTCATGACCGAGCCGCATGAGAGTGGTCTCATGACCGAGCCGTATGAGAGCGGTCTCATGACCGAGCCGCATGAGAGTCGCATAAGCGATCCGCATAAAGAACGGTCTTTGGAACTTGTGAACTGTGCCAGATATCATGACAATTTTTTCGTCTCTTTAGGAGCATGTCACGTCTTGTCTTTATGTCAGAGCCATCATTTCTGTCAGAGCTATCGCCTTTATGTCAGAGTAATTATGGCCAGTTGTATAGGCAGATTTTGAACCGCATAAGGCTGCATGAAGCTTCCTGAGCCGCATGAAGCTTTCAGGGATTTTAAGCCGCATGAAGCTTCATGTGTTTTGTGCTGCATAAAGCTTCATGTGTTTTGTGAGCGGCATGAAGCCCTATGGATAGCAAAAATCATTCTTTTCCATGCTTCTACAAGACCCCCTTCAAAGTTTTCAACTTGTAAAATTGAAATACTTTGAATAAGAAGCATGGGTCTGTCCGCATAAGCTCTTCATGTCGTAAAGGTTTCTTGGGCCATGTACTCGGTCGATCTCTTCATGCCGCATAGGCTTCTCTGGCCGCATAATGGCTTTCATGCCACGTGGGTGTCCCGTATCTTCGGCATTAATTGCTTCTTTGATTTGCTTTAATGATTTAAAGCCGTCTTTTGGATAAAATCCCAAGAGTCAGCATTTAAAACTTTTGATTTGCTTGGGTGATTCGGAGTTGTCTTTTGCATGAAAGGGGATAGAATCCCAAGAGTTTGCCTTTATCCTTCGGCTAGTACGAAATCCGAAGCGGTGTGTTATCGATTCACACGCCCTTGCCAGCCTATAAGTACGAGCAGCTTTGAAGAGAAGGGTTCTTTACTTACTTTCTTCTTCAATCTTTCTATTGCCCTAGTCGCCGTTTCTTCTCCTTTTTCGATCATCAATGGCTCCCAAGACTTCCTCCAGTGTTGCAGCGAAGGGCAAAGGACTTGCCTCCTTGTCGAACACGGCGAGTTTGATTTACCCCGACGTTCATCCTTCTATTGATGGCAAGAGCGTTGGGAAGAGATTGCATGAATTCAAACCCTAACCACAATGGCTATGTCGCATATTTTATGCGCGGGCCTTTCCCTATCATGTTTCGACATAGTTAAATATGCTTTTCGTCTTCATTGGACGACTCAAGTTCAGTGTGATGAATCTGCATAAGCTGTTTCGTATGGGCCGCATGAACGTGATAGAGCCGCATGGGGTATGCTTCATATCCGAGCCGTATGAGAAATGTCTTATGACTGAGCCGTATGAGGGATGCTTCATGGCCGAGCTGCATGAGAGTTGTCTCATGACCGAGCCGCACGAAAGATACTTCATGGCCGAGCCGCATGAAAGTGGCTTAATGACCGCATAAGCTCCTTATGAACTGGAACACATAAAGACCCACCTAACAGAGCCGCATAAGCTCAGAAGACATTAAGTGGTTTTTTTTCTCTGGCTATCTCCTGACTTCTTTTTTTTGTCTTTTTCAGTGAAGTTGGTCAATCATTCAGAGGAGCCTTTGGTATGTCAAGCTCAGTCTGTTGTGGGTGTGAGGTTCAACCATGTGGTCGATTATGTGTCAGCCCAAATTACCAAAGATCAACTTGAGGAGAGGCTGAGGGATATCAGGAATCAATCCTTCTTCTTTCTCTCGGGTATGATGAACTCAGAAAAGTTAGGGGGCACACATCCCTCAGATGGAGCGTCACTTCCCGCTGTCTTGGTTCAATATGTTGCCAATGGACAGGAAAATGGTTGACTCCCTGACTCTTGTTGGCCCATTCCATGGTCACACCCGATTTCGATAACCAACATACACTTTAGTCAATACACAAAATATAGCAAAAGCTGCTAATCATTTCAGGATTCATGAAATTATATTCAACGGACGATGTACCACATCAATCAAGGCGTCAACATCATCAAATCTTCTGAAGACTCAGTTCTTATTTTTATTCTGTATTTTATATTTTATTGAGTCTAGGAATTACTTTGTAAAATCAATTTTGGTAATACTGGCTTAAGGTTAAAATCTGTTCTCATTTCAAAATCCTACTTTTACCATTTGTATTTTCGTTTACAAATATTTCAAAAACATATTTCGAAAATAGACTTTTCAAATGATTTTACAAATAACCAAAAACATGTTTGAAAACTATTTTTGCAAAAGGATTTCAAATATCTCCTGACAGAACTCATAGCCGAGTTCGGCCCGAGTTCGGTCCGAACTCTAACCGAGTTCGGTCAGTTTGTATTCAAACTTCTGTTGCCTCCAAATCAGCGAGCAACGTCTCTTTGCGAGATATTTGCACCCGAACTCTGCCCGAGTTCTGCCCGAGTTCGGTTGGTGAAAACACCTATAAATAGAGAAGAACTTTTTGTTTCAAATCATCAATTCATTCTTCATCTTCTCTTCTCTACTACTCAAGTGTTTTCAAAACGATCTAAGATTTTCAAATCTCACCTACACATCTCTTAGCCAAAAGCCAGTACCATCTGAGTTGATTTAGAGTCTTTTGGTTACTCAAGAGTTGTAAAGAGGTCGTTCAAGTTTCAACAACTTTTCTGTTGTGGAGCTGGTCGTGCGCTCGTCACCAAGCACGGTGTTGTGAAGCTGGTCGTGCGCTTGTCACCAAGCACGGTGTTGTAAGAGATTGCAAGCTTTCAGTTAAAGCTTGTGCCATAGTGGATTAACATCGAGCAAGAGTACTCAAGATTGGATTAGTCCTCTCAGAGGGATACCAGTATACATCGCTGTGTCACTGAGTTTGAATTCTCTATCTTTATTTACTGTCTCTTACATATCTGCCATTGTTTAAATTTTTTATTGGTGATTATATTCCGCTGCACACATGCACTCTATTCACCCCCCCTCTAGAGGTGCTCAATGATCCTACAATTGGTATCAGAGCAGGTTATATTCTTATATAACATACCCTAGAGAGTATATATATGGCAGCCGTGAAATCTATATTCAACGGTGAAGGGCAATCCACAAATAGACCTCCCCTATTTGATGGAACAAATTACACTTACTGGAAAACATGAATGACTTTCTTTCTAAAATCTCTAGATTTTGATCTTTGGTCAATAGTCATTGATGGGTATAAGAAACCACCACCCACAGTGGTTGAAGGTATTCTTATGGAAAAGCCGCATGACAAGTACACCGATGCTAAAAAGGCAAAGGCTAGTCTTGATGCTCGAGCCATCAATGCACTATTCTGTGCAATTGACAAAACCGAGTTCAACAGAGTTTCAACCTGCAAGACGTCTCACGAAATTTGGAAACTTCTTGAGGTAACCCATGAAGGGACTTCCCAAGTGAAAGAATCCAAAATTAGTAGACTGACTCAGGAATATGAATCTTTTAAGATGAAACCCGGTGAGTCAATTACACAGATGTTTACTCGTTTCCTTGATATAACTAATCCTTTGCAATCTCTTGGTAAGGATTACAGCAATCACGAGAAGATTAGAAAAGTGCTGCCGGCCCTAACAAAGAACTGGAATCCAAAAGCCACAGTAATTATTGAAGGAAACGACCTCACCACAATGTCGTTGGAAACTTTGATGGGCAAGCTCATGACCCATGAACTCGACTTGCAAGATTTTGAAGAAGCGACACCAAAGGAGAAAACAATTGCCTTCAAAGCTCAAGCAAGAAAACCTACATACAACGATTCCGATGAAGAATCATCAAGTGGTGATGAACAAGCCCTACTTGTGAAGAACTTCAGGAAGTACCTAAAGTTTACAAGCAGAAAGAAGAAAGACGTCCAAGAAAGCAATGAAGATGAAACCATATGCTTTGGATGTAAGAAGTCAGGGCACATGAAGAAGGACTGTCCAACCACCAAGAAGAGCAGTCCATATGACAGATCAAGATCAAGCAGAAAAGCTACAACTGGTCGAAAGTATGCCAACACAAGTATCTGGCATGAAAGTGATGCCAGTGATTCTGAAGAAGAGGATAGACCCTGCGGTAATACAAATGTCTGCCTTATGGCATTTGATAAGGTATCTTCAAATCCTCTATATGATGAATTTACTTTCGATGAGTTAGAAAATGCCTTTAGCGATTTACTTGAAGAACACAAAAATGTGCTTGACAAGTATAAGCAATCTCGAAAAGAGATTAAGGCATACACAACCGAGTTAGCTAGACTGTCCAATCTTATTCAAGATATTAAAGAGACGTCTACTACCGGTAACACGGAAGAGATAGCCAAACTCAAGGTAGACTATCATGAGGCTATCCTCACTATTCAAAAGAAAGAAAGAGATTATGGTAAGATGCAAAAGCTGTATAACACAGAGAAGAGGATGCACTTAGTAACAGAACAGAGACTCTCAGTTATGACTGCTAAATATGAAGAGTCTATTGCGATTTCTAAAAAGTTAGAAATCAAGTTAGGCAAACAGGAAATGCCTGTGACACAGCCTAATTTTAGTCCTAATGCAAAGCATACATCTAAGAGGACTAAAAACAAGAAAGCACAGAAGAAACACGAGTATCATCATGCTTTCACTTATAGGTTCTCCAAGAAACCAAACAAGCATGTAAACACAGTTTCAACCACATCTGGTTCTAAACTGACTTGCACTTATTGTGGTACACACGGACACATATCACAGTACTGTTTAGCAAGAAAACTTGTTGACAATCACACTTTAGTCTGGAGACCTAAAGCTAATCAGTATGGACCCTTCAGAAAATGGGTACCAAAGGATTCATCTACTTGTTTTGTAGGTGGACCCTCAACCCTCTCATGCTAGAAGCAAATGGATCCTCGATAGCGGATGTTCGTGACACATGACTGGTGATGCATCCTTATTCACTACGCTATCGATGAAGAAAGAAGGGTACGTCTCCTTCGAAAATAACTTGAGAGGTGATATTATAGGTAATGGTACTGTAGGTATTTCTCCTTATCCAATAATAAAGCATGTTTGTCTAGTAACTGAAGTGAAACATAACCTATTGAGCATAAGTCATTTGGCAGATAATGGTTATGATATCAATTTTGTGAAAGATAAATGTACCATATATGATGTCATCTGGTGATCCCGTATATAAAGGGATTAGAGAAGACAACATTTATGTTTTCTTTTTGGAGAATACTAATAATGCAGGAAGGTGCCTAGTAGCCAATCAAGATGAAAGCTGGCTATGGCACATGAGACTAGGACATGCAAACATGGATACTATCTCACGTTTGAATACAAAGAAGTTGGTAAAAGGACTCCCTGAGATTTCATTCAAGAGAGATATGGTATGTGCTGACTGTGAAAAGAACAAAGCACATAGGTCTACGTTTAAATCCATCAACGCTGTAAGTACTTCGAGACCTTTGCAGTTGATTCATATGGATTTATTTGGTCCTAGTAGAGTCGCTAGTCTTGGCGGTAAACTCTATGCTTTTGTTATTGTTGATGATTTCTCTCGATTTACTTGGGTTTACTTTTTATCAAACAAAAGTGATGCTATTTTTGAATTTCAGATATTTTGTAAAAAGGTACAAAACGAAAAAGGCTTCATGATTACTCGTATCCGAAGTGATCATGGTGGCGAATTCGAAAATTCTGATTTCAAAAAGTTTTGTGATGATAGTGGATATTACCACGAATTTTCTTGTCCTAGAACTCCCCAACAGAATGGTGTTGTGGAGTGGAAGAACCGAACTCTAAGCAAAATGGCTAGAGTCATGCTTAATCAGCATAATCTTCCTAAATATTTTTGGACAGAAGCTGTTAGTACAGCCTGTCATATTTTAAATAGGGTGTTAATTCGACCAATCTCGAAGAAAACACCATATGAGCTTTGGTTTGGAAGAATTCCAAATATTTCTTATTTTAAAGTTTTTGGTTGTCGCTGTTTCATCCTGAACACCAAGGATAACTTGGAAAAGTTCGACTCTAAAGTAGATGACGGGATATTTCTCGAATATGCTGCTAAGAGTAAGGGATATAGAATTTTTAATAAAAGATCTATGATTGTTGAAGAAAGTATTAATGTTACCTTTGATGAGTTGAATAGTCACAGATCTAGCGACAGTGATGATGAAGATGCACCTAAAAAGAATAAGAAGAGTTCTGAGAAAGATCCTACCCAAGAAGCAAGGACTGATAAAAGTTCCGAAGATGCTGGAACTGAGAAGAGCCTTGTGAAAGGTATGGCCCAAAGATTTGAATCATTGAGATTCAAGACAGATCATCCAGAAACTCTCATTATAGGTGATGTATCCAAAGGTGTAAGTACACGTTCATCTCTTAAAGATTCTGATATAGCAGCAAATGTCGCTTTTATTTCACAAATAGAACCTAAAAATGTTGATGAAGCTTTTTCTGATGAATTTTGGATTTCTGCCATGCAAGAGGAACTTAATCAGTTTGAGAGAAACCAAGTTTGGGAACTCGTTCCTAAACCTATTGGTCAATCGATAATTGGTACCAAATGGGTGTTCCGAAATAAACTTAGTGAAGATGGACAAGTTCTACGCAACAAAGCACGTCTAGTTGCACAAGGTTATAATCAAGAAGAAGGAATTGATTATGATGAGACCTATGCTCCTGTTGCTAGACTAGAAGCCATCCGCATGTTTTGTGCATTTGCATGTTTTAATGATTTCAAACTTTTTTAAATGGACGTGAAAAGCGCATTTTTAAATAGATTTTTGAAAGAAGAGGTTTTTGTGAAACAACCCCCTGGTTTTGAAGATTTTCAAAAACCTGATCACGTCTTCAAGCTTAAGAAAGCACTGTATGGACTCAAACAAGCACCTCGTGCTTGGTATGAACGCCTAAGCACCTTCTTACTTGATAATGGATTTTCAAAAGGCAAGATTGATACTACTTTATTTATAAAATCCATGAATGATGACATTCTTCTAGTGCAAATCTATGTAGATGACATTATATTTGGTTCTACTAATGAACAACTCTGTCAAGATTTTGCCAAGTGTATGCAGAGTGAGTTTGAGATGAGTATGATGGGAGAACTGAACTTCTTCCTAGGACTGCAAATCAAACAACACTCGAATGGAACATTCATCAACCAAGCCAAGTACACAAAGGATATACTGAAAAAGTACGACTTCGAGAATGTAAAGCCAATCGGGACTCCTATGGCTACATCTACAAAGCTTGATGCTGATGAAAGTGGCAAACCTGTCGATCAGCGTAAGTATCGAGGTATGATTGGTAGTTTATTATATTTAACTGCTAGTCGCCCTGATATTATGTTTAGTGTTTGCATATGTGCACGTTATCAGGCAAACCCTAAGGAATCACATCTTAGTGCTGTTAAGCGTATCTTTCGATACCTTAAAGGAACTTCTACAGTTGGCTTATGGTATCCCAAAACCAAATCCTTTGATCTTATAGGTTACTCGGATGCGGATTTTGCTGGATGCAAAGTGGACCGTAAAAGTACCAGTGGCACATGTCATTTCTTAGGAAAGGCCTTAGTCTCCTGGTTTAGCAAAAAACAAAATTCAGTAGCATTATCAACAACTGAGGCTGAGTATATCGCCGCAGGACGTTGTTGTGCTCAGATTTTGTGGATAAAGCAAACCTTAGAGGACTACAACATGCACTATACAAATGTTCCTATTTATTGTGATAACACTAGTGCAATTAATCTGACTAAGAACCCTGTTTGTCATTCATGCACAAAACACATAGAAGTTAGACATCATTTTCTTCGTGATCATCAACAACACGGGGATATTTGCTTAGAATTTATTGATACTGAACATCAACTAGCTGATATATTCACAAAACCATTGGCTGAAGACCGTTTTAACATCTTGAGGCGTGAGCTCGGCATTCTTGAATTCTCGAACTAATAATGCTTAAGGTAATTAAAATTGTATTTATGACTTGATAATTTATTATTTAACGAAACTTATTTTTGGGGACAAACTTACAAAGGGTAAGTCTGTCACCACGGCTACGGTCGAAGCGAAGCGGTATTTAAGAGTTCCCCGGTGAACCACCGTTAGCTGGGACAACCCCTATAGTTAACCCGAAAATAACAGCAGTTATTTAATAAACCAGTCAACTGTTATTAATTACAGCCTTTATTTACCTGACTGCTTTGACTGTCTCGGGAATGCAAGTGGCCGAACTCGGCCCGAACTCTGACCGAGTTCGGACCGAATTCGGACCGAGTTCGGTCGGCGCTGTGATGATTCCAGAACCGAACAGCCGGCCCTAGTGCCTATTTATTCCATCTTTCCTTCCACTTTTTCTTCACACCAAAACGTGGAATACCTTCCTCTCCTACTAGAAGTCTCTCATCCTCCTTCTTAGCAAGGGATCGACGAGTTCCAGTGGGCGATTTTCTTCCTTCTTCTCCATCTCCTCATGGCTCCCAAACGTCAAAGAGGAAACTCTTCTCAAGGTGCTTCCTCCTCATCTGACTACACTCCTGCAAGTCTCTTTAGTCCAGCACGACCGAGAGATCCCAAAGAGTACGATGCTACTTTGTTTCCCGACAAAGACTTCTCGGATCTCTGGTTTGATTCTTTCTCTTCTCGTCGTATTTGCTCTGGAGCTTTCGTCAACTTTACAACTTTCTTTGAATATGCTCATATCTTTGACCAACTTGGATACCGTGATTTCTTCGAGGTCCAAGATAGCATTTTCGACAATACAGTCCGTATGTTTTACTACAATTTGCAGGTAAAACAAAACGGCAATTTCTATTCTTGTATTGCTGGACAAGAATTAGAATTCAGCGCCACTGACATCAGTGAATACTTTCATATTCCTGATATTGGTGATGCATTAGTTGGCATCCACCATATACAGTTTCCTGCTGATGTAACTTTGGCCTCTTTTAGGGAACTAATCTGTCACCCTAACCCTCCTCCCCGGAGAATCTTTTCCAGACATCTGAACCAAACCTTTTATGAGCTTCATCGTATGATTTTCTCTGCCCTTCTTCCGAAGAAAGGCTCTACCGATGAAGTTACCTTTTTGGAACTTTCTGCTCTTTATCACATTTATTTTAGAATTCTTTTCTCCGTTCCAAAAACTATGATGTCCTGGATACTTATCTGCAAGAATGCAGGTAGGAATCTAGTCTTTCCTATGCACCTTGCTTGTATATTTCGACGTTTCGAGATTGATCTTGAAACGTGTGCCATCTCTTTTCCTCTTATTGAGCTGACTCGCTCTCGTCGGTTCCCTGCACCACCTGGAGCTGCTCCTGCCCCAGCTGCTGATGCTGAGGTCCCTCCAGCTGCTGCTCCTCCTGCTCCGGCACCTGCCCCAGGATTCGACCCGACTTTCTACCAGCGCTTCGATGACTTTGTTGCGATTTCTACGCAACGTCATCAGGACTCTGAGTTCCGGCATATTTCTCAGGCCCAGGTGCTGAGAAATAGTATTGCTGATCTCCACTATAGCCTGGCTCAGGATCCAGTTCATCCGGTCACCATCCTTCCTCACCCGGCTTTTCTTGGTCCTCGCTTTACTGATGAGGCTACTTTTCAGTATTTCGACCCGACCACAGCAAACTTCCCTCATGATCCTCCCGGTGCAGACGACCCCACGATGTGACGTGGATTCAGCCTTGGACTAGTGGATATTTTTTTGTTTAGTTGATGCTTTTGATGTAGTAGTTTCTTTTTATGTCTAAACTGTTTAGTTAGACATTATCAGTTGTACTTTTTGATTTCTAGTGGAAACTTCTATGATATTTCAGTTTATTATGAGATAGTTCATTTTATTCCAGTTGTTTCCATATTTGTCTATGCTGTGATTATTTCTTTTTGCTTCACTTTGTCTTGTCTTTTCTATTGTTGGCTTCACGATTTACGGGGGAGCCTATTCATTTTACTACTTGACAAAGGGGGAGAAAAAGAGTATACCAAAGCGCGAGTATACCAAAGCGCGCATATACAACAATCCGAAAACAAAATCCAAATATTTTTTCAGGTACTTTGTATTTTGTTCTATTTGATATAAATATATTTTGGTATAGACTCAAGTTTGTCAATTATCAAAATGGGGGAGATTGTTGACCCATTCCATGGTCACCCGATTTCGATAATCAACATACACTTTAGTCAATACACAAAATATAGCAAAAGCTGCTAATCATTTCAGGATTCATGAAATCATATTCAACGGACGATGTACCACATCAATCAAGGCGTCAACATCATCAAATCTTCTGAAGACTCAGTTCTTATTTTTATTCTGTATTTTATATTTTATTGAGTCTAGGAATTACTTTGTAAAATCAATTTTGGTAATACTGGCTTAAGGTTAAAATCTGTTCTCATTTCAAAATCCTACTTTTACCATTCGTATTTTCGTTTACAAATATTTCAAAAACATATTTCGAAAATAGACTTTTCAAATGATTTTACAAATAACCAAAAACATGTTTAAAAACTGTTTTTGCAAAAGGATTTCAAATATCTCCTGACAGAACTCATAGCCGAGTTCTGCCTGAGTTCGGTCCGAACTCTGACCGAGTTCGGTCAGTTTGTATTCAAACTTCTGTTGCCTCCAAATCAGCGAGCAACGTCTCTTTGCGAGATATTTACACCCGAACTATGCCCGAGTTCTGCCCGAGTTCGGTTGGTGAAAACACCTATAAATAGAGAAGAACTTTTCGTTTCAAATCATCAATTCATTCTTCATCTTCTCTTCTCTACTACTCAAGTGTTTTCAAAACGATCTAAGATTTTCAAATCTCACCTACACATCTCTTAGCCAAAAGCCAGTACTATCTGAGTTGATTTAGAGTCTTTTGGTTACTCAAGAGTTGTAAAGAGGTCGTTCAAGTTTCAACAACTTTTCTGTTGTGGAGCTGGTCGTGCGCTCGTCACCAAGCACGGTGTTGTGAAGCTGGTCATGCGCTTGTCACCAAGCACGGTGTTGTAAGAGATTGCAAGCTCTCAGTTAAAGCTTGTGCCATAGTGGATTAACATCGAGCAAGAGTACTCGAGACTGGATTAGTCATCTCAGAGGGATACCAGTATACATTGCTGTGTCACTGAGTTTGAATTCTCTATCTTTATTTACTGTCTCTTACATATCTGCCATTGTTTAAATTTTTTATTGGTGATTATATTCCGCTGCACACACGCACTATATTCACCCCCCTCTAGAGGTGCTCAACGATCCTACAACTCTGAGCCAGCAGGGGATGTTCGTAGGTGATATTCACTATAATAAAATATCGAGGTCGGTAATTGCAAGCAAGCTACAGATCAGCCGCTCTGTGATGGGGTTGGCCCCGGGCAGCTTCATAAATGTGCATGGTCCCAACTTCCGGTTCTCCCAAGTTGACACTTTCATGAACCATCTTGCTCAGAAGGGGTCCTATCCCATTGGTCGGTTGGCACTGTTGAACTGGATGAACCCCACCCCATCATGGATCAACTTGACCTCGTGGATCTTACGGACATACAAGGATCTTCTGCTCGAGATTGTCCTGTATCTTGCCATTCGGGGCACCTGTTATGGTCTACCCATGAACAAGAAGCTGTTCATGGCTCTTCTTGAGATGTACAACCGTCGAACGGGGACCTTCCTCATACCAGGACCTGGCTCACCTATCTTTTTGAGCTAGGCGCCACAGGCCAGGTTTCCACCCGACGTCTTCGAACCCGGGAGGCGGTACAGAACCTGATGTCGACCGCTAAGAGGGTAAAAACCACGGGTGATAGATTTAGGAGCCAAACTGACTCCTTTAATTACTTTTATCAGGATAACCATAAGATGTCTGATAAGGCTCTCCTAGCGGGATTTCTGATGGTGTGGCTGCAAAACTGTGTAGTTTCAGGAGCGACTGGTGCTAACGAGAGAATCAGCCGTAACCTGATCCTCCCTGCGGTGAAGCTAGTCTTTGGTGCCATACTCGCTCTCCTTCCCGCTATGGTATGCAGCGTATGTCGTGGCCTCCGTGCCTTCTCGTCCAAAGTCATCGCTCGCGATACGACGAAAGACTTTGAACAAATAGAGCTGCCCTACCATTATCTGATGGGGTGGCTGTTGATGCATTACCAATCTTTGATGAGGCCTGGCCTAGAAGATGACTTGACTGCTGATGATGCCTTCATTTATCAGTACCGCCGCATGCCCTGGGAGTACACCACCATGCTGGCATGTCGAATGGCGCTGGCACGAGTGGACAGATACACCTTTTTTGTGTCTGTTCCTTATTTTACTGATGAAAAAGTAAGAGCCGTGCATCTTAATGGTGTTGTGTCTCCAAAATTTTTGCCCAAGAAGATACTCCTCTGGTTACAGAACATTCGTCCTGCGCATGTAGTGTATCGCAACCGTAATTATGTCTTTTTGGAGCCTTACTTACCCAGTCGATTCTTCCGACAATTTGGGTACAGTCAGATGTTCTTGGACAATCCCAGCTCCTGCCTAGATTTTGAGGGTAGCGTCCTTAACGGCATCCGGGCTTGGCACTACTATAGTGCGGTTCACACCCGTGCCACCTTCTCTGTTCCCGATGCTGGAGTGTCGGGAAACATTTTGTACATGGCAGCCTTATACCATGTTATGGTGAATAAGCCCCCACGAGATTTTTACCCAAGTACCAGCTTTATTGTTGGTACTATCTTGGAGGAGAAGCCAAAGACCAAGAAGGAGAGGACAGTTGATGTATCCGACTCGGAGTCTACCAATGTGGACGAAGAAGATGACCCTGATAACTTGCCTCTTCCTCCTGCGGATGATTTGGTGGTAGGTCAATCCCCTGTTGCGCCTAGTCCTTCACGAAAACGTAGCAGGCGTGCATCCTCTGTCGGTGGCATGACTTACTCCTGGAAACGGGCTGCGGTCAAGACTCGCAGGCCGATCATTAGGGAGAGAAGTGAGGACATCAACGCCGTTTCGGAGGTGAATTGAGTTACGATCCTCTTTTTTTGTTCTTCTTCTCTGAAATAATCTGACCATTTTCTTTTTCTTTGTAGGCTTCGGGAGAAGTAAACTCCTCAGAGCCGGCTACCGCCTCTGAGGTTGACCTGGCTCTAGCCGCCTTAATTAGTACTATGACAGCCGAGCTTACTTCCACCAGGGTCGTCCCGACGACGGCTGAGATTCCTTCCGCTGCTAACATCTCAACCCGGGGCGATGTGGGCTCTACTGAACCAATCTCCAAGGTTGCTGAAACTCAGCCAGTTGATGCTGACCCAATTGTATCCACCGCCGGGGCGGTTGGGGCAGAGGAAGCGGTTGTAATCGGCTCAAGTGTCGTTATTAAAGAGGCAACGGTGGCTGTGAGTGAGCCTCAGCTTCAGCAACCCTCCCCTGGTAAGCTAAGTCATGTCTTGACTAGTGAGGAGGTTCATTTGATCTATCTTCATATCCTTCAGGTTACTTTGATCGATGGTTGCTCCGGACATACAGGTCCTGCTCCTTCGCTGTCGACGGCGGACATCATCGGAGGAAATTCGCCAGGGGGGATCTGGTAGAAGAAAGTATGCCTCCTCTTCCTCCAACTCATACCAAGGGACCCCCTGTCGGATCAAGTTCAGGAGGAGACGTAGTAGAACTACCGGGACGGGAAGAAATGGTCCCTGTACCCTCCTTGGTTCATGTGGCTCCGACACCGGAGGTTGACCTTTCTGTCATGTCGAGTCTCTGGATCCTTCGGGCCGCGGAGGAAGATATGGCTCTGGTGCATCTTCTTCACGATCGTCTTCAACCCTGCCAGCTACTCTTCCTATGACACCGTCTTTTTTGGAAGTTCTGGATGAATCGTCAAAGGACATGGTTGATAGTTTTTACCGCCATCTGAAGCGAGGGGTCGAAGCTGCCTTGTAGAGGGGGACATCTTTCGTATTGGCTCGTCAATGTGCCCCTGGTCAGATTGAACTCCTCATAACACTCCCCGGCGGGGCAGGGATGATCGAGCTCCTGGAGCCTAAATTAGTAGAAGTTGATCAGCTGGTGGCTCAGCTTCAAGGACTACGGCAAGTCGATCCGTCTTTAGCAATAGATCAGGAGCGTGCCTTCCTTATAACAGCCATGGAAAAGAGAAGAACGGTATGGGATACGTCCAAATCTGCTCTAGTGAAGGACCTTCAATATCTATCTCTGAAGTACGATCAACTAAGTTGCAGAAGAGAGGATTGTATCGCTCAGGAAGAGGCCGCCTCTCGTGGGATAGCCGACACGAACAAGCAGATCCTCTAGCTTCAGAGGAAATTGGCTTCTTTAGAGTCTGAGCTCCAGGCTTCCCGCAAAGATAAGAAGCTAATTCTCTGGGAGACCGACCAGGTCACCCGAACCTCTGATGCCCTGGAGCGTGCACTAAAGAAACTTGAAGACGGTTGGCAGGCACATGCGCATCTGGCGGATGCAAAGAGGTTGACTTAGGGGGCTGAGCGCCGGGCCAAGCTGAGGATTGAGCGGTCAACGACCAAGCTGAGGGACTAGCTCAGAGAATTGTGTGTCGTCGAACAATGATTGGCCTTTTCTTTCATTATTATGTTCCACTATTTTTTTAACAGGGACGTGGTCCCAGAAAATATAGTACTCTTGATTTTAAATGAATGACTATTTTTACTTCATCCTTTATCTGTTGTGCTTGTACCGTTTCATTGGTATTATGGTATTTGCCCCACTAGGGGACTTTCTGTGGACCTATTACCCTTGGTATACCTTGGTTTTAGGTATGGATAATAAGTTTAATAGAGATACCTAGAATAACTCCGTAGTAAGACGGGCATGGAAGTTCTTGGTATTGGGCGAAAGAATGCCATGGAACAGCTGGGTTCCAGAGGCATGTGATGGTGAGAAAAGAGTCGCATGTACTAGAGGACCGAGAACGACATTTGTCGTCAGCTACGGACATTTGTGGTTAACTGTGGACATTTGTGGTCAACTGTGGACATTTATGGGCCTATTATCCTTGACGTACCCTAGTTTTGGGTACGGATAATAAGTCGAGAGAAAGCCAACATACTTACTCAGAGGTAATGAGGACGTGGTAAATATGAGGGTTTTACTACGGAGTCTTCCTACTCAGAGGTAATGAGGACGTGGCAGGAGTGGACTCAACGAAGGGTACATAGAACATCTCAGAGGTAATATGGACGTAGAAGTTCTATGTAAGGGGTAATTTGTTTGTGATGGAAGAGAAACAACTCAGAGGTGACATCGACGTGGTTGTTTCTGGAATTTTGTGGACCTGTTATCCGTTTTTAGGCGCTAAAAGCACGGGTAATAGATTATGAGGAAGATGCTCTTTTAGGGAGAAAGTTCAGAGGTATGATTATACATGACTCACTACCCAGAAGATGCGATATGGATTCATTTGGAATGACCAGAGTGCAAGTTCAGCGGTACTTAAGGGTACATAACTCAACAATTCGGTTGATTCAGCGAATGTCATTTAGACATAATATTTCTTCAAGAACTTGTCATTGATGGGCATCATGAGCAAGTCTCCATTTTGCTTCGTGAGACGGTATGCACCATTGGAGAATACAGCCTCGATAATAAATGGGCCTTCCCACTTTGGCTGGAACTTGCCGGCGGTTTTGTGAGTCATAACCATCGGCCTCTGAACTGCCAAGACAAGATCGCCTACTTGGAATGTTCTCAGCTTGACCTTCTTGTTGAAGGCTCCAGAGATGCGGGCTTGATAAAGCTCGATTCATTGTTGAGCTAGCAGGCGCTTTTCATCTAAGGCCTCCAACTCTTGTAGCCGACGACGGTAATTATCATCCATCGTCAATCGGTAAGTGAGGGCGACACGGAGCGAGGGGATTTGAGTCTCCAATGGAAGAACTGCCTCACTTTCGTATACCAGAGAGAATGGTGTGTTCCCAATGGCTGTCCGGACTATAGTACGGTACGCCCATAAGCATTCGCCAAGCTTTCTATTCCAGTGGCGTTTGTTTGAGGACACGAACTTCTTGAGAAGCTTGATTATAGTTTTATTGAATGCTTCAGCCAGACCGTTAGCCGCCAGGTTGTACGGTGTTGAAGCAACATTCTGGATTCGATGTTTGTCGTAAAACTGATAGAAGGCATGGCTTGCAAACTATAGACCATTGTCGTGGATGATCCTTCGAGGTAGTCCAAAGCGATAGATGACGTGATGCTTGACGAAGCTGATCATGTTTGATGTCTTCACTTCTGCAAGCGGAACAGCTTTCGCCCATTTGGAGAAGTAGTCCGTAATTGCCACTATAAAACGGTATCCTCTAGACGAAGGCGGGATGATTGGACCGACGATATCCATTCCCCGTGCTTCAAATGGCCAGGATGCCACCGTCGAATGTAGGAATTCGAATGGTTGGTGTATGAAATATATGTGGACTTGACAAGCTTTATATTTTTTGGCATAGTCTATCGCATTTGCTACCATCGTAGGCCAGTAATAGCCCATCTGGCGAAGGCGGTCTTACAGTTTCGGGCCAGGTTGATGGGCCCCACAAACACCGTCGTAAGCTTCGCGTACAGCTTCTTTGGCTTCTGTATTTGACAAACACCGGAGCAGCAACCCATCATAGGATCGCCGATACAATATTTTTGTCTCTGTATCATAAAAAAATCTGAGAGAACGTCTTTTGATAGAAGTGGCTTCTTTCGGATTCTCCGATAAGATGCCGTAGACTACGAAGTCAATAAACGAAAGTCTCTAGTCCTGTGTTTCGTCGACCGCCATGGCAGAGTAACTCACAGTAAATTGCACGTTGTTCTTAGAATAAACCAATTCATGGCCAATTACATCCACCAAATGATGAGTATGATTTAGAACTGCCAGAGAAGCGGCAAGTCCTGCTAGGGCATCGGCTTCAATATTTCGGAGTCTTGGAACATGTTCTATGAAGAAACCTTTCAAGGACGTGATGATGGCGATTGCTATCTGATGATAGGGGATCATGTCTTTATGGCGAACTTCATATGAGCTCCGGATCTGATTAACGATTAACTGTGAATTGCCATATGCTTCCAGGTACTCTACCCCCAGTTCTTTTGTAAGTCGGAGGCCGATAACCAAGGCGTTGTACTCAGTCATGTTGTTTGAACAAGGTTCCGTGAGTGAGTATGCCCGATTGATCACCAAGCCAGAGGAAGAAATTAGTAGCACTCCGACCCCAACGATGATGTTGCTTTTGGGCCCGGTTCTTGAAGCACCGTCACAGAACATTCGCCAGATGGTATCATGGGAAGCCATATTTGAATTGGCGACCTCATTTGGGATCTCTTCATATATTCTAGTTGACTCTGAACCTGGATGGGCCGCTAAAAAGTCTGCCAGAGCTTGACCTTTAACAGCCTTCTGCGGGACGAAGATCATGTGGTAGGGGGACAATAATATCGCCCAAGTAGCAAGGCAAGAGCTGAGTGCGTCTGGTTTGGTCATGAAGACCCTGAGGGGGTTGACTCGTGATATAACGTGGATGGTCTGTCCTGTAACATAGTGTCACATTTTCTGAATAGCGAACACCAAAGCGAGACATTCCTTTTCCACAGCGGTGTATCTATGCTCAGGTCCTATCATCATTCGGCTGAGATATTAGATAGCTTGTTCATGCCCTACATCATTATTTTGTGCTAGTAGAGCACCGAGGGAATGCTCCATTGCTCGCACATAGAGCAAAAATGGCTTCCTAGCTACCGGGGCCACCAGGACTGGAGGGTTCGACAGATACTCTTTAATATTTTCAAAGGCACGTTGGCATTCCTTATCCCATACAAAGGAAACACCTTTCTTCATGAGGTGTGTGAATGGTTGACATCGAGCGGAGAGGTTAGAGATAAACCTCCTGATGTAAGCTAGCCTCCCTTGAAGGCCTCTGAGTTCTGAGAGATTTTTCGGAAGACCCATCTCCATGATTGCCTTTGTCTTCTCAGGGTCTATATGGATTCCCTGGACGGTAATGATAAAACCCAATAATTTTTTGCTGGATACGCCCAAGAAGGATTTGGTAGGGTTCATCTTCAAGTTGTGTACTCGCATCAGGTCGAATACTTTTCTCAGATCGTACAGATAATCTTCCTTAGAGCGGCTTTTGACGGCAATATCATCGATATAATATTCTACTGTCTTACGCAGGTGATCTCTGAAGATGACACTCATAGCTCGTTAATATGTGGCGCCGGCATTCTTTAAACCAAAGGGCATGACTGTGTAGCAGTGCACACCAATTGGCGTTCGGAATGATGTATGCTTTTCGTCGTCAGAAAACATCTTGATTTGGTTGTATCCTGAGAAGCCATCCATGAACGACATACGCTCAAAGCCACATGTGTTGTCAATCATTATGTCCGTAACCGGAAGAGGGAACTCATAGACATGCTTCGTTCAGATTTCGGAAGTCGATACAAATTCGGATCTTCCCATTCTTCTTGAGGACCGGTACTATGTTGGCGACCCAGTCGGAATATTATTCCTCACGGATGAAACCGCTGGCTATTAGTTTGTTGACCTCAGCTTCGATAGAATTCATGATATCTGGGCAGAACCGTCGTTGTTGTTGCTTGATCGGCTTTGCGTCCGGATGAATGTTGAGCTTATGGAGTACAACCTCGGGGTTTAGCCCTGGCATGTCTTCATAACTCCAGGCGAACACGTCAATGTACTCTCTAACGAGTTGTAATAACGACTCCCAATCTTCTTCTATCAGACTTTTGCTAACGAAGATTGGCTTTGGAGAGGATTCATCGCCGAGGTCAAATTGCATAACCTCATCTTCGGTAGGGGGATCTCTTCGTTCGAAATGCTTCTCCCATTGCACATCTAGTTGTTGGACACAAGGCTCTAACTTGAAAAGTTTGGATATGTCTTTGTTTTCTTCATAGGCGTCAGCAAATGCCATGTTGACAGACCAAGCTTGCCTGAATACGTCTCCGTTGCTGACATCTGAATCGAAAGTGGGTGACCCAGTCGAATGTGAATGCCATTCACATTCCTCATCCGAGCTCTCCGGAGTTGTTGCAGGTGTAACATAGCCTAGACCACGTCTGGTCTTGCTATAATAATCTCGTGGTTTTCCAGCCGGGACTGGCAATTACAAAGGTAATCGTCGGCCGGTGCCGTAGTTCAAGCCAGGCGTAGCCTCCATATCATACCCTTGTTTTTGCATGAGGTACTTGGAGCGGGAGCTATATAGATAAAGAGGCAGTCTTTCGGTATTGGATTCGAAATCGACTTCCTCTGGCCTGAAGGACTGTTGACCATTCTTTCGGCCGAAGATGATTGGGTGATCTTCTCCCTCGACTATGAAGCAAGCGCCTTCCACGGGAGTAAGTTGGTTCGTGGTATAGACATTCGTCACTTGTGTGTGTAAGTTGGTGCCTATACCGTGTTCCATAGCATACATTATACGGAGCTTGTTACGCTCGAGGTAGTTTAAAGATAGCCCTTTATTGATAAAATAAAGTATCTTTTATGGTGGGATTACATCATCAGCAGAAGGAACATCAGTGTGTGCGGCCGCATACTTGGCTAGCTCTAACTCCTCTTCAGCCACCCTCTGCATTAATGAAGATTGGAAGAATGACCTGGGCAGCTTGATTGTCAAGGGTCCCACTAGTGGTATTGAATGTGTGGTTATTGGTGCACTAGAGGTCCCTGGATTAGCGCTTGGTGCTGGATGTGGAGTCGTTGGCTCACTAGCAGTCCCTGGCTTAGCGCTTGGCTGTCGACTTGTCCTGGGAAGACGAATAATCATCGGCTTAACAGAAGGGTTGATCTCTTCTGATTGTTGTTGGCCAGCTCTTGGCAGTCTGATTGTCAGGGGCTCCCCAGTGGGTCACGACCCTTGGCTAGACCTTGGAAGTCGGATAACCATCTGCTCCTTTTGTGCGGTGAGCACCGAAAGACTAGTTGCTTCTGTATGGAGAGTGGCTACAAGAGGTGCAGTTCTGCCAGGTTTGCAGGGCTAGAGATGGATCTTCAGAGGTTCTTCTGGTCCCATTGTAGCCTCCATCTGCTCTTGAGCATCCTCTTTGATCAAGTGCCTTTTCGATTTCTCGTACAGACAGGAATCTGAATAGTAGGATTCAACCCCTTTGAAGGGATCGATGTTGGCGAATTCCGTCTTTACGAAGCCGTGCTTGTCAACATATTTGAAGCACTGGTGCAATGTGGAAAGAACGATCATATAATCGTGTATCTACAAACGCCCCAGGAGAATATTGTAGGACGTATCTACGTCTATGACATAGCAAGTCACTTTCGACTGAAGGTCGCCAATTTGGTATTTCAGACGAATCTTCCCAATAGGGTAGCTTCTTTCTGAATTGAAACCGCTGATGGCGGTGCTGGTAGGTGTCAGCCGATGCATAGGGATACGCAGGAGGTGAAGCAAGCTATTCGGAATGATGCTTATTGAAGAACCTGTAGGAACGAAATCGAAAAGCAGAATACTCTAGAGGGGGTGAATAGAGTTGGCAGCGGAATAATGCTAATTAAAAAATGTTAGCAGCAAGATCACAGAATAATAATCACAACTAAATAATGTAAAGGCAGAGATAAGAAAGCAAATGCAAAGACATCGATGTATACTGGTTTTCCTCTGTTGAGGACTAGTCCAGTCGGTAGAACTCTTGCTACCAGTTGAATCCACTATTGGCAAAACCGTAAGTTTTCTTACGAAGTCCTTGCAACTTCTACAACGCGGGCTTTGATACGAAGAACTCGTCCAACTTCAATTTTAAAGATTTGAATCTTCTATCAAGACTCTGATTACAATCACTCTGAAACTTCTAGACCGCACCGCACTGGCAAATGTACTAGAGGATTGTAACTGGCTTGGGATTTGAAAATTAAAGCTCGAGAAAAATTCTTTGGAAGACTGAAAGCTTTAAGTAGAGAGAAGATTGAAAGTGAATGAGTGAGTTAAAATGATTGAAATCCTTCTCTATTTATAGGAGTTCCAAAGACAAAATTCTGGCAGAATTCGGGCAGAATTCGGGCAGAACTCGATGAGCAAATCTCGGTCAAATCCGCAACTGCAGGAGGACCAAGTTCCAAGGAATTCAAAAACAAACGGCCACTAACCGAACTCTGGCCGAACTCTGGCCGAACTCTGGCCGAGTTCTATCAGGGTTAGGTTATGGTTTTAAAAATTAGTTTTTAGGGAATTTTGAAAACCTTTTTGAAAACCTTTTTGGAGCTTTTGTAAATACGAATGTTTTACAAAACTAAGGACGTTTTTTTAAAAACATTTTGAAATCTTTTTGGAATAGCCTATTTGCCAGTACGACTCGGTGTACAAAGTATTCCTAGACTGAAATAAAATAAAAAATACATTGCTCAAAGAAATACATACTCGAACAGGCAAACAAAGCTTCGGTCTCGAACTGTGTAGATAGCTGTTCTTGATCATGTCCAAGAGTCCGAGATATCCTTAATAGTTCCATATATCGAGACAGAGTTTGATCAATTATTAAAATCAGTTTGACCATATGACCAATGGGCCAATAATCTTTCCCATTTTGATAATTGACAAACTATGAATGATATAACATCTTTGCTTGGAATCAAATCAAAAAATTGTAAAGTAAAATAGTTCATATCCTGCATGCATTGTCTCAAAAGATGTTTAGATCCTTATTTCTTCCCCGTTGTCACTTCGCAAAATAATTACAAAAGAGAAAACTCCCCCGCAATCAAAGCATAAGAAACAAACAGTGAAGAAACACATAATAAAAATTTATAAAAAAATTATGACAGATGGTAGATACAGAAAAAAATATAACATCACAGGCATGTATTTGTCACAGAAAGTTTATAATATAATAGAGAATTAATACAACAGTGAGAATAATAGAGAATTATGTCACAGGTAGTTTATAATATAGAAGCAGATAAAGATGCTATAAATAAATAAACTGATGTGAAAGATAAACTACGAATCCCATAAAGATAAAATAATGTGCAAGAAACATCAATAAATATCCAGTACAAGTCTGATAATAAAAAGCTAAAAAGACAGAAACTTGGAATGTCGGAGCATTTTCAAGTATACAGTAGACAATATCTAAGTCTCAAAAATTAGCTAATATATCACATCTCCTCCTCCTCATCATCATCATCAGCATGACCGGCATGTCCAGATGGACCAGCTCCAGAGGTACCAGCGCCAGAGGTACCAGCTCCAGAAGGGTGAGAAGGAGTGCCAGTGTAAAACTCACCGACATAGTCTCGAGGAGGAGCACGGTCAGAACGGTACCAATCATATGCGTTACCGGGCTGAAAGTAGGCATGAACAGCCTCATCCTCACAGCGGTAACCAGAAAAGGCTAGATCTCTAGGAATAGAACCGGCAGAATGTCCAGTCTGAGCAAATCGGAGATCAGCGAGAGAATTTGCTATCGTCTGATAACGAGTGACATCGCGAAACTCACGTTCGCGGGCCATATTCGTCATCGAGACGTACAAATCAGAAAGATGCTGGTATATGCCTTCAAAGGTCATGGCATACTGCTGAGTAGGTGGAGGAGGTGGAGCAGTAGGAGAAACAGTAGGAGGAGCAGCAGTAGTCATACTACGATGAGATAACTTCAGAAACTTGGGCTCAGGGTCTTGAGTACAAGTTGACAAATCAATATTAAAATGCTGGAAGATGCGTAGGAGAATCATCGCATAAGAGAGATTTCTATCTCTTGCACGACAACGTCCCATCATCTGGATAATGGTCTTAGGGGCAGAAAAAGAAATCCCTTGAAGAATGTGATACATAGCAGATAGTTCAAGTGATGTGACATCATCCTTTGAAGTAGATTTCGAAAGGAGAGTGGAGTAGATGATGCGGTGCAATTCATAATTAAACAAGTTCAAGTTGATTCCCTTAAACTTTCCAGAGCGAACTCGATCAGGTGCACAGAGTTCAGCTTTAAAACTAGCAAGTGTAGTGCCGTCGGGGAAATCAAATTCAGTGATATCAACAAGCGATGCACCTTCGTTAGATAGACTAAGGATTTTCGCTAAGAGGACATCATTGAACTCGATGTCTAGTCCGCCAACACGAGTACTTACGTCAAACGTATTTAATATGATATTGTAGTAGAAAAGTCTAATGGCATTAGTTGCTACCGGGAAACAAAGTTTAACAATGTGTTGTAACCCTAATGCATCAAAATATTGGCGGTGTTCTGGAAACACAGTCCATTTGATAGGAGCGCCTGTGTATATAGATCGCATGGAAAAATCTCCATACCACAGAAGGGCTTGATCTAGGGTTTGAAAATAAAATCCATCGAACGCGCCATCGTTCGATTGAACTGGCGAAAAGAGGGAATCCGTGGGTGGATTCGAAGATGATCCTTCCTCACTAGGATTGGTCGTCTTCTTTCTCTTGAAGGGGTTAAATTCCTTAGGCGGCATTGTACAATAAAAAATATGCACGAAATTAAAAGGAGGAGAAATACGGAGTTATACCTCCCGAGATTCAAGTATGTCGTAGAGGACAACAAACTCCGCACGAATCAAAAGTTTGGATGGATTTTACCACGTAGATAGGAAGAAACAGAGTGGTGAAGAACTAGGGTTTGAAGGCTCTCGCACGGCTGCTGTTGCTGTGATGGTGGTGTTTAGAAGCAATGAAGAAGAAAGGCTCTCGGGTTCTGGTTATATAACCAGATACCTTCAACCGAACTCGGGTCGAATTCGGTCCGAATTCTGGCCGAATTCGCCTGGGGTTGGTTTGGAACACTTTCTTTTTCATTGACTCATTTCAAAGATTTAATTCAAAGATTAGTCATTTCAACATTCAATTAATATAATTAATATTATTTTATAGATTAAATATCGTTACACAGCGACTGTCTCAGATTAGCTGTAGGAGTACTGTTCCAGCTGGCGGAGGTTCACCGGGGAACTCTTAAGTACCGCTTCGCTTCAACCGTAGTTGTGGTGACAGACAGACTCTTTATTGGCTTGTCTCTAACACAGTTTTTGCATATTGAAATAAAATCATAAAACGAAATTAATTAATATTATTGACGTCCAAAATTCCTAATTCTTGACGTAAATAATTGAAACGATCTTCTGCTAGAGGTTTTGTGAAGATGTCAGCTAATTGATTCTCAGTATCTATGTACACAAGGTCAATATCTCTATTTTGATGATGATCTCTAAGAAAATGATGTCGGATCTCGATATGCTTAGTACGAGAATGACATACTGGATTCTTAGTCAAATTAATTTTGCTTGTGTTGTCACAGAAAATGGAAATGTGTGTGTAAAATAAATCATAGTCTTCTAAGGTTTGTTTCATCCATAAAATCTGAGCACAACAACGTCCTACGGCGATATACTCAGCCTCTGTTGTTGATAGGGCTACAGAATTTTGCTTTTTACTAAACCATGAGACTAAAGCCTTGCCTAAGAAATGACATGTGCCGCTGGTACTTTTTCTATCAACTTTGCATCCAGTAAAATCTGCATCCGAGTAACCAATAAGGTCAAAGGACTTAGTTTTGGGATACCATTAGCCAACAGAAGAAGTGCCCTTAATGTATCGAAAGATACGCTTAACTGCGCACAGATGTGATTCCTTTGGATTAGCTTGAAAACGTGCACACATGCAAACACTAAACATAATATATGGACGACTAGCAGTTAAAATAAAGTAAGCTTCCAATCATACCTCGATACTTATGTGTGTCTACCGGCTTGCCTTGTTCATCAATATCAAGCTTTATTGAAGTTTCCATCGGAGTGCCAATAGGTTTGACATTATCCAGATCAAACTTCTTTAGCAAATCTTTTGTGTACTTGGCTTGATTTATGAATGTCCCATTATGAGTTTGTTTGATTTGCAGTCCAAGAAAGAATTTTAGCTCTCCTATCATGCTCATCTCAAACTCATTCTGCATACACTTAGAGAATTTTTGACACAGAGATTCATCAGTAGATCCAAATATAATATCATCAACATAGACTTGTATTAAGAGAAGCTTGCCATTAAAAGACTTAATAAAAAGTGTAGTGTCAACCTTGCCTTTTAAAAAACCGTTGTCAAGTAGAAAAGAGCTTAGACGATCATACCAAGCACGAGGGGCTTGTTTTAAACCGTATAAAGCTTTTTTCAACTTGAAAACATGATCAGGATTTTTAAAATCTGTGAAACCTGGAGGTTGTGCTACAAAAACTTCTTCTTTTATAAAACTATTTAAAAATACACTCTTGACATCCATTTGAAATAATTTAAAATTATAAAAATATGCAAATGCACATAACATGCGAATGGATTCTAATCTCGCAACTGGGACATAAGTCTCATCGTAGTCGATACCTTCTTCCTGATTGTATCCTTGAGCTACGAGTCGAGCCTTATTACGAGTCACTAAACCATTCTCGTTCAGTTTATTTCGGAATACCCAACGGGTGCCAATGACCGGATGATCAATAGGCTTGGGAACAAGTTCCCAAACTTGATTTCGTTCAAATTGGTTTAATTTCTCTTGCATAGCATCTATCCAAAAACTATCACTACATGCTTCATCAATAGTTTTGGGTTCTAGCTGTGAAATGAATGCAACAATAGAAACAATATCTCTACTGGATGTACGAGTACTTACACCTTTGGTAATATCACCAATTACCAAATCCTTTGGATGATCAGCCATAAATTTCAATCTTTTCGGCAGACTATGAAGGTAGCTGGTTCCTGGATCTTCTCTAGGAGGATCAGCTAGTGCCGAGCTTGGTTGAGAATTAGCTGGTGTTGAGCTTGGTACAGTTAGATCTTCGTCATTGTCATCGATAGTTATTTGATTCAATTCATCAAAGGTGACGTTGATTGATTCTTCGATGATCATAGTTCGTTTGTTGAAGACTCTGTATCCTTTGCTCTTGGCCGCATAACCTAAAAATATACCTTCATCAGTCTTTTCGTCAAACTTTCCCAAATTATCTTTTGTATTAAGAATAAAGCATTTACAACCAAATATTCTAAAATATGAAACTGATGGAATTCTATCAAACCATAACTCAAATGGAGTCTTCTTCGATTTGGGTCGAATTAGAACTCTATTGAGAACAAAACAAGCTGTATTGACAGCTTCAGCCCAAAAATATTTGGGTAGACTAAACTGATTTAACATTACTCTGGCCATTTCGGATAGAGTTCTGTTCTTACATTCCATAACTCCATTTTGTTGTGGAGTCCTAGGGTAGGAGAACTCGTGTACAAAACCGTGTGTGTCATAAAATTGCTCAAACTCTGCATTCTCGAATTCGCCTCCATGATCGCTTCTAATACGAGTGATCATGTAACCTTTTTTATTCTATACTTTCTTACAAAAGGCGACATATTTGGATAATGCATCATTCTTGCATGTCAAGAAGTATACCCACATGTATCTAGAGTAATCATCTACAATTACAAAAGCATAAAGCTTACCTCCGAGGCTAACAACTCTGCTAGGACCAAATAAGTCCATATGTTACAATTGTAGTGGTCTAGTAGTACATACTGCGTTTACTGACTTGAATGTGGATCTGGTAGCTTTGTTCTTTTCACATTGGCTGCATACCTAATCCTTCTTGAATGTTATGTCCGGTAAACCGCGTACTAGCTTCTTCGTGGATAATCTTGAGATTGTGTCCATATTTGCGTGACCGAGTCTCATATGCCACAGATGACTCTTATCACTTTTAGCCATTAAGAATCTACCTGAAATGTTAGTTTCTTCCAACAAATAGAAAACATATATGTTGTCTTCCCTAATACCTTCAAAGATAGTACTACCAGTTGAGCTATCAACTATAGTACATTTGTCTTTGCCAAAGTTGATGCCATAACCATGATCAGCTAAATAACTTATGCTGAGTAGATTATGTTTCAACTCGGTAACCAGACAGACATCCTTAATCACAGGATAGGGAGACTTACCAACATCATCGATACCAATGATATACCCATTCAAGTTGTTACCAAAGGAGACATAACCTTCCTTCTTTTTCTTCGACAGTGTTGCAAATAGTGTAGCGTCACCGGTCATATGCCGTGAACAATCGCTGTCGAGAATCCATTTGCTTTTAGCATGTGAAAGGTGTTCCACCTACAAAACAGTTTGCAGATGAAACTTTTGGTACCCATTTCTTGTAGGGTCCTGAAATGTTAGCTTTTGGTATCCATGCATAAATATTAAAATCAACAAGCTTTCTGATTCTATATGCAGGAAAAATATGACCAATGAGGCCACAATAATGACATTGTGCATGTTGAGTGTTGAAAGCTGAGTGGTGTGCATGGTTGGTAGGTTTAGATTTTCTAGTATAGAAGAAAGTATACCTATAATCCTGTTTGGGCTTAACCTTTTGGGGTAAGGGTTTGATAGGGTTAGATCTGACAGTGTTTAGTTTGGGAATATTTCGATTATTCGGTAAGTGACACGTGTTAGGGTAGGAAGCAGCAGTCTTAGGCTGTTTTCCTAACCTAATTTTCAATATTTTGGAAGTGTCATACAACTTAGTATAGTCAGAAGTGAGTGCTTCTATTCTGACTTGTGCACATTGAAGACTTTTCTTCTCTTTAGAAAGTTCTTCTTTCAGTTGGTCAATAACGTTGTCTTTCTCTTCAGATGACTTGGTAGTCTCGTGTAATAAGAGCTTGATAGATGAAAGCTCACCAGACTCACTAACATTATTTCTAACCTCAGCTAGTTGGTCGGTAAGTCTTCCTATTTCACCTTTGTACACTTTGAGTACCTTCTTAGAGGTCTGATATTTGCTACGCAGTTTCCTGTAATCACTTATCAGTTCACTGAAGGCATCTCCTAATTGCTCAAAGGTAAAGTCATCATATGTATCAACTACAGGTTTAGAGAGTACCTGATCGGATGCCATAAAGCATATATTTGTAGCGTCTTCTGATTGTTCATCTTCTGAGTCACTGGCTTCACTTTCATGCCATATGCTGGAATTGGCATATCTCCGAGATGTTGATCTCTTCAGGTTCCCTTTCTCATACCTATTGCTCTTCTTGCTTGATGATGAGTTTGTAGGACAATCCTTCTTCATATGTCCCTTCTTCTTGCAGCCGTAGCAGACAGCATCATCTTGATACTAGTTGTTGCTGCTATTGTTTTCTTTGGCTTTCTTCTCATATCTCACGAATCTTTTGAATTTCCTTGCTAGAAGTGCTTGATCTTCAGCATCAGATTCACTGCTGTCTGAATCACCTTCAGCAGCTTTTCTGTGCTGAGCCTTGAAAGCGATCGTCTTCTCCTTTGGTGCAGGTACTTCAAAATCTTGTAGCTCCAGTTCATGAGTGAGTAGCTTACCCATGAGTACTTCGAGGGACATAGTTGTGAGGTTGTTCCCTTCAATGATCGCATAGCCTTTAGAATCCAGTTCTTGGTAAGTGCTTGCAGGAGTTTGCAAATCTTTTTATGGTTACTGTAATCTTTGCCTAGGGAGGACAAAGGATTTACAATATCCAAGAATCTTTCGAACATCTGAGTAACTGTTTCGTTGGGCTTCATCTTGAACACCTCATATTCTTGAGTAAGTCTGCTGACCTTTGATTCTTTGACTTGAGTCGTGCCTTCATGCGTGACTTCAAGAAGCTTCCATACTTCATTAGCAGTTATGCAGATAGACACCCTGTTAAATTCAGTTCTGTCTAAAGCACAAAATAAAGTGTTAATAGCACGTGCGTCAAGACTGGCCTTTTTTTTTCTTCCTCTGTATATCTGTTATGTGGTTTTTCAACTAAAACTCCATCAATATTTATACGAGGTGGCTTTTGATAGCCATCAATAACAATAGAACATAAATCAAAGTCAAGTGATTTCAAGAAGAAACTCATACGTGTTTTCCAATTGGTATAATTTGTACCATCAAACAGTGGAGGTCTGTTTGTGGCCTGGCCTTCACTTGTGAATTTCACAGTTGCCATGTGTTGTGCTGTGATCTATATAACAATTAGTTAAATAAATAAATAATTACAATGTTACCTGCTTTTACCTGTAACACCGGCTCTGATACCAATTGTAGGAACAATTGGGATCAGAATATAATACCTCTAGATGGAGAACCTGGCTCTGATACCAATTGTAGGAACAAAATTGAAAAGCAGAATACTCTAGAAGGGGGGTGAATAGAGTTGGTAGCGAAATAATGCTAATTAAAAAATGTTAGCAGCAAGATCACAGAATAATAATCATAACTAAATAATGTAAAGGCAGAGATAAGAAAGCAAACACAAAGACAGCGATGTATACTGGTTTTCCTCTGTTGAGGACAAGTCCAGTCGGTAGAAATCTTGCTACCAGTTGAATCCACTATTGGCAAAATCGTAAGTTTTCTTACGAAGTCCTTGCAACTTCTACAACGCGATCTTTGATACGAAGAACTCGTCCAACTTCAATTTTGAAGAGTTTAATCTTCTATCAAGCCTCTGATTACAATCACTCTGAAACTTCTAGACCACACCGCACTGGCAAATCGACTAGAGGATTGTAACTGGCTTGGGATCTGAAAATTAAAGCTCGAGAAAAATTCTTTGGAAGATTGAAAGCTTTAAGTAGAGAGAAGATTGAAAGTAAATGAGTGAGTTAAAATGATCGAAATCCTTTTCTATTTATAGGAGTTCCAAAGACAGAATTCTGGCAGAATTCGGGCAGAACTCGATGAGCAAATCTCGGTCAAATCCGCAACTGCAGGAGGACCAAGTTCCAAGGAATTCAAAAACAAACGGCCACTAACCGAACTCTGGCCGAACTCTGGCCGAGTTCTGTCAGGGTTAGGTTATGGTTTTAAAATTAGTTTTTGGAGAATTTTGAAAACCTTTTTGAAAACCTTTTTGGAGCTTTTGTAAATACGAATGTTTTACAAAACTAAGAAAGTTTTTTAAAAATATTTTGAAATCTTTTTGGAATAGCCTATTTGCCAGTACGACTCGGTGTACAAAGTATTCCTAGACTCAAATAAAATGAAAAATACATTGCTCAAAGAAATACAGACTCGAACAGGCAAACAAAGCTTCGGTCTTGAACTGTGTAGATAGCTGTTCTTGATCATGTCCAAGAGTCCGAGATATCCTGAATAGTTCCATATATCGAGACAGAGTTTGATCAATTATTAAAATCAGTTTGACCATATGACCAATGGGCCAACAGAACCGGGATCAATGTGCATCCGATCCACCTTGATGTCACCGACGTATCCAGTATAATACAGAAGGCAATCGTACAGGTTGGTCTTGATGAGCATATCCTGCAAAGTGAACACAATATTGGGCATTGCACCTGTACAAGTGCTGTCCTAGAGATCTGCTGGCAAGCTCTCCCCTGTAAGCTTGACCTGAGCCAAATACGCATCGACATTCTGGAGTGATTCGCTCAGTGCAACACGAACGTCCTTGGAGAGCCTCCATAGCTCATTTAATGACAATTTGGCTGGTGTGTTGGCCAATTGTGATAGGATATCAAAATTGTAGGGCTTCTCCAGCCCTTGAGGTACGTCTTTACGGAGCGGTTTGTCGAAGCGGGTCTCCTTTGGCTTAGGCTTGTCGGCCGATAGAGGCTGAGAAGGTCCTGGGGCATCAGCAGTGGCCGACTGACATTCTTCAATAGAGTTACCCGGCATGGGTTGAGATTGTGCACCGGACTGGGTAACGACAGTTGTCGTTTCTTCGATATCGGCTAAGATCGTGTGCTAGGACTTAGTCTTCCTGCCCTTCTTCTTACTGGTAGGGGATGATGTTGACTGAGTTACTTCAGGCACCAAGTCCGGGTGGACCCACATGACCTCTCCTCTTGACGTAGTAAGGGGCACCAGCCCAGTCGTCTGGTCTCGGGGAGGTGGAAGATTGGTGACCTCCATTGTTGCCCGGAGGACGGGTACTACGTCGTCTTGAGTCCTCGTTGGAGGAAAACTGCCGAATTGGACCGACACCATGTTGGCAGCCACGGTTACCTCCTCGAAATCAATGGCCAGAGCCTTGGAATTGATGAAGTTCTGGATGTACCGCTTCAATTGGAAGCAATATTGAGTAGCGTGGTGGACGTAGCGGTAGAAGTGACAGTACTTTGGGCTCTCCATCTCTGCAGGTCGAGGTTCACGTCTCGGCGAAGGGAGTTGAATTCTATCTCCTTGCAAGAGCATGTCAAAGATGGGCTTGACATGGATATCCTCGAAGGAATAAGTCACCTGAGGCCACTGCTTCTCTGCCTGCTTTGGCTCAGGCTTCTGGGATGTATCGGCCACCATAGCTTGTTTGCCTTTGGTGTCTCGGTTGTTATAGGAATTACCGTCGTTGTTGTTGTTGGTATTAGGGCGTTTGCCTTTATCCTCTCCATCCGAGATATGCAGCCCTAGTTGGCGGGCCTTCTTCAGCTTTGCTTCTGCGCTAGTGGCGCTGATGATGAAGGTCTTCCAGTCTTTGACTTTCGCCCATCCTGAGGCAGATTGTGGGAAGCAGCCTCTTTTGGCAAATCTCAATTAAAGAAGAGTCTAGGTTACCGGAGGGCAATTTTATCGCAGTTTGGCGAAACCGCTTAATGTAATTCCTTGTCAGCTCTTTTTCTCCTTGGACAACGTCCATGAGGGTTGATATTGTCACATCTTGTCCCATCTTATAGAACCTCTTCAAAAATATATGTTTGAATCCGGCGAAGGAATGGATGCAGTTATCCGGCAAGTTACGGTACCAATCGAATGCGACCCCCTCTAATGCCCCAATGAACAACCTCGTGAGGAAGGCATCGATCATGCGGCAGATGGTCTGTCGTGACCTCGAAGTAGGTCATGTACCGGCTCGCAGAGGTCTTTCCGTCATATGGATTAATGTTGAATGGTTTGTATCGTGGAGGAAAGGGGACATCTCTCCATGCAGCAGAATACGGCTGTCGTATCCTGAGGTCCTGAGAGGTTTCTCGGGCGTGAAACATTGCCCGGAGCTCCTGGACTTCTCTTCTTGCCTCCCTGGCCTCTTCTGTAGCAGTGGGAGCCGATACTCTGGGTGGATTGTCGCCTGGGGTTGGTGCGGTCGTGTTTGAGTCCGCATTGGCGGTGGGACCCAAGCTTGCTTGACCAGGTATCCTTGCTTGTAGGGCCGGTAGGGCTGCCTTGATCTCGTCCACTGACTTAACCAAGGTATGAAGTATGGCCTTGAGAGTGTCGAGGCACTGCCGATCACTGGGACCGTCTTGATCATTCTCACTCATGAATACTGTATTTACGTGAGGAGAAGTGGAAGGCACTGTAGAAGATGTGCCATCCGAATCATACCCTTACACAGAAAAGTCGTCGGGGTATGTGGGAATGTTCTCCTCTGGTTCAGACTCAGAGGAGGTGCTACCCCCTGTATAGGAGGTTGCCTCGTCTTGGGATTTATGGACGTCTTCAGGGATGTCAGACTCTGTTGTATCTGCTGGAGGGATTATTTCCCTAGGTTCATCTTCTTGAAACACCGAATTGTTGTGGATGTTTCGAGGAGTGTCACCCCCAGCTCCAACTACCACTATGGATGCAGATGACGAATCCCCAAGTGATGAGGCTTTCTTCTTTGAGCGGGTACCTTGATATACCCCCTCCGTGACGGCTGTGGACAACCCTATAGATTAGAGTTTCTTGGCCGTGCTGGTTGAGATTGTCGGGCTGGAGGTATTTATTTTCTTCTCTCCTTTGCTGATAGGGACCTTCCGGGCAGAGTTACAGGAGGCAAAAGGAAGTGCCTCGTCTCCCGAGCTTTGTTCTAGGACTGGTCTTGGTTGCCGCAGTCATTGGAAGACGGACTGTCGGTCCCCTTGCACTGTTGTCTTGTTACAGCAGCAGTTAATAATGACTTGAGTACAGTGATGTCCATGGAAGGACTCTTTGCACACCAAGTTTTCTTCTCTTTTCTTGCTCTTGTGAAGAATCACATCTCGCAAGTCAAGTATATCTCGATCAACCTTTACACTCATTTTGTGGGCCCGGGAATCCCGAGCATACGAGTGCGTTAGTATCATGTTTTCTTCCTGATGCAGGACTAGTAAAAGCACTTGCCCTTGATCAGTGTTGGGAGACTCTTGGGAACCACCCTGTCTGTTTGCCGTCGGGGGCTAAACACGGGCGATTCTGTACAACTTTCTATCAGAGGCCCGCATAACAGTTAGCGGGACTCTCTGATGTCAGAGGTTGGGACAGCTGACTGAGCTCGACGAGCCCGTACTGTCCTAGACTTCTTCGCTTTAGCACCCGAGGGCGCATAGTAGGAAGAGTCCAAACTGTGCTGTATAGAATCTGGTGCATTCTCATTGGAGCTTCTGATGTCAGAACCGCATGAGAGGCGGTCGAAGACTGAACCCGAGCCGTATAGGGCAGATGGCCGGTGGCTGGGATTGGATGTCGCATAGGTCATCTTCCTGCGGCTAGGGTTGGTGACCGTATAGGCATCTTACATGCGGCTGGGATTGGTGGCTGCATGAGCCTTCTACATGCGGCTGGGATTGGTGGCTGTATGTGACTTCTACATGCGGGTGGGATTAGTGGCCGCATGAGCCGTTTGCATGCGGCTAGCACTCTTATGCGGCTTCTTCCTGGACCGCATAGACTTTCTATTTGCTCCCGCAAGTCCAGCATCGTAGTGTTTTCCTTTGCCGGACTTGGGGACAGCAGGTTCCTCTGCGGCCAGAAGTGGGACCACATGTGAGTCTTCTTCGCCGTCTGGGGCAGCAGAGAACACTTCTGCCAGAGCTTGGGGAGGGGCAACGATTTTGGGCCTCCACTCCCTACGGGCCTTCTTTGGGCCAGCTCGCTTCTGGATGGGGCTAGCGCTCCCCTCGGAGATCATCTCTTCAAATGCTTGCTGGTCGAAGCGAACAACCAACATCTGTTGCGTGGAGCCGGGTTTGGCTGCATTCGATTGCGTCACCAACTTCTCAGCAGTGGAGAAGTTAGTCCCCAGCAGAGTCGCCATCGTGTTTGCTATTGATTGTCGTAGAACAGAAGGACTAAATTTTAACTCACAATTATAACTCGCTTGTACAAAAGATAGCCTAGGAACAAAACCTAGGAAAAGCAATCTAAGTACAATTGTTTAGTTTTGATTCTGGGGGGTGACGGTAGAGGCTCGAAAAAGTGCTATCAACTCTGCCTTACTCCTTGGACGATCGAACGCAACCTCGGCTCCGGCGAAGAAATGCTCTCTCTCTCTCTCTCTCTCTCTCTCTCTCTGTATGTCTTTGTGTGTTCCCATCTGTGTACAAGAGAATAGCACCTTGCTATTTATAGGAATTTCATGAGTAATGGAGGTGTACAGCCACGTGGCTAATTTTCGGCCACATCCTTGTAACTGTGCCTTGAGAAGTGGGCAGCTGGGAATTGGTTAAGATTGATCATGATCTGTTTGTTGCACTAAATCTGAACTGTTAAGACTTGGTCAATTTCTGTCATGTGTCTCAACTGCTATTCTGTGGCGAGCCGCATGAATGATGCATCCTCGCTGAGCCGCATGAAGAGTGTCTCATGATCGGACCTCATGAAAGTTGTCTCATGATCGAGCCGCATGAGAGTGGTTTCATAACTGAGCCGCATGAGGGAGGTCTCATGATCGAGCCGCATGAGAGTAGTCTCATGACCGAGCCACATGAGAGTGGTCTCATGACCGAGCCGTATGAGAGTTGTCTCATGACTGAGCCGCTGGGAGGTCTCATGATCGAGCCGCATGAGAGTAGTCTCATGACCGAGCCTCATGAGAGTGGTCTCATAACCGAGCCGCATGAGAGTAGTCTCATGACCGAGCCGCATGAGAGTGGTCTCATGACCGAGTCGTATGAGAGTGGTCTCATGACGGAGCCGCATGAGAGTCGCATAAGCGATCCGCATAAAGAACTGTCTTTGGATCTTGTGAACTGTGCCAGATATTATGATGATTTTCTCGTCTTTTTAGGAGCATGTCACGTCTTGTCTTTATGTCAGAGCCATCATTTCTGTCAGAGCTGTCACCTTTATGTCAGAGTAATTATGGCCAGTTGTATAGGCAGATTTTGAACCGCATAAGGCCTCATGAAGCTTCCTGAGCCGCAGAAGCTTTCAGGAATTTTGAGCCGCATGAATCTTCCTGCGTTTTGTGCCGCATGAAGCTTCCTGTGTTTTGTGAGCCGCATGAAGCCCCATGGATATCAAAAATTATTCTTTTCCATGCTTCTACAGTCATGGTCTGCAGTCAAATAACATATATGTTCGATTAGACCCGAAGAATGATATGGGTATATAAAACTAGGCTAAATAGCAGAATATAAATAATGGATAAAATATGAAAGCACGATAAAATACCTGAATCGAATATAGCAATACCTCCCTGATCAGCGGACTATCTCTGCATAAGCAACTACCTTGAGAGATCACCAGGTCCTCAGGGGACATACCAAGGTATAGAAAAAATATGCCAATATAACAGTAAAAAATATAAATTAAAGGGGTAAATACTATAACCAGTCTAAATGATATGCACGTGAGAACATATTCTGGATATCAGGCTTTAGGCCACTAAGTCTCACAAGCACCTCAGCAGGAAAACCCCGAGGTATCGTATCGTGGGACCAAGGGCAAACTAGAACAATAAACACCAGTGCTCTGCTACAGAGACAACGACAAACTTGAATAAAACAACCAAGTCCTAAGTATGAAAACGAGGCTAAACTAGAAAAATAGCCTGATATGACAGTCATGTTCTCTCCACCCCATGTCTTGATCTAACAAGTCGATTTAATTCCAGTATAGCAAGTCATAAGTACAAGCAACAATCTAGTATCCTATCACAAAGTCTAAACCACGAATACCCATGTATGACTCTGTATCATAAATCATGTTCGTGTCCTCTGGTCTATCATGTCGATGTACACGAATATGGTATATGCAATGTCTAGTGTCAATACTTGTAGTCATCGGCACACGAATACAATATGGATGCAAAGTACCAGCTAATCCTACATTCTTAATGATAATGAACAAGAAATAAAATACAACAATAAAAAGAAACGACGATAAACAGAAACATTGGCAAGGTACACTTATCTGTACTCCCCAAGCGTACATACTACAGTCCGACTCTGATACCCTCGGTCATATTATCTCGTATTCCTAGAATAAATGTACAAACTACCAATCAACGACATATCGATGTCACAAACACACTATATTTACAATCATACTATATATAGCCTCGACTCAACATATTCAAACTCGACTAATACCTTACTATATATAACTACATCTAATATACTTAGTATCAAGTCACCATGATTTTATAAAGTAAAAATATAATATTTAATTCTTAAATATTTTTTTAAAATATTTTAAATATAATATATGCTAGGAAAAGTAGTGTCTAACTAGTATACCAAACTAGTCGACTATCCGACCCGAGTGAACCAAAAATAAATAAATTTAAAATAATTATTAAATCTAGAATAATTTAGTAAATAATAAAAATATATGATTTTTATAGCAAAATACACAAAATAATCATATTTATAAAAATATTACGAAGTTTTGGGTTCGAACACAACATTAGTTTCGACAAAAATCAACGTTCGACAACTTGTACGATGGAAACTGATTTAAAAAAAATATGACAAACTCAATAAGATGGCTAATGAGCATATTGGAATGATAGAACAAGGTATTAGGAGCATTACCAATATTTTTTGAGAGGTCGAAGTGATCCACAAGTTATTGAAAACTGTCACGACCTGCACCCGAAATAAGAGCACGAGCATGTGGGTACATCCAGTCTTTACCGTAGCATCGACAGTAGAACGTTGTTTAGTTCAATAATGCTAACCATCACATTCATGAATATATATAACATAACCTGTCAATGATATCTCAACTCCGAAAGGAGGATAATGTAGTGATAATATTCATACCCAATAATAAAAACTATAATGAAGATAAATGGCATGTTAATGATATAAAAAATACAAATTGAGAATCCAAGAGAGACTAGAAATATATATCCCAAATCCACATATAGTAGTCTAAGAGTATAGCTATCTCAACATCAACATAAGTCTTAGTAATAATAACATCTCAATGTCTCAGAAGCTGGAGACAAATCTAGTACTAATAGCTAAACTAGCCAAGTTGCTACTAATGGTGTCTTCTCTACTGGAACGGGCTCCTCCTGTAGCTCCTGGACGTATCTGTCATCTACTTTTGGTCCATAATATGTAGGAAAAAGTCATCAAGATCCTCTAAAAAATGTTATCGAGTCAGGATTGGAGCAAAGTATATAAACTAACAACAATTACATTAAATTAACAAAAACTATAAGAGCAGTAAGTAATAAAAATACAAGATAGAAAGTAATAGTGAAACAAAGAAGAATATAGGTAATCATGTCATAGGCAATAATAAACTGTAACTAATCATGAGAAAGAATGTATCTACAGGTAATAACTGGAATAAAGCATGAACTACTAAGATATGCCTTGAAATATTAGTTTATTATGAGATCGGCTTGGGACAAGATCAGATTATTTTATATGACTGGCTATATACAAGTATAGTAATAGATCAGGCCAGTCATATATAGAAAGCTATGCACAAGTATAAGTAAGATTAGGCTACACCCTACATGAGTTGAGGGTGAGCTATGCACAAGTATTTGGGGTATGATCACATAATCTACCAATATTTCTCCATCTTCCGATTAGTATGATAGATCCAATCATAACTCCTCATGACAGGTACAAGATACTAGCGCATGTAATCATTGTGTCATGAATCAATTATAATTCTACAAAACTGATATCATAAAAATTATCAAGACAACAAAAACTGTCAGAGAATATACTCGCTTATGGTCCTGAGCAATGAGTGAGAATCGATATCCAAAATAGAGTCACAGAGACCTAGTTATGAAATATTAATGTCACTTGGTGTTTTGGAGTGGTAAACATTGATATCTATATTGAAATATAATTTCTAGGTCAAAACTAGGTCTTGGAAGTCAAACTAGGTCAATACCTTATTTTTAGAGTCAAACTAGTCATTTCTAGGTCATACTTAGGTTTCTAGGTCCATACCTTTAAGGTATTAGCCATACTAGCCAATATCCTACGAATATGTATATATATATATGAGCTAGTTGCCAACTATTAAGTTTAACTATCTAGTATACTAGCTTCAACCTTAGCTAATATTCTAATCCTTAACCTTGAACCTACATTGATGCCTAGGGTTTGAGCCAAAACTAATTATCAATATCAATGCCCCTATGTATCCTAATACCCAACCTTACTTAATACTCAACCTTGACCTCAACCTATATGATATTTTGGCTTGAGCCAACTTAGGTATCTATATGCCAATTACTCATACATCATGGTAACATGGCATACCGTACCATACCCTGCGGTAATTACCCTTGAACCTATACTAATCCCATTACCCATGCTCTATAACCCATACTATATACCCATATCCGTATTACCTACAAATATAAATACTGTATGTACCCATGTCCCTAATTAATATATGCATTTATAGCTATAGGTTATACCTTATGAATACCTTTGTTGCTTATCTCATCCTATATGATACTTTATATTAACCCTATACCCTACTCTCTAACTACCCATACCATAGTAAACTAGTGTACCGTATCTATATACACACATGTGTTATGATACACTCTCACACACACACACTGATGTCTATTGTAGATTACACATTAGTGCAATATATATATGTATTATATATATATATATATATATATATATATATATATATATATATATATATATATATATATACAAAATATATATATATATATATATATATATATATATATATATATATATATATATATATATTTTGTATATATATATATATATATATATATATATATATATATATATATATATATATATATACAATATATATATATATATATATATATATATATATATATATATATATATACACACTATTGTAGGTCATAATTATATGCACTCATTCTTCTGCAGCATATTGATGTTGTAGCTGCTGCTGCTAGTACAAAGTGCACTGCTTGATACTACTGTTGTCGTTGTCCCTATTGCTACTACTGTTGTAGCTTGCTATTGCTGTTGCTGCCCTTATTGCTACTGTTGTCGTGCTTCTATTGTGACTTCTGCTACTAATGCTACTACTGGTGGGCTCCTACTGCTATTGTTGTTGCTGATACTACTGTTGTTGCTACTTTTGCTCCTACTGCTGCTATTGTTGTTGATACTATTGTTGTTATTGTTGTTTTGGCTCCTACTGTTGCTGTTGTGCCAAGCAGCTACTGCTGCTGTAGCTACTACATTATCCCCCTTCCCTCTCTACTTCCCTCCTACACACACATTCACCTATCCTTATATATATACACACACACATATATCCCTTTCAACTGTTACTCGTAGCCACACCATTACCCATGACACACACGCATTTACATGTATACACACCCCCACGTATATGTGCACGCAATCATGTATATATGTATATGTATATTCGTATCCTAGATACCTAGGTACATATCCTACATACATATGATACATAAAGGCACGTTAATATATATGCCACTCACATATATGCATGATACCAAACACTTGGTGTGCACCACACTAGTATCGCACTACTCTACAATACTCTTATGATACGTCCAATATACCTCTACCAAACACTATCCAAGTCATATGAACTTATCTAAAATATTAATTAGAGCATAACTAGAACAATATAAAGATATTACAATATGTCGTGGAGAATTTGATATGTGTGTCACAGGTATCGGAGAAAAAATCTCTAAAATAACTGTATCATAGTGTATCGTGGTACGGCCTACTCGCATCCAATTATGGACACGTATCTAGCCACACATAAGTAAAATAAATCTAGATAGATCTAAATTACTAAATGACAAACACTTGGTGCACCAATCGCAGATATGCCCAAATTGGACAAAAAATTCAATGTAATTTCCACATAGAGGGTCATTAGAAGCTAATTCTTCTTCCTATAGGTTGTCCTAGTCCATGGGTGGATTTCTAATGGTTAAATTGAATAATTAGAGTCTACACAGAGGAGAAATTGAGATGTGTAAATATTGGGAGATGGATTCCCAATGCAAGGCTCAATGGACACGATTTGGACACAAACTCCTAGCCAATACTTCCTCTCCTGGTGCTCATTTCCTTCCCCAAGCTCCTAGGCTACTTGAATGATGATTGAGAAGAATGGAGAATGATTTAGAAAATATTTGTGGAGGAGTGGAATCAATTTGGAAAAGAACATCTGTCACTCCCCGATCCTGGAATACGTATTTTAATACGTAAACCGATAATTTGTATTTACCTCGTATTTATACTATATTTATTATGCAGTATTTCTTCATGCATTTCCCAAAAATATTTGACAAAATATTATTTCCTAATTTATTTTCTGTATTTGGGCCTACAATTTTGGCTCATTTGGGTAACCCATTCTTGGTTCACCAATGGTTCATCATGAACCCTTTGGTTCATCATGAACCCATGGGTCCAAGATCTTTATATATACTCATCTCATTCTCTTTCCTCCCATTTACTTCCTCTCATTTACTTCCTCCACCAACCAAGGCAAGTACCAACTTGCTGAAGAGAAGGATCCATAATTTTGTTAATGATTTTTACAAAACTATTTGCCAAAACATGTTCTTCTCCTCAATCTATACTAGTTTAGAACTTAGAAATTTCCATTTTGAAGCTTTGATTTTTGTAGATCTAAGTTTTAATCATTTTCGGATTTCTTTAGTTTTGATCTATTTTCGTTGAAGTTTTGTGGGTTTTGATGCTTCCATGTGGAAGAGAATTCCATTTCACCCAAGTTGGAACTTTGGAAATCCGGATTTGGAGTTCGGATGACCAAGTTATGTCGTTTTGAAGTTTTGGGTTCTGCCATGGTGTTCTTGCTGTTTGGAGAAGACAGTGAGCAGTGTACAGAGCTTCTTAGTTCACGCACACTGAGCTACGCGAGCTCTTTAGCACTGCGTACGCTGACTTAGGTACGCTTCCTGTTGGAAGCGTGTCTCCTGTAGCGTGCGTGACATTTCATCCATGCTGCTCCCTGTAACGTGCGTGACTTTTCACCCACGCTGCTCCCTGTAGCGTGCGTGACTTTTCACGCTGCTCTTTCCTTGAGCTTGCGTGACTTTTCATACAGCTCTTCCCTTGAGTCTGCGTGACTTTTCATGCAGCACTCTCCCTCGAGTCTGCGTGACTTTTCACGCTGCTCTTTCCCTTGAGCCTGCGTGACTTTTTACGCTGCTCTCTCCTTGAGCCTGCGTAACTTTTCACGCACGTTGCCTTGTGTAAGCCTGCGTGACTTTTCACGCACGCTGCCTTGTTTAAGCTTGCATGACTTTTCACGCACGCTGCCTTGTTGTGCGTATGCTTTTGATATTTTATTAGATATTATATGCCCATTTTATATCCTTACGCCTTTTGTCCCGAGCATGATATGAGCACTAATGTAACCCCGGAGAATAAAGTGTTCCTACCTGATACATGTACCTGAATGTCCCAGTTCTTGTTCATGCTCGACAAATGACTCGTAACTCCACATGGCGTATTTGCAATGATGCATTACACTAAGGAGGGTAGAACATGTTGACACACTGATTGACATGGATCCTCTTTGGGGTACTCGTACTAAAGTACGACTTTAGGAGGATAATTATGCAGGCCACAGCATGAGAGTCCAAGATTTCATCTAGGGTTAAACTAGGAAACTAAATATACTAGATGCATGGGGAGGACAAATCCCGAGATCATGTTACACCAGCCGCCTTGAGATATTGTCTTGACGTGCCGGCTGGTCTCCACGGATACTGTGTCATCCGCAACGAGCGAATGACTGTATCCGATTAATTTCTGCTATATATTACATGTTTTGGCAAGGTGGCCTTGCGAGGGACCTGTGCTCAATAACACCTGTCTACGCGAACCCCTTGGTTGGCTAGCCTTGCTGGAAATATACGATCTGAAGATTTTCTAATAACATGACGCGAGGATAACCTCGTCCCACTAGAAACTCGTAGACTTGATTGGCCGTGAAAATGACTTGCTTGTATCCTATTACCTTCCGCGAATAACCGAGGGAAGCGGACTGTCATGGTACGTGATCCAACCCATGTTCTTGTTTGATTGTTGGGTTGGTTATCGTACTATGACAGGCTGTGGACCGAAGTTATGAACGGAAGACTTATTCTGGTTGTGAAGTGCTACTTCTGTGAATGACTGAGGAACATGGTCTATCATGGTACATGATCCAACCCATGTTCTTGTTTGATTGTTGGGTTGGTTATTGTGCTGCGATAGGCTATCGACCGAAGTCACGATCAGGAGATTTTATTGTTTATACCTTCTATCTTATGTGAAAGTTATAGAGTACGATACGTCCCGACTCCATGCGGCACCTTTTGTCCTTGTTTGGTTGTAAGGGTGCCATATGGGTTCGAGGATGTGGCGCTACCCTATAATAGTAACATAAGTATTACTATTATCAGTCATTCTATTAGCTGGATTTTTAATCTTAACTCTTGTGCCCCTTTGGCGGTACTTGCTATTCGGGGCTGACCCCGCTGGTTTTGTTTGGCCAGATCTCGTAGCAGAGCCAGAGGACACGATCTTTCTCCCTGACATCCATGGTACATACTAGGAGCATGGCGGTTCGGGGACTCGAGTGGGTTTCTTCTCCACCACTCCTGCTTATACTTTTGCGGCGTTTAGCCACCGGCACCTGTTAGCCGGATTACTTGATATTTTGTGTCAGTACATAATTGTAATTAAACAGACTGCAGCTATGTATAATTTTGTACTCCTGACTCTCTGAGATAGCTAAATTATAAAGCTAGTCTCTCATGATCATTTTGATGAAGCGTCAGGGACGCCTTACTGCTTTATCTTTAATGTTCATTTATTTGCTGATGCGATTTGATTGATTGAGACATAGAACTCTGTGGGACCATAGGAGACTTGATTATAGCATGTACCCCCTAGTCTCTCGACAGCCACAATTGCTGTATGACGTTACGTACCTCATATGGAGTAGCTGGCCTAGTCCGTCTCCGTATTTCGGTACTGGGGCGTGATAAGGTTTTAGTGGTGGCCCATGCAGGTCTGATTTTCAGACTTGTGGGGTATTGCGAATTATTAGGAGTCTCAATCAAAACTTGTTCCCCTTGAAATTCTGTTTCGAATTCTCCGTCCTTGCCTTGATCTCTAACCTGACTTGCATCTTCGAAATCTTCCTCGTTCGGACTTGATAATCTTATATTCTTCTCTATAGGGGTGCTTCATTCTCAGTAGCGGGTGAGGCCCATGAGGAAGAGCAGCAAGAGCATGGCTCGACTGGGCAGCAACAGGGGAGAGAACCTTCTCCTGTGCAGGTACGAGCAGAAATGGAACCAGAGGCAGTGCAGCCGCAGGTTATTGGAACTCCTGCAGCACCAGCAGCGACGGCAGTACCAGATGCCGTAGCACTCCTCGAGATCGTTCGAGGGATTCTTGTCACTCACCAACAGCAACAGACTCGGCAGCAGGAGCAGAACGTGTTACTGAACCAGGGGATTCAGTTAGCTCTTGAGAGGAGTGCCGGGGTTGACTCGGGAGCATCAGGAAGGTTTTGTCGCTTGAACCCGAGGTATTTTGATGGCACGGAGGATGCCATCACTGTGGATGCATGGATTCAAGATATTGAAGCCATTCTTGTGGCAGCCAAGGTTCCAGATGATGAGAAGGTTGATCAGGTCAAATTAGTACTTCAGGATCTTGCCCACGACTGGTGGGCATCAGAAGAAGTTGGTATAAGGCGCCCTGTTCGTTGGACCACCAACAGTGACAGATTCAAGGCCAAGTATTTTGGCGTAGTAGCTCGATATGAGCTCCAGCAGAAGTTTATCAGTCTCAAGCAAGCAGGCAAGACCGTAGATGGGTATGCAGCAGAGTTCTGCAGATTGTGCCATTTTGCACCAGCAATGGTGGCAACGGAGCCAGAGAAAGCTATGAGGTTCCAACAGGGACTTCATTTGGAACTATTACAACTGGTGGAAGGACACGACTACCAGATGTTCGACGCTGTTTTGACGGCAGCTCGGAGGCACGAGCTTACCCAACAGAGGTTGGCATCGAGGACAGGAGGTCAGAAGAGATCTCATTCCCAGGTTGGAGGAGGAGGAATGCAGCGAACATCGGCACCAGCACCCGGTGTACGTATTCATGATGCAGAAGCGCCACGGAGGACGGCCGTGTCAACTAATACAGCGCCAGTTCGGTATCAGCAGCCGAGGAACCAGCAGCAGCGTCAGGGAGCACCCCAGGGCTGTACCTTCTGTGGAAGGCAGGGCACACGAGGGAGGTGTGCCGGTCAGCGAATGGCTTATGCTTGAGGTGTGGTAGTTCAGACCACCGTATCTCCACTTGTCCTGTGATGCAGAGGCCAGGAGGGCCAGCTCAGCAGTTTCCAGCATTGCCAGCTCCGGTGGCAACCCCGAGTGGAGGGCCAGTATTAGCAGTAAGGCCCCTAGCCCAGCGTTTACCAACGCAGGCTCAGATGTTTCGCCAGGCACAGGAAACCGAAGGCCCTCAGAGGCAGCAACAGCATGGTCGAGGAAGGCCGCAACAAGGAGCTCAGCGGGGCCAGGGCCAGGCTCTCACATTATCCTTGGGAGAGGCTCTAGCGTCTAGTGACGTGGTGGCAGGTAAAATTTTCGTCACCTCATTTCTCGCTGTAGCATTATTTGATTCAGGTGCTACTCATTCATTCATCTCTGCACGATATGCTACACGGATTGGATTAGAGTTTAAGGCATTGCCGGAGAGGATGGATATACTCACCGGCAATGGGATCGTAGAAGTTAGCAGAGTGTGCTTTTCATGTCTGGTGGAGGTGTGTGGGCATTTACTGCCCGCATCATTGATTGAATTCCCTATGGAGAATTTTGATGTCGTTCTTGGCATGGACTGGTTGAGAGACAGTCATGCGATAATTGATTGTAGAGGAGGTAGGGTTATATTCAGCGTTCCTGGGATGGAGCAGTTCATCTTTACTCGAACCTTGAAGAATCAGGCCGGAGGCGTCATCTCAGCAGCAGTGTCAGAGCCAGGGCAGATTCCGAGAGTAGTCGAAGATTTTCTCGACGTCTTCCCTGATGAGCTCCCAGGGATACTCCCAGTCAGAGAGGTAGAATTTAGTATTGAGTTAAACCCTGGAACGAGGCCTATTGCAGATAGAGTTTACAGAATGTCGCCGTCAGAGCAGGATAAGTTGTATCAACATGAAGAAGCGTTGAAGTCTAAGGGATTCATCCGAGACAGTAAATCGCCCTGGGCCGCGCCAGTGATTCTAGTTCCCAAGAAGGATGGGTCGACGAGGATGTGCATCGACTACCGCAAGCTGAATACAGTAACAGTGAAGAATAAGTACCCACTACCAAGGATTGATGACCTGTTTGACCAGTTGAGCAAGGCCAGCGTCTTTTCCAAGATCGATCTTCGGTCAGGATACTATCAAGTAAGAGTCCGGGAGCAAGACATACCGAAGACAGCATTCAGATCTAGATATGGGCATTATGAGTTTTTAGTAATGCCCTTTGGACTAACCAACGCCCCCGTAGTATTCATGGATTTAATGAACTGCATCTTTCTGCCGTATTTAGATAAATTTGTGGTGGTGTTCATAGATGACATTCTTGTCTATTCCAGCAGTGAAGAGGAGCATGAGAAACATCTTGGGACTGTCTTACAAACATTGAGGGAGCATCGACTTTATGCGAAGCTCGACAAGTGTGAATTCTGGTTAGATCACATTTCGTTCCTGGGGCATGTAATTTCTGGGGCAGGAGTGTCAGTGGATCCGAAGAAGATTGAGGCCGTAGAGCATTGGCCAGTCCCGAGAACGGTTACAGAAGTACGAAGTTTCTTAGGGTTAGCTGGTTACTACAGAAGGTTCGTGGCGGACTTTGCCAAGATCTCTGCACCCTTAACACGTTTGACGCACAAGGACGTAGAGTTTGTTTGGTCAGCTAGCTGTCAGGCATCATTTGAAGAATTGAAGAAGAGGTTGATCTCAGCCCCGATCTTGACGCTTCCGGTAGGAGCGGGAGGCTTTACAGTATATTGTGACGCATCTGGGAAGGGTCTTGGATGTGTATTGATGCAGCACGGAAAGGTGATAGCATATGCGTCTCGACAGCTTCGAGACCATGAGAAGAATTACCCGACTCACGATTTGGAGTTAGCAACTGTGGTGTTTTCACTCAAGTTGTAGAGGCATTATTTATACGGAGATCGGATAGAGATCTATACTGATCATAAGAGTTTGAAATACGTATTCACGTAGCGAGATTTGAATATGAGGCAAAGAAGATGGTTAGAACTGCTAAAGGATTTTGATTTAGATCTTCAGTATCATCCAGGCAAGGCGAATATAGTTGCAGATGCACTGAGTAGGAGAGACAGTGCCTTTATCTTGACCTCGCAGAAGCATATTCTAGAAGACCTTCAGAGTATGGGAATCGAAGTAGTTTTGCCAAGGGATATAGGAAGAATGACCAGTATGCAGATTCAGTCAACCTTAGTAGAGAGGATAAGGGCAGCACAAGCAGGAGATCCACAGACTCAGAAGTTGCGGTCGGAGTGTGAATCAGGCCGTAGGAAGGAGTTAGTGATTCATGAAGATGGTACGCTCAGGTTTGGAAATAGACTCTGTGTACCGAGTGGAGACCTTCGGCAAGAAGTTTTGTCCGAAGCTCATAGTTCTATTTACTCCATTCATCCAGGAGGAACGAAGATGTATCGAGATATCAGGCAGTTCTTTTGGTGGAATGGCATGAAAAAAGAGATAGCGAGATTTGTATCCAAGTGTCTGGTATGTCAGCAGGTGAAGGCCGAGCAGCAGAGACCAGCAGGATTGCTACAGCCGCTTCCTATCCCAGAATGGAAATGGGAGCACATCACGATGGATTTTGTGACCGGTTTACCTAGATCCCCGACTGGTAAGAATGCAGTCTGGGTAATAGTAGATCGACTCACGAAGGTCGCTCATTTTCTTCCCTTCCGAGTTGGACAGACTACTGAACAGTTAGCAAAAATGTACATGAAACAGATAGAAAGGCAACACGTTGTTCCAGTTAGTCTAGTATCAGATCGGGATACACGGTTTACTTCCCATTTTTGGCGGAGCTTGCACCAAAGTTTGGAAACCAAGTTAAGATTCAGTACTGCTTATCATCCACAAACTGACGGGCAATCAGAAAGAACCATTCAGACATTAGAAGATATGCTACGGGCGTGTACCTTAGATTTTGGCGAATCTTGGGAGGATCACCTTCATCTAGTGGAGTTCTCCTATAACAACAGCTATCAGGCTAGCATTCAGATGGCCCCGTTCGAAGCATTGTACGGAAGGAAATGCAGGTCCCCTTTGGCATGGGACGACGTCGGAGAACGGAAGTTGTTGGGGCCAGAGATGATCACGCAGACTGTGGAGATAGTTAAGTTGGTCAGAGAGCGTCTTCGAGTTGTACAGGACCGACATCGTCATTGGGCAGATCAGTATCGTAGGCCTCTAGAGTTTAGAGTTGGCGACCAAGTGTTTCTGCGGATTTTGCCTACTCGGGGTATCATCAGATTTGGAACCCGGGGAAAGCTTAGCCCAAGATACGTTGGTCCTTTTAAGATTCTCGCTCGGGTAGGCGATGTGGCTTATCGACTTGCCCTTCCGCCTTCGTTAACTGGCATACATGATGTGTTTCATGTGTCCCAATTACGTGGGTATGTCCCGGATCCGAGTCATGTCCTCGATCATTCTGAGTTAGTCGTTGGTACCGACCTAACTTACGAGGAGCAACCCGTATCTATTTTAGACCGGCGAGAGAAGGTACTCAAGAATCGGACGATAAACCTTGTCCGTGTTTCTTGGAACCATCACTCTCCGGAAGAGTCAAACTGGGAGCGCGAGGACGAGATCAGATCTCGGTATCCGCATTTGTTTGGCTAATAAGGTATATTTTTGTACCTTATTGACACGATTCCATGCTTATCTGCACCTGCTTGTTTTGTACTTTGTGATGTATGATAATAACTGCTATGATAGTTAACTTATATATGATTGTGCCTTGCTTGCCCTGATTTCACTATCCTGTCTTGGCTGGAATTCCGAGGACGGAATTTTTCTAAGAAGGGTAGAAATGTCACTCCCCGATCCGGGAATACGTATTTTAATACGTAAACCGATAATTTGTATTTACCTCGTATTTATACTATATTTATTATGCAGTATTTCTTCATGCATTTCCCAAAAATATTTGACAAAATATTATTTCCTAATTTATTTTCTGCATTTGGGCCTACAGTTTTGGCTCATTTGGGTAACCCATTCTTGGTTCACCAATGGTTCATCATGAACCCTTTGGTTCATTATGAACCCATGGGTCCAAGATCTTTATATATACTCATCTCATTCTCTCTCCTCCCATTTACTTCCTCTCATTTACTTCCTCCACCAACCAAGGCAAGTACCAACTTGCTCAAGAGAAGGATCCATAATTTTGTTAATAATTCTTACAAAACTATTTGCCAAAACATGTTCTTCTCCTCAATCTATACTAGTTTAGAACTTGGAAATTTCTATTTTGAAGCTTTGATTTTTGTAGATCTAAGTTTTAATCATTTTTGGATTTCCTTAGTTTTGATCTATTTTCGTTGAAGTTTTGTGGGTTTTGATGCTTCCATGTGGAAGAGAATTCCATTTCACCCAAGTTGGAACTTTGGAAATCCGAATTTGGAGTTCGGATGACCAAGTTATGTCGTTTTGAAGTTTTGGGTTCTGCCATGGTGTTCTTGCTGTTTGGAGAAGACAGTGAGCAGTGTGCAGAGCTTCTTAGTTCACGCACACTGAGCTACGTGCGCTCTTTAGAACTGCGTATGCAGACTTAGGTACGCTTCCTGTTGGAAGCGTGTCTCCTGTAGCGTGCGTGACTTTTCACCCACGTTGCTCCCTGTAGCGTGCGTGACTTTTCACGCTGCTCTCTCCTTGAGCTTGCGTGACTTTTCACACAGCTCTTCCCTTGAGTCTGCGTGACTTTTCACGCAGCACTCTCCCTCGAGTCTGCGTGACTTTTCACGCTGCTCTTTTCCTTGAGCCTGCGTGACTTTTCACGCTGCTCTCTCCTTGAGCCTGCGTAACTTTTCACGCACGCTGCCTTGTGTAAGCCTGCGTGACTTTTCACGCACGCTGCCTTGTCTAAGCTTGCGTGACTTTTCACGCACGCTGCCTTGTTGTGCGTATGCTTTTGATATTTTATTAGATATTATATGCCCATTTTATATCCTTACGCCTTTTGTCCCGAGCATGATATGAGCACTAATGTGACCCCGGAGAACAAAGTGTTCCTACCTGATACATGTACCTGAATGTCCCAGTTCTTGTTCATGCTCGACAAATGACTCGTAACTCCACGTGGCGTATTTACAATGATGCATTACACTAAGGAGGGTAGAACATGTTGACACACTGATTGACATGGATCCTCTTTGGGGTACTCGTACTAAAGTACGACTTTAGGAGGATAATCATGCAGGCCACAGCATGAGAGTCCAAGATTTCACCTAGGGTTAAACTAGGCAACTAAATATACTAGATGCATGGGAAGGGCAAATCCCGAGATCGTGTTACACCAGCCGCCTTGAGATATTGTCTTGACGCGCCGGCTGGTCTCCACGGATACTGTGTCATCCGCAACGAGCGAATGACTGTATCCGATTAATTCCTGCTATATATTACATGTTTTGGCAAGGTGGCCTTGCGAGGGACCTGTGCTCAATAACACCTGTCTACGCGAACCCCTGGGTTGGCTAGCCTTGCTTGAAATATACGATCTGAGGATTTTCTAATAACATGACGCGAGGATAACCTCGTCCCACTAGAAACTCGTAGACTTGATTGGCCGTGAAAACGACTTGCTTGTATCCTATTACCTTCCGCGAATAACCGAGGGAAGCGGACTGTCATGGTACGTGATCCAACCCATGTTCTTGTTTGATTGTTGGGTTGGTTATCGTACTATGACAGGCTGTGGACCGAAGTTATGAACGGAAGACTTATTCTGGTTGTGAAGTGCTACTTCTGTGAATGACTGAGGAACATGGTCTATTATGGTACATGATCCAACCCATGTTCTTGTTTGATTGTTGGGTTGGTTATTGTGCTGCGATAGGCTATCGACCGAAGTCACGATCAGGAGATTTTATTGTTTATACCTTCTAACTTATGTGAAAGTTATAGAGTACGATACGTCCCGACTCCATGCGGCACCTTTTGTCCTTGTTTGGTTGTAAGGGTGCCATATGGGTTCGAGGATATGGCGCTACCCTATAATAGTAACATAAGTATTACTATTATCAGTCATTCTATTAGCTGGGTTTTTAATCTTAACTCTTGTGTCCCTTTGGCGGTACTTGCTATTCGGGGCTGACCCCGCTGGTTTTGTTTGGCCAGATCTCGTAGCAGAGCCAGAGGACACGATCTTCCTCCCTGATATCCATGGTGCATACTAGGAGCATGGCGGTTCGGGGACTCGAGTGGGTTTCTTCTCCACCACTCCTGCTTATACTTTTGCGGCGTTTAGCCACCGGCACCTGTTAGCCGGATTACTTGATATTTTGTGTCAGTACATAATTGTAATTAAACAGACTGCAGCTGTGTATAATTTTGTACTCCTGACTCTCTGAGATAGCTAAATTATAAAGCTAGTCTTTCATGATCATTTTGATGAAGCATCAGGGACGCCTTACTGCTTTATCTTTAATGTTCATTTATTTGCTGATGCGATTTGATTGATTGAGACATAGAACTCTGTGGGACCATAGGAGACTTGATTGTAGCATGTACCCCCTAGTCTCTCGACAGCCACGATCGCCGTATGACGTTACGTACCTCATATGGAGTAGCTGGCCTAGTCCGTCTCCGTATTTCGGTACTGGGGCGTGACAACACCAAATTTGGAGAAGTGTGCACAAATGAAGAGGTGAGAGAGTATGCTCTCTACTAAATTAGGGTTGACCGCATAGTCTCCCCCTCTATGCAATGCACAATGCCATAAATACCCTTCCAAGTTTGTCAAGTATGCTAATATAATTAGTAAAATCTTCTAATCTTATTATGGTAATTAGACCAATCCTTATTTATTAAATGGAATGGCTTAATTGAGTCTAATTGGGTCTAGTTTAGAGTGTTGGTCCAAGTGTCATGTCAAATCTAATTGGGTCCACTAGCATGAGTCCAATAAATAGGCTGGCCAACTAACCATAATAATTATCACTATAATTAAATAGATAAATATGCATAATATATAAATAATGCAAAATGGCAATAAATGACCATATCTAGAAATATGGTAGTGACAGAAAGTCACAAGCAACAAAATTGGTTCAGCCTGGACACACGTTCGTAAAATGGACGCCACCGACAAACCATATGAAACCACATGGGTTTCTAAGTACAGATAAAATAGACACGTAGGGCTTCACGTTAGTTTTTGTTTTACAGCAAACGGACATCAGAAAGTAGATCAAACACATCGAGGAAGATAACAAACATGTTGGTTCGTAGAGGATTGTGTTGCAGGAATTGGCTGACTTGTAAGGCTATTTTGGGTATTATAAGGGCTTATGAATGTGTGGGGGGTTGATAGGACGGTAGAGGGGCGTGTTAGCTTCGCAATGAACCCTCGTGGGGTGCCACGGGAGGTCGAGAATGGGTACAAAACTTCTATACACCGCAAGGTGCTGTCGGCGGCCTAGGCTAGGAGCAGTTTTGTCGTTTAAAGGAGGGGGTGATCGGCCCTATCTAGGTGAAGAATATATAGGGAAAGGTGGGGGAAAGAGTTAGAATTTCATAGAAATTGATTTAAAGAGATTTGGTTGAGTTTTGGTAACCCAAAAAGATATGATGAGATATATCCCAAAGATTTAATTGGGTTTCCTAATATGGAAAGAAAAATATTGAGTGGTGTATAATGGATCCAATCAAATATGGCTATTACTTAATTGATAAAAATCAATCAAATATGTGTCTATTAGGTTATAACAATCTAGGATAGGCTCCACTAAGCTATTTGGACTAGGTTCGATGAGTCAAAATAATTTACCGAGTCTTAATAGACTCTGAAAGTCTACTAATTGGGTCTTGTGTGCCATTTGAAAATCAATAGCACATGGAAACTCAATTGAGTGGGACACCATTGACATGTGTGTAGTAGGCTCAAAATAGGTCAAAATCATATATTAGGTCAAAGAATTTGGATCGGGATTGGGTCTCAAACTAGACTTGAAAAATACACAATTTTACGGTAAGGGCTAAAATGACTATTTTGACCCTAAAGTTCTACAAGAAAAATGTAATGCAAGGGAACATGTTTGAGTGGGACATAATATACCAAAATGAAGGTAGACTCGCCTAGAACACGAATATGAAACTTGCTTCGAGAAATTGGTTAATGTTATGCTTCAAAAATTAAATCTACAACAAAGTGCCTATATAGTCATAATTAAAAATAACATATAATTTAATAAATCAAAAAATTAAAAAAAATTAAAAAATTCCTAAAAATTAGAGGGCTTACAATCTAGCCACCTTAAAAGAATTTTGCCCTCGAAATTCAAAATAATGCTCACTAAGCAAGAACCATGCTAACGTAACTAGGAATAGTTCAAAGGGGTACACTACGTCACTACGGTCTCTCCGAATAACTCGATTAACAATCAATCATAAATAATTTCCTTATGCAATGTTCCTACCATAAAACTATAAATGGTTATCTCTAGTTACCTCTCCTGGTGTTGGCAGTATTGCAACGATCATGTAAAAGGTTTGTCCTCCTTGACCATCAAGCCAAGAACTTAATTACTAGTCCCTTAACCACTATATCCTCGATCCTCTATAACTTTTAAATCTACTGACTAATTTTTTCATAGGTCTTGTCCTTGAAAATTGACCATTCTAAAATCAAATAGTAATAATAATCTTTAACCATTCTAGTGCTCGAAAATTGATTTCATCGATATTTCTTAAAATTCTCAAAATTTTAAATGTAAGTCCACTCTTACCTTAATCTCCTCAAAATTTGAATAATAAAAAATTATTCAATATATCATCTTGCAAATTTTGAATTTTTAAATTTTGTAACCTTCAAATTTTAAATTCGGTTTCTATCCTCAAAATTTTAATTGATGATTCGTCCCTCAAACTAAAAATTTAAAAATTCCTCTAATTATATTTTCTTAAATAATATATATATATATATATAAAAATAAAAATAAAATATATATATATATATATATATATATATATATATATATATATTATATTTATTTATTTATATTTATATTTATATTTATATTTTATTTTATATGTGTGTGTGTGTGTGTGTGTGTGTGTATTCAAAATTTCAAATTCAAACTTCAAGACACATTTCTCCTTAACTCAAATATTTATCCTCAAAAATTTTCTTTTATTGTTAACATTTAATAAACATAAATGTTCTTCTAAAAAATTCATGAAGTCAAAAGCACTAAAATATCTCTATTTTATTTTACTTTATTTCCTTTCTCAATCATCATCATCTAAGTGTTATACCTTTAAAGTATAACATCCCATTTCTAATTTGACTTTCAACACAACTAGTACCTACATTAATTTTTTTTATAATTATAAGATTATATCTTATGAAAACCTTCTCAAAGTTTAAATTAAATCCAATCTCCATCCTCTTGAGTTTATAAATTCATAAATACTTCTTCAATCATTAATTCACCAGTAATAAGTCATATTGTGCCTTGAGGACATCTATCCACCTTTGCTCATACTACCCCAACAAATACATGTTGTCATAGAATTTTATGACCCTTTCCCACTAACTACAAAAAATCAATACAACTATATAGCTATGGCATATGTCACAATCAACCCCCTCATATCTATCAAGCAGCCAAAATTTATAAGCAAACTAATTTACACAATTATCTAAGAAATACTGATAAATTTTATAAAATACGATCATTCGTCACTCCGAAATAAGAAGAGATGAGAGGCATAGGAGAATAGTTGAGTGCAAATTCGAGGTTCAAGAGCAGTAGAAAAATTCTAAGAGAATTGTCAAGGCAATTGTGGATTGAGAAACCTAAGAGTCAATCCTATTTGCAGGCCTGCTCGGTATAGTAATATTACTAAAATAGCTAACTCGACCTACATGGGCCACTAAAAAAATATTTAACGCACCAGTCCTAAAATACGTAGGACTAGAAATACATATATATGCCAGCTATGTATCAAGTTGACTCCAGCCTAGCTCGAATATGCATAAGCTATCTTGGTATTCTAAATCTATCTATCTATTCAACTATCATTTTTTATCTCAATCCGCATAATAAGAAATATCAAGAATAAATAATATATATCATGGTCTGTAGTCTAATAATATATATGTTCGATTAGACCCGAAGAACGATATGGGTTTATAAACTGGGCTAAATAGCATAATATAAAAAATGGATAAAACATAGAAGCACGATAATATACCTGAATAGAATATAGAAATAGCTCCACGATTAGCAGACTACTCTGCATAAGCAACTACCTGAGAGATCATCAGGTCCCCAGGGGACATAGTAAGGTACAAAAAATATGCCAATGTAACAATTAAAAAAATATGAACTAAAGGAATAACTACTATAACCAGTCTAAGCGATATGCACGTGAGAATATGTTCTGGATATCAGGCTTCAGGCCACTAAGGCTCATAAGCCTCTCAGCAGGCAAACACCTAAGGTACCGTATCGTGGGACCAAGGGTGAACTAGGATAATAAACACTAAAGCTCTACTACAGAGACAACGACAAACTTGAATAACATAACCAAGTTTTAAGCATGGAAAAGAGGCCAAACTATAAAAATAACCTGGTATGACAGTCATGTTCTTCCCACCCCATGTCAAGATCTAACAAGTCGAGTCGAGTCCAATATAGCAAGTCATAAGTGCAAGCAAAAATCTAGTATCCTATCATGAAGTCCAAAACACGAATACTCATATATGACTATGTATCATAAATCATGTCAGTATCATGTGGTCTATCATGTCAATGAACACAAATATGGTATACACAATGCCTAATGTCGATACTTGATAACTACAAGATATCATCGGCACCCGAATATAATACGGACGCAAAGTACCAACTAATCCTACATCCTAAATGATAATAAACAAGAAATAAAATATGACAATAAAAAGAAAGGACGATAAACTGAAACATTGGCAATGTACACTTGTATGTACTCCCCAAGTTTGCATATTACGGTTCGACTCTGATACCCTCGGTCATACCGTCTCGTATTCCTAGAATAAATATACATACTACCAATCAACGACATATCGATGCCACAAACACACTATATTTACAACCATACTATATATAGCATCGACTTAACATATTCTAACTAGACTTGTACCATACCATATTTAGCTACATCTAATATACTTAGTATCAAGTCACCACGATAAAAATAATATTTTTATAAAATTAAAATATAATATTTAATTCTAAAGTATTTTCTAAAAATATTAATAATCATTATTTAAGTATAATATATGCTATAAACTAGTCTTTAACTAGTATACCAAACTAGTATCAAAAGTAGTCGACCATCTGACCCGATTGAACCCAAAAATAAATAAATTTAAAATAATAGTTAAATCTGGAATAATTTAGTAAATATGAAAACTATGATTTTTACATAAAAAAGCACAAAATAATCATATTTGTAAAAATATTACAAAGTTTTGGGTTCGAATACCACATTAGTTTCAAAGAAAATCAACGTTCGACAACTTGAACGATGGAAACAATTTTTTAAAATATGAAAAACTCTATAAGATGGCTAACGAGCATATTAGAATGATATAACGAGGTATTAGGAGTAGTACCAATATTTTTTTAAGAGGTCGAAGTGCTCCACAAGTCATCGGAAACTCACACGCAACAAAATTGGTTCAGCCTGGACACACGTTCGTAAAACGGATGCCACGGAGAAACTGTACGGAACCACGACGGTGGCCAATTGATATGAAAATAGACACGTAGGGCTTTGTATTAGTTTTGGTTTCATGGCAAAATAATATTAGAAAGTATATAAAATACATCGAGGAAGATGACAACCTGCTGGTTCACACAAAATTATGTTGCTGGAACTGGCTGACTTGTATGGCTAATTTGGGATACTATAAAGGGTTGTGAACATATTGGGGGTTAATAGGATGGTAGAGGGTCGCGTTAGCTTCGTAACGAACCCTCGTAGAGCGTCACGGGATGTCACGACCCGATCCCAAATTATTTGGTCGAATCGGATCATGCCCAGCCTGCACCGTTGTGAGACGACGGCAGTAAGTTGTTCTATATGCAGGTATTCACAACAACATCTATACTTTTGTCACAACTCGAATATACAAAACTTTTAAAAACTTTTTATTCAACAATTGAAAAGTACAACTGGAAATGAAAGAACTGAAATAAAGTGTTGAATTCAAATTAACAAGCTCCAATACAATAAAACTAGAAAATAGGAAAACAACTAGCTAGACAGTCGGCTCATCAACGTCTAGTTCTGTGTCCTCCAAGGGGCACTCTGGCAAGACCACAGGGTACAATATCGGGTTATAGTAGCAATTGTACAATAGCTCAGCATCCTCAATGTCACCTAAAAATGTTGATCTCCAGTCAGGAGGGAGCAAGTACGAAAATGTATCTCACATTTCAAGTAATAATGGAAAAGTGCAGGCTAATGTCACGACCCGATCCCAACTAATTGGGTCGAACCGGATCATGCCCAGCCTGCACCGTTGTTGAGACGGCGGCAGTAAGCTGTTCCATTGCAGGTATTCACAACAACACAATTATATTTGTCACAACTGTTCTATTCGAAAATGAAACTTTGTTTAATAAAATATTCAGAAGTACAACTGGAAATGAAATGCTGAAATAAACTACAAACTCCAAATAAAGGAGAAAATGCAGAAAAGAAAAACTATCTAATCATCTGGTTCTGTAGTCCCAGGATCAGCGTCCTCCAGAGACGACTCTGGTACCTTCGCAGGGTAGAGGACCGGGTCATAATAGCTATTATAGTATAGCTCTTCATCCTCAGTGATACCTAAAATGTTGTCTCCAGTCAGGAGGGAGCAAAGTACAACTACGAATATCCAATAATTCAAATAATAATTTGAAATTTGCAATGTTAAACAATTTGAAATACTTTAACAATATTTTTCACAATTCTACAATTGAAAACAATGTGATTTGAGTAGGTAACGAACTATGACCGGCTTGGGATGATTCAATTATATCCTAATGATACGGTCCGGCCTATCCTCGTGTATAGGAGGAATCAGCTCGCACAATCAATGATGCAATATAGGGGTATTGGTCATAGATGCTACACTACTCCCCCAATATCCCGAGTCAATCAGATTCAATCAATGAGTCAATATTCGAACTCTAGGAGAGAGTTTCGTGTAGCAATGTGGTTTAAAATTGCAATAAAATAATTACTAGATAAATTACCAAATAGACATAACTGTACTTGCCTTAAATTCCAATTGGACGAGATTTGTACTTCAAGTTGACGATCAAGAGCTTCCTCGAAATCCTACATTTCGGGAATTTGTCTCAGAAACAAACTCTAAAAATATCTAGTTACAATCTCTATTTGTCTTTCCTAGTCAATTTTAGTTGTTAGTTAACAAACACAACATCACAGCGTTTACTAGTTTGTTGAAGTTAAGAAATTCAATTTACTTTGGTTTTTGGGTAAAACTTGCTTTTATCAAATTACGTAAAAAACTTGGTATATATTCATTTGAAAACTTTGACTTAAAATATAAAGAATAAATTTTCTTTTCCTTAAAAATGAGAAAATCATGAGTTTATAATATCTTTGATTTTTCCTACGCTTTCCACAAACCCAGAACATAAAATGAAAATTACTTCCTGCTTATTACAGGCCTGGGCTTATGCCCTTACAATTACAATAAATTGAAATAAGAAAAGAAACTGGTTAGTCCAAAAATTATCTACAATTTAACAAAAACTAATAAATTTCTAAAATATTATTTTAAGAAAATTATAAGTCTCAGACTCTGGTCCAAACTTCATTTTCAACTATTCTGCCTCAACGTCCGGTCGAACCGGTACGTTTGCATTTCGTTGGGGCCCAGTAACCATTTATGGTTGTCGCCCAAAAATACCAAAATCATTTTAAAACCATTTTATTAATTTTCCCGAAAATTTCGGCAGCATTCCCTCTGTTTTCGGTCAACCCAAGAACTGGGAAACGCTCCGATTTTCCTGTAAAATAACTCCCAAAACCCGAAATATATATATATATATCCATAGAATATATTTTTTCCAAAGCCAACACAACATTTCTGATATAATAACGGAATTCCCTAAAACTCGAAACCATTCCGAATCAAAATTTCCCAAGAGAAACATCTCCAGCATTGTCATATAACCAAAAATTCCAACAGAACTCAAAGAGCCCAATATGAACCAACAAAACCAAATCAGGAATTTAATTTTAATCTCAAAAAATGTTTCCGAAAAATATCAGAAAACCGTCACAGAACCATTTTCCAAGGAAACGAATCCACAGAACATTTTCCGAAAACTGTCGGAAAATCCAAAAATAAAAACGGAACGAATCCGTAACCGTAGACCCGAATTCTGAAGGAATCGGTTGGACCATCTCATCACAGACAAATAAAATACGGGATCCAGAGATTACCCAAACCGACGGAATCCGAAGTGATACCTCGGACTCGGAATAGCGAAAACGCGGAAACGGAACCCGGGAAACGCTGTGCACGCGTCCAGCAGCGGACCGAAGCGCTCGAGTCGGACAGGGGCGGCCACCGGGGCAAACACCGGCGGTCAGCGGGTCGCCGGAGGGTCGGGCGCCGGCCAGGGAGCGGCGGCGGAAAAGGGGGCGCCGGCCTGGGGTCGATCGGCCCTGTACAGCGGCGGGCTCCGGTAGGGGTGCTCGGCTCGGGTTCGCCGGAATTTGGGAATTAGGGCACAGACTTGGAGTAATTTGTAATGGAGAAGGATGGATGAGGGTAGTTTATATAGGAGAGGAGAAATGGGGTTACCGGAGTGAGAACTCGAAGGGCCATGTCGACGGTTACGGAATGCTCGGTCGCATACGTTGGAGAGAAGAAGAGACTCCATCGTTGGTTAAATGAAACCAACTCATGGTTAGGACAAGAAAGAGAAGAATACATTAAATACCAAATAAATGGTGCACCTACACTTACTGATGATACCAAAATAATGTCCATTTCTATATTAATCTCCAATTATGGGTTTTTAAGCCCAACTAAAAAAAAACTCAACTAAAACTTTTAGCCCAAATATTAGTATTAACCCATTGTTATAAAAAATCCTTTATTTAATTTTTTAAAAAAAAACATTTTTTTTTAACCAATAAATTATTCTCTTTTTAGACAAAAATCAATTTTAAACAAAATTTCTAAAAATTAACTAATTTCATGAAAACATTTTTATTAATCAAAAATTTCTAAACATTAATTATTAGAAAACTTTTGAAACAGGGTTTCACAACCTTCCCTCCTTAGAAAATTTCGTCCTCGAAATTTAAGCTTTTAACCTCTGCTAGTAAATTCTAAAATTTAATGTGTCACATCAATAAAATTTTAGTTCAATCACATATCGTATCAAACCCAACCAATTTATATTTCTTGATTAACATTTCAAAGCTCATCCTCGAAATTTGAATTTGAACAATAATCCACCGATCCTATTCTTCATCATTTTTTTTTCAACTCAAGTAATAAATAATAACTATTTATGCCAAATCTCAAAATCTCCAATATCCTCAACTCCTCGAAATTTGGTTTTCCGCAAAATTTTAAAATTTTGAATCAAATCCAATCCTTAAACGTTAAATTTAACTTCAATGCTCCAAACAAACTTTAATTTTCAATCTTCAAATACAACCTTTAAATTTATATCTTGTAATATAATGATAATCTTCTTAAAACTCAAATTCAATCATACTACATCCCTCAAAACTTGTGATTTTACAAAATCGTCACTGTGCCATATCAATTCTTCAACTCTTTTATTTAAATAAATTCTATCCTTAAATTTTAATTCTACAAAGCTTCCACTTTCCACCTTAGAAAATATCAGATTTAAAATTTTACCCATCAATTCCAATTCCAGTAAGAAATCAAATCATAAGATCAAAATCTTTATTGCTAATCTTTTTTTTTTTTTTACTAATGTTAATTCGATAAATAAGTTTTTCTCCTCATTCAAATAAAATAATTTTCTCAAAAGTCAAAATTCAATCTTGGTCACGTAAATGCTTGTCTCCAAGAATTTATAGAACTTCCACAGATTTGATTTCCTCTTTAACCTAAAGTTCATCCATCTCAATTTCAAAATTCAAATTCAAACATCAAAAGATTCAAACACAACCTTCTCAAAGATTTAAATTTAATCATGGCTACTCTCTCTCCTTTAATAAAGCGCAAGATGATCATCTCAATATAATTATCCTGCCGTGAGGATCTATAAAATAGTTTTTTAAAAATAACATACCATAAGTTTTAAATAATTCGACAAACAAATATATCACACAAAAAAAAACTTACTGTCATTTCACAAATCAAATTCCTACATAAAATAAATGAGAAAAATTGTAAAATAAAAAAAAATTATACTTCAAAAACTTTGATAACCTTTAAATGGGATTCTTAAATCAAAATTTTACTTTCAAAACTGAAATCATAACGTTTCATATATATCTCATATCTAGAGACAACTAATTTAAAACTCCAAGCCACATCACCAAAATTTATTTGTGTTAATCTACCAAATTTAAATCCTCTAATGATATTCTTCCCTCAATTGGTAGATTTTATATTCAATCAATTACATCTTCGAAAATATTTAATCAAAACTTCTTGTGGCCTATCATTACAAAAATTGTTCTCCTTAAAATCAAAAGTGTCAACTCTTCAAAGTCAATATAAAATTTAATTCTAAGATGCATATGATATTATTACTCAAATAAGATCTTTTCCTTTATTAATTTTCACTAAACTCAAGTTCATATTATCGGGTGCAATCTTCTTAATTTTTTTTTTTTAATATCCTCAAAAAAAAATTTTACATCATAAAATTAATCACTCAACTTTTAGATTCATATCCCTTATAGAAATCTTATAGGTAATAATCTTCAACTTTATTTTACTACATCACTCTCGAAAATCATAATCTTTACTCTTTATCTTTATCATTATGAGAAATAATCCTCTAGATACTCAATTTCTCTATTCCATCAAGTTCAAATGTTTAACTTCATATAAAATTTTAAACATTTTCCTTAACAGAATATCAAGGTTCAAACTTTTCCAAACAAAACTTTCAAAATTTTATGTGCAAGCCTAGTATCTCAATCCTCAAATTTTAAGTTTTTCAAAATGTTTCAATTTTTAATACCCCTTAATCTCCTCGTAATCTTTAAAGTTAAATCTTCCAATAAAATCTTTAATGTTTACGTGATGACCATAGTTTCACAATCCTCGAGAAAATTTAAAATCTTTACAACCATAATTCAAATTCCAGATACTTTAATCCCTTCAAAGTAAATCTCTTGTTCTCTATTTCTATTATCTCTCGAGTCAAAATTACCAAACTGAGAAATCAAAATTTTTTTTTATATATATAAAATTTTAAATTTCAATGCATCAAGAAAATTCTCATTGTATAGTATCAAAGATTCAGTCTTGCTACTAGAACTCTTTCTATAAATTACATAAATTTAAAATTTACCATCAAGGAATCATGTTGAAATATTATGGTACTCGAGATTCAAGCATCAAGGAACTAAAAGCGAAAGAAAGAAGGCAAAAATCAAGGAAAATAAAAGTCAACAGGAAATTACTACCAAAAGGAATATAAATTCACTAGGAGTAAAATCAATAAGAATCAAAGAAAACAAGATCGATAGGAAACAAAATTAATAAGTATTAACTCAAATAAAGGTCGTAAGAGCAAAATCAATAGGAACTACAATTTAATAAACTAGCACTAATGGGAAACTACAATTAATAAGAAGATTAAAACTAATAGGAACTAAAGCATTAGGAACTAAGATTGAATAAGGCTAACTAACAATCGAAGGAATAAATGAGAAATTAAATTAACTAATCTAGGAAACAAAATTAAATATGTAATGGAAAAAAAAATTAAATCAATCACATGACATCAACTAGTATCAACCATCCTCTAGAAAGTTTTAGGATCAAACATAAGCAAGATAACCTACCAACTATAAGCAAGCAAAAATAGGTACATATATAAATAGATGATTCCGGTCCTATATTGTGACAATTTGATGTTCTAGTGTCTTATTTGTCTCTAGGTAAGTTTTCCTAAGTTGTTGATTTCAGACCTGCATGGGCCACCACTAAAAACATGTCACGACCCGATCCCAACTAATTGGGTCGAACCGGATCATTCCCAGCCTGCACCGTTGTTGAGACGGCGGCAGTAAGCTGTTCCATTGCAGGTATTCACAACAACACAATTACATTTGTCACAACTGTTCTATTCGGAAATGAAACTTTGTTTAATAAAATATTCAGAAGTACAACTGGAAATAAAATGCTGAAATAAACTACAAACTCCAAATAAAGGAGAAAATGCAGAAAAGAAAAACTATCTAATCATCTGGTTCTGTAGTCCCAGGATCAGCGTCCTCCAGAGACGGCTCTGGTACCTTCGCAGGGTAGAGAAACGGGTCATAATAGCTATTATAGTATAGCTCTTCATCCTCAGTGATACCTAAAATGTTGTCTCCAGTCAGGAGGGAGCAAAGTACAACTACGAATATCCAATAATTCAAATAATAATTTGAAATTTGCAATGTTAAACAATTTGAAATACTTTAACAATATTTTTTACAATTCTACAATTGAAAACAATGTGATTTGAGTAGGTAACGAACTATGACCGGCTTGGGATGATTCAATTATATCCTAATGATACGGTCCGGCCTATCCTCGTGTATAGGAGGAATCAGCTCGCACAATCAATGATGCAATATAGGGGTATTGGTCATAGATGCTACACTACTCCCCCAATATCCCGAGTCAATCAGATTCAATCAATGAGTCAATATTCGAACTCTAGGAGAGAGTTCCGTGTAGCAATGTGGTTTAAAATTGCAATAAAACAATTACTAGATAAATTACCAAATAGACATAACTGTACTTGCCTTAAATTCCAATTGGACGAGATTTGTACTTCAAGTTGACGATCAAGAGCTTCCTCGAAATCCTACATTTCGGGAATTTGTCTCAGAAACAAACTCTAAAAATATCTAGTTACAATCTCTATTTGTCTTTCCTAGTCAATTTTAGTTGTTAGTTAACAAACACAACATCACAGCGTTTACTAGTTTGTTGAAGTTAAGAAATTCAATTTACTTTGGTTTTTGGGTAAAACTTGCTTTTATCAAATTACGTAAAAAACTTGGTATATATTCATTTGAAAACTTTGACTTAAAATATAAAGAATAAATTTTCTTTTCCTTAAAAATGAGAAAATCATGAGTTTATAATATCTTTGATTTTTCCTACGCTTTCCACAAACCCAGAACATAAAATGAAAATTACTTCCTACTTATTACAGGCCTGGGCTTATGCCCTTACAATTACAATAAATTGAAATAAGAAAAGAAACTGGTTAGTCCGAAAATTATCTACAATTTAACAAAAACTAATAAATTTCTAAAATATTATTTTAAGAAAATTATATGTCTCAGACTCTGGTCCAAACTTCATTTTCAACTATTCTGCCTCAACGTCCGGTCGAACCGGTGCGTTTGCATTTCGTTGGGGCCCAGTAACCATTTATGGTTGTCGCCCAAAAATACCAAAATCATTTTAAAACCATTTTATTAATTTTCCCGAAAATTTTGGCAGCATTCCCTCTATTTTCGGTCAACCCAAGAACTGGGAAACGCTCCGATTTTCCTGTAAAATAACTCCCAAAACCCGAAATATATATATATATCCATAGAATATATTTTTTCCAAAGCCAACACAACATTTCTGATATAATAACGGAATTCCCTAAAACTCGAAACCATTCCGAATCAAAATTTCCCAAGAGAAACATCTCCAGCATTGTCATATAACCAAAAATTCCAACAGAACTCAAAGAGCCCAATATGAACCAACAAAACCAAATCAGGAATTTAATTTTAATCTCAAAAAATGTTTCCGAAAAATATCAGAAAACCGTCACAGAACCATTTTCCAAGGAAACGAATCCACAGAACATTTTCCGAAAACTGTCGGAAAATCCAAAAATAAAAACAGAACGAATCCGTAACCGTAGACCCGAATTCCGAAGGAATCGGTTGGACCATCTCATCACAGACAAATAAAATACGGGATCCAGAGATTACCCAAACCGACGGAATCCGAAGTGATGCCTCGGACTCGGAATAGCGGAAACGCGGAAACGGAACCCGGGAAACGCTGTGCACGCGTCCAGCAGCGGACCGAAGCGCTCGAGTCGGACAGGGGCGGCCACCGGGGCAAACACCGGCGGTCAGCGGGTCGTCGGAGGGTCGGGCGCCGGCCAGGGAGCGGCGGCGGAAAAGGGGGCGCTGGCCTGGGGTCGATCGGCGGGTCGGGCGCCGGCCAGGGAGCGGCGGCGGAAAAGGGGGCGCCGGCCTGGGGTCGATCGGCCCTGTACAGCGGCGGGCTCCGGTAGGGGTGCTCGGCTCGGGTTCGCCGGGATTTGGGAATTAGGGCACAGACTTGGAGTAATTTGTGATGGAGAAGGATGGATGAGGGTAGTTTATATAGGAGAGGAGAAATGGGGTTACCGGAGTGAGAACTCGAAGGGCCATGTCGACGGTTACGGAATGCTCGGTCGCATACGTTGGAGAGAAGAAAAGACTCCATCGTTGGTTAAATGAAACCAACTCATGGTTAGGACAAGAAAGAGAAGAATACATTAAATACCAAATAAATGGTGCACCTACACTTACTGATGATACCAAAATAATGTCCATTTCTATATTAATCTCCAATTATGGGTTTTTAAGCCCAACTAAAAAAAAACCCAACTAAAACTTTTAGCCCAAATATTAGTATTAACCCATTGTTATAAAAAAATCCTTTATTTAATTTTTTAAAAAAAAACATTTTTTTTAACCAATAAATTATTCTCTTTTTAGACAAAAATCAATTTTAAACAAAATTTCTAAAAAATTAACTAATTTCATGAAAACATTTTTATTAATCAAAAATTTCTAAACATTAATTATTAGAAAACTTTTGAAACAGGGTTTCACAGCTAAACAGTTAAAACAATATTTTCTTGCAATTTAACAATTTAAAACAATGTAATTTGAATGCGTAAACGTCTATGACCGGCTTGGGTTGTACAATAGCATCCTAGCGACGCGATACGGCTTATCCCCGTGTGTAAGAGGGGTAAGCTCGCACAATTATGCAATATAAGGGGTATTGGTCATAAACGTTACACTATTCTCCCAATATTCCCACAATCAATATCAATCAATATTTGAACCCTAGGAGAGGGTTTCGTGTAGTAATGTAGTTTTAAACATGCAACTTGACAATTACTAAATAAAATGCAAGAAAACAAATCCGTAACTTGCCTCTGTTGATTGACTGGATCGGGAATGTCGGTACCGAGGAGGAAGTCAAGTACGTCTCCGAGATACTACAGTTGAGAACCTTGACTTAGAACCATAATAAAACTATTCTAGGTGTGCTAGTTACAATCTCTAGAAGCAGACCCTAGTCAGGTTTTAAGTTATTAATTAATCTACCGAAAATTGTCTAACATTGCAATCTACGTTCGTTATCATTTTAATTGAATAAGTCGGTTACTGATTAATTGGGAAAAATAGCAATTACTGGTTAATTTGGCAAAACTTTGTATTTTATAATATATATAAAACTAGACTTTTCTTTAAATAAGGAAAAATATGAATTGCTAAATTACCAGATTATTTATTGTGAGAAAACTTATTAATTTTCTTTATAAAATATATATCCATTTTATATTCTACGCATTTAACGGCGAATCAACATTCTAGAAAAATAAGGAAAAGCTATGCTACACAATACATGGTCACAGAGAAATAAAGAAAAAACTAGGCTTATGCCCTTACAAAATTTTACACAAATTAATTAATCCTAAGGCGAGCTCTGAGTGCCGCGAATGGTCCTAACAGCAGGCCGAGATCCTGCACCATAAATACTAAAAGCAGTACCAGTTCTAAAATAAATTATAATTAAATTAAAAAATTAAAGAGTCTCAGACTTGGTCGTGCAATCTCATGTCGTTGGCTAAAGCCCTAACGTACAGGAAATCCTATAGCGTTTGTGTTTCGTCGAGGCTCATTCGACCGTTATGGTCGATGCCTAACTGGTGATACAAAATCTATAAAATCCAAAAACTAACAAAATCCAATCTATAAATCATTTTGCAAAGACCGGTTTTCTTTGGAAAATAGGTTTTATTCAAATTGCTATTTTTATAAGAAAATCGCTTTTTAAAATATTTCCTGAAAATTTGGGCAGCATCTCCTCTGTAATTGAGACAACCCAATCCTAGGAGGATGCCAATCCGCAACACAAATAAATATTCCAAACCAGGGATCACTAATTACCAACCCAAAAATGAATATCTAACCCAAAAGTGAACCACAGCACAATATATCCAAAATTAAAAAATACGCCGCGACGTAACCGATAATCTACGTATCACCCGAAAGCAATAATATTTCAAAATATCGATTCCCGAAACGGGATCGGGACCGCGTCATCACAGACTATCTACGGGAGGGACAAGGGGACATGAAGTTATACCTCAAATGCTCGGCTAGAGCGCTCAGATGAAAATATTAGAAGAAAGAATTCCGCAGACAGTAAAAAAACCGGCTCGAAAAAGCGCACATAGGGCACGGACAGCAGCTCGGCTCGGGACAGAGCGCTGTGAAACTTGGGGCAGCATGGGGCGGAGCTGACAGGGCTCGGAGTCATGCCGGGAAGGTTCTGGCCAGCGGCACAGGGACTCGAGGGTTGTCGGGGCAGATCTGGCCGACGGGGACAGCGTGCAGGGGGTCGCTGGGGAAGGATCTGGCCGGCGGGAGGTGCTTTGGCCTCGGAAGGCTAGCGCACGGCTGATTCGGGGGTCGTCGGGGAAGGCGATGCAGGGCGCGGCCTCGGGTCGGAGGCGGGCGGAGGCGCCAGTCGGCTTGGGTCCGTCGAGGTAGCGGCGCCGGGAGGTCGCGGGGGCGCTGGCTGGACGGGCAGAGGTAGGCGCTGGCTAGGGCACGGCGGGCTCGGGCTCGGAAGCTCGGGTTTGGCCGAAGCTTGGGGGAAAGGTGGGAAGGAAGTGAGATGGGGAGAAGTTAGGATGGAAATGAGAGTGAGGGAGAGAGAATGAGTAGGTGTGGGTTTAAAAGAAGGAGAAGAAGAAGTGTAGGGAGAGAGGGAGCTGGAGAAATTTGGGGAGAAAATGACCTGGTCGTGGGGGAAGGCCAGGTCGTGGGAGAAAGTTTCTTTTTTTTTTATAAATATCACTTATCAAACCATATATATACATATATAGATAGTTTTAAATTTAGTTTTTTAATAGAAAAATCTAAGGATGCGTTCGGAAAACGGGATCTGATATCCGGACTCGGGGTCAGACCCCGGACACAGGATCGGGACAGGCCACACACAAAAATCCAAATAATTAATTTTAGAAATAATATTTTCCTGATCTGACTAATATAATATAATAATAATAAACTAAGACTAAGATTATGCTACAGATAATTGAAATCCAACAATTTATGATTCTAGAAATTTCGGGTTTCACAACCTTCCCTCCTTAGAGAATTTCGTCCTCGAAATTAAAGGCATGGTTAGGGGTTACCTCAAGTTTCAAACAGATACGGATACTGCTCCCGCATCTTGTCTTCTCACTCCCAGGTAGACTCGCCTGGGGAGTTGTGCTGCCACATAACTCTGACTATCGGCGTCACAGAGTTTCTGGTTCTCTTCTCTCATATGTCCAATATTGCTACTGGCTTCTCTGGCACTGTGAGGCTGGGTCCAATTTCTAGCTCCGAATGGTCCAAGATGTGGCTCGGGTCCGGGATGTAGCGTCTCAGCTGCGAAACATGGAAGACATTGTGGACGCCTTCGAGACTTGGGAGTAGAGCCACTCGATAAGCTACTTCTCCAATCCTGTTCAGTACTTCAAAAGGACCAATATACCTGGGGCTTAGCTTTCCTGCTCTGCCAAAATGGATGGTTCCTCTGGTATGGGAGATCTTCACGAACACACTGTCACCTTCTTCAAACTCCAACGGCCGTCGGCTGCTATCTGCCCAATGCTTCTGTCTGTCCTGGGAAATCCTGAGCTTGTCTCTAATCATCTTTACCTTCTCTGCTGCATCGGTCACCATCTCAGGTCCAAGCAATACCCTTTCTCCTATGTCGTCCCAAGCAAGTGGGGTGCGGCAACGACGTCCATAAAGTACCTCGAACGGAGTCATACCGATGCTAGCTTGGTAGCTATTGTTGTAGGAGAACTCCACCAAGTGCAAATGGTCTTCCCAAGACCCTCCAAACTCCAAGATGCAAGATCTCATCATATTTTCTAGCGTCTGGATTGTTCTCTCTGATTGTCCGCCAGTCTGGGGATAGTAGGCAGTGTTGAACTTCAGTTGCATTCCCAAACAGTCGTGTAAGCTCTTCCAGAAGTGAGAGGTGAATCTGGTGTCCCTGTAAGATACAATACTTACCGGAACTCCATGAACCCGGTAGATATACCGCATGTACAGTGCCATAAACTTCTCGGTAGATAGACCCATCTTAAAGGGAATAATGTGGGATGACTTCGTCAGTCGGTCCACGATAACCCAAATGGCATCCTTCCCTCCTTGGGATCGAGGCAGTCCTGACACAAAGTCTATCATTATGTGCTCCTATTTCCACTCCGGGATGTCTAGCGGCTGTAACAGTCCTGCTGGTCTCTATCTGCTAGCTTTTACTTATTGACAAATTAAACATCTAGCTATATACCTGGATACGTCCTTCCTCATTCCGTACCACCATACTATAATACGCATATCTCGATACATTTTGTTAGCTCCTGGATGTATGTAATATTGCGACTGGTGTGCTTATTGCATCAGCTCGTTCCTCAGTTCACGAGTTGGTACGTAAAGCCTCGTACCATGCTTCAGTGCTCCATCGCTGGCGATTGAGAATCCTTCAAGTGTTCCTGCCAAAACTTGATCTCTGAGTTTGTAAAGCGTCTCGTCTTAGAATTGTGTCTTCTTAACTCTGTCCATTAGACTTGAACGCACTTGCAACTGCATCATTGATGAATCAGCTCCTGGTACGATGGCTTCTCTTTCTAGTTTCTTTATTTTCTCTTCGGGCAGTACAATCTCCAGTCCAAGCTTTTCCATGTCCTCCAGCAAATGCCGCTCCTTGGTCAAGAACATTGCCATCGGGTATCGACTAAGTGCATCTGTAACAATATTAGCCTTACCCGGATGATACTGCAGGTTGATATCAAAATCTTTCATCAGCTCCAGCCATCGTCTCTGTCGTATGTTCAGCTCCTTCTGAGTGAAAACATATTTAAGATTTTTGTGGTCTGTATATATTTCCACTCTCTCTCCATAAAGGTAGTGCTTCCACAGCTTCACTGCAAATATAACCGCTGCAAGCTCCAAATTATGTGTGGGATAGCTCTTCTCATGAGTCCATAATTGCCTAGATGTATAAGCAATTATTTTCTCGTATTGTTGAAGAACGCAGCCCAATCCCTTACCGGAAGCATCACTATAAATTGAGAAACCGCCGGTACCTGAGGGTAGCGCAAGTATCGGCGCCGTTGTAAGTCTCTTCTTCAGTTCCTCAAATGCTTACTGGCAAGCTTCAGACCAAACAAACTCTTCGTTCTTCTTGATGAGCTTCGTCATCGGCTCAGCAATCCTGGAGAAATCCTTCACAAATTTTTGGTAGTAGCTAGCTAAACCCAAAAAGCTTCTGATTTCTGCAACTGAACTTGGTGCAGTCCACTTCTCAATAGTAGCTATCTTCATTAGATCCACCAAAATTCCTTCTTCTGTGACAACATGGCCAAGAAAATCCACTTTGTCTAAGAAGAATTCGTATTTAGATAGCTTACCATAGAGCTTTTCCTTCCTTAAGGTTTCCAGAACTTTTCTCAGGTGCTCTTCATGCTCTTCTTCAGTATTCGAGTAGATCAGAATGTCATCGATGAAGACAACAATAAACTGATCCAGATATTCATGGAAGTCCTTGTTCATAAGGTTCATGAATACTGCAGGGGCATTGGTCAGTCCAAATGGTATGACCAAAAATTCATACTGTCCATATTTGGTGTTGAATGTCGTCTTTGGATTATCCTCCTTCCTGACCTTAATTTGATGGTAGCCAGACCTGAGATCTATCTTTGAAAATACCTTAGCTCCATTCAGTTGATCAAACAGGTCATCGATCCGATGCAGAGGGTACTTCTTCTTAATGGTGATGTTGTTCAGCGCCCGGTAGTCAATGCACATCCGTACGGTTCCATCCTTCTTAGGCACGAACAAAACTGGTGCTCCCCAAGGTGAAGCTCCATCTCTGATAAATCCTTGGGCCTTCAGTTCGTCAATCTGGTCCTTCATCTCCTTTGCCTCCTTGGGGTTAACTCTGTAGCATCCCCGAGAAATAGGAGAAGAGCCGGGAACTAGGTCGATGGTGAATTCCACACCTCGGTCTGGCAGCAATCCTGGAAGACTATCTGGAAAGACGTCCATGAATTCCGCTATGATAGGGTGAGGAGGCCCGGGTTCTTCGGTGATAGAGGAGTAGGTAACACTCTTCATGTCTTTCGGAGCTCGAGAGATTTCAAACTCCGGTTCTCCTGGTGGGCTGAAGATTACATATCCGCTGTGACAATCTATCAGCACATGATGTTCACTTAACCAGTCCATCCCTAGGACTATATCATAGTTGGGCAAGGGCATCACAAGTAAGGGTGTTAAAAATTTGTGGCCTGAGATAGTTATGGGACAGTTACAAGTCTCGATGATGGGTATATGTCCACCACCGGTCATAACTCTATATATCATCTTGCTAAATCCCGTATCTAGGTGGTGTGCAGAAATAAACTTTGATGATATGAAACTGTGTGATGCACCCGAATCAAATAATGCTAGAGCAGGATGTGTAAACACATAAATGGAACCTGTGATGACATCAGCGGTAGGTTCCTGCTCTGGTTCTTGCTCGTCTGATGCTAGGGCAAAAGCTCGCCCGGTGCCCGAACCGTTGTTGCTGAGTGGGTAGAGGAGCTCTTTGCTGAGTTGCTCCGGTCCGGTTGAATGCTGTGGAGCAGTCCCTCACTTGGTGGGTGGCAGACCCACAAACTAGGCAGTATCCCAGTTTCTTTCTGCAGATGTTCGCCTGATGTCTCGGCCTCTTGCAGAAGTCGCAGACAGGGATCTGCTTCTGAGGCGCTCTATCACTGGTCCTTGCCTGATGGTGCTGCTGCTGGTGGTGAGAAGGCCTGTTGTCGTTGTTGTTGTTGGGCCTCTTCTAGTTACCCTGGAAATTGCTAGTTCCAGGATACTCCCTTTTTGAACGAGAAGGCTGGCTCTTCTCCACATCCTGGGCTCGTATCAGAATCTTCTCGTACGTCTTGGCGCCACCTGCGATCACAGGGGTGCGAATTTCTTCCCTTAGTCCATACCTGAATCTCTCAGCACGATTCGCAGGGTCAGCAACCAAGTTCTTGGCAAAGCGGCTAAGTCGGCCGAAATCTGCCGCATACTCTCCAATCGTCATGTTCCCTTGCTTCAGATCCTGGAACTGTCTTTCCATCTTCTGCAACTCTGATGTTGGAAAGAACTTCCTACGGAATAACCTCTTGATGGTGTCCCAATCAAGCTGCTTGTCCTGGAGTCGGGGTTCATTCTGATACCAGGTGCTTGCTACATCTTGCAGCTGGAGTCCTACAGCTTCGACATGGAGGTCGTCGGGTAGTCGAGCGATGCTGAGGAGACGCTCCATGCTGTCGAGCCATTCGTCGGCATAGATGATTCCCTCGGTTCCCTTGAAGGATCGAGGGTCCTGCTTCTTAAAGTTCTCAATAGTGCTGACCTTCACATAATAATGTCTCTTATCAATTTGAATGGCCTTAATGATACATAAATTAATCCTTAGATTTATGTTTACCTTAGCAGGCCTTGGTTCCGATTGAGCTGTACCTCCTCTCTCGAGGGCAACCACAGCCACATTGTGGGCATTCTCCATGCCTTCTCTTATGATCGTGGTCTGCTCACGTTGGGCTTTAGCTTGGGCTGCGGCCTGTTCGCGATGAGCTTCAGCTTGGGCTCTCTGGGCCTCCAGTACTCCTCGTAGCAGGCCTACAAGCTCGGTGGGGTCTACCGGTAGTGGTAGGGCAGCTGGTGCGGGCACTACCGCAGGGGACTGCGGCTCAGTTCAGGGAAGTAAAGGTTTTGCCGTTTGCGCTGTAGTAGCGTAAACGGGGCGAGGTGTTGGTGCAGCATGGGGACGGTCAGTCAGCTGCAAGGGAGGAGGGTCCCGATGTGCTTGAGGAGGTGGAGTGTGATTGGTAGATGACACCTCATCTTCAGCAGGGCTGGAGCAGGTGGTCTTTCCTTTGGCCATACTCTGGAAGGTTTAGGATGCAATAGATAAGCAAGGTATCCTACCAGTCTATAATCAAACAAAAATACTTACTTATAGTATATGCCGGTCCTATGTTATGACAAATCAATGTTCTAGTATTCTAATTGTTTCTAGATATGTTTACCTAAGTTGTTGTTTCAGACCTGTATGGGCCACCACTAAAAACATGTCACGACTCGATTCCAAATTATTGGGTCGATTCGGATCATGCCCAGCCTACACCGTTGTGAGACGATGACAGTAAGCTGTTCTATATGCAGGTATTCACAACAACATCTATACATTTGTCACAACTCGAATGTACGAAAATTTTAAAAACTTTTTATTCAACAATTGAAAAGTACAACTGGAAATGAAAGAACTGAAATAAAGTGCTAAATTCAAAACAACAAACTCCAATACAATAAAACTAGAAAACAGAAAAACAACTAGCCAGACAGTCGGCTCATCAGCCTCTGGTTCTGCGTCCTCCAAGGGGGACTCTGGCAACACCACAGGATACAATACCGGGTCATAGTAGCTATTGTACAATAGCTCAGCATCCTTAATGTCACCTAAAAATGTTGGTATCCAGTCAGGAGGGAGCAAGTACAAAAATGTATCTCACATTTCAAGTAATAATGGAATAGTGCAGGCTAAATAGTTGAAACAATATTTTTCAGCAATTTAACAATTTAAAACAATGTGATTTGAATGTGTAAACGTCTATGACCGGCTTGGGTTGTACAATAGCATCCTAGCGATGCGATACGGCTTATCCCCGTGTGTAAGAGGGGTAAGCTCGCACAATTATGCAATATGAGGGGTATTGGTCATAAACGTTACACTATTCTCTCAATATCCTCACAATCAATATCAATCAATATTTGAACCCTAGGAGAGGGTTCCGTGTAGCAATGTGGTTTTAAATATACAATTTGACAATTACTAAATAAAATATAAAAAAATAAATCCTTAACTTGCCTCTGTTGATTGACTGGATCGGGAATGTCGGTACCGAGGAGGAAGTCAAGTATGTCTCCGAGATCCTACAGTTGAGAACCTTGACTTAGAACCATAATGAAACCATTCTAGGTGTGCTAGTTATAATCTCTAGAAGCAGACCCTAGTCAGGTTTTAAGTTATTAATTAATCTACCGAAAATTGTCTAACGTCGTAATCTACGTTCGTTATCATTTTAATTGAATAAGTCGGTTATTGATTAATTGGGAAAAATAGCAATTATCGGTTAATTTGGCAAAATTTTGTATTTTATAATATATATATAACTAGACTTTTCTTTAAATGAGGAAAAATATGAATTGATAAATTACCAGATTATTTATTGTGAGAAAACTTATTAATTTTCTTTATAAAATATATATATCCATTTTATATTCTACGCGTTTAACGGCGAATCAACATTCCAGAAAAATAACGAAAAGCTATACTACACAATACATGGTCACAGAGAAATAAAGAAAAAAACTGGGCTTATGCCCTTACAAAATTTTACATAAATTAATTAATCCTAAGGTGAGCTCTGAGTGCCGCGAACGGTCCAAACAGTAGGCCGAGGCCCTGCACCATAAATACTAAAAGCAGTATCATTTCTAAAATAAATTATAATTAAATTAAAAATTAAAGAGTCTCAGACTTGGTCGTGCAATCTCATGTTGCTGGCTAACGCCTCAACGTACAGGAAACCCTATAGCGTTTGCGTTTTGCCGAGGCTCATTCGACCGTTATGGTCGTCGCCTAACAGGTGATACAAAATCCATAAAATCCAAAAACCAACATAATCCAATCTATAAATCATTTTACAAAGACTAGTTTTCTTTGGAAAATAGGTTTTATACAAATTGCTAATTTTTATAAAAAAAATCCATTTTTAAAATATTTTCTGAAAATTTGGGCAGCATCTCCTCTGTAATTGAGACAACCCAATCCTGGGAGGATGCTAATCCGCAACACAAATAAATATCCCAAACCAGGGATCACTAATTACCAACCCAAAAATGAATATCTAACCCAAAAGCGAACCATAGCACAATATATCCAAAAATAAAAAATACGCCACGACGTAACCGATAATCTACGTATCACCCAAAAGCAACATTATTTCAAAATATCGATTCCCGAAATGGGATCGGGACCGTATCATCACAGACTATCTACGGGAGGGACACGAAGTTATATCTCAAATGCTCGGTTAGAGCTCTCAGATGAAAATATTAGAAGAAAGAATTTTGCGAACAACAGAAAACCGGCTCGAAAAAGCGCACAGAGGGCGCGGACAGCAGCTCGGCTCGGGACAGAGCGCTGCGAAACTCGGGGCAGCACTGGGGCGGAGCCGACAGGGCTCGGGGTCACGATGGAAAGGCGCTGGCCGGCGGCACGGGGACTTAAGGGTTGCCGGGGGCGGATCTGGCCGGCGGGACAACGCGCAGGGGGGTCGTCGGGGGCAGATCTGGCCGACGGGAGGTGCTGCGGCCTCGGAAGACGGGCGCACGGCTGATTCGGGGATCGTTGGGGAAGGCGAGGCAGGCCGCGGCCTCAGGTTTGAGGCGGGCGGAGGCGCCGGCTGGCTTGGGTCCGGCGAGAAAGCGGCGCCGGGAGGTCGCGAGGGCGCTGGCTGGACGGGCGGAGGTGGGCGCTGGCTAGGATACGGCGGGCTCGGGCTCGAAAGCTCAGGGTCGGCCGGAGCTTGGGGAAAAGGTGGGGTGGAAGTGAGATGGGGAGAAATTAGGATGGAAATGAGAGTAAGGGAGAGAGAATGAGTAGGTGTGGGTTTAAAAGAAGGAGAAGAAGAAGTGTCGGGAGAGAGGGAGTTGGAGAAATTTGGGGGAAAAATGACCTGGTCGTGGGGGAAGGCCAGGTCGTGGGAGAAAGTTTCTTTTTTTTATAAATATCACTTATCAAACCATATATATACATATATAAATAGTTTTAAATTCAGGTTTTTAATAGAAAAATCTTAGGATGGGTTCGGGAAACGGGATCTGATATCCGGACTCGGTGTCGGACCCCGGACATAGGATCGGGACAGGCCACACACAAAAATCCAAATAATTAATTTTAGAAATAATATTTTCCTGATCCGACTAATATAATAATAATAATAATAATAATAATAATAAAACTAAGACTAAGATTACGCTACAGATAAATGAAATCCAATAATTTATGATTCTAGAAATTTCGAGTTTCACACGGGAGGTCGGAATGGGGTGCAAAACATTTGTATACCGCAAAGTGTTATCGGCGGCCTAGGTTGGGAGCAATTTCGATTTTTGGCTTAATGGAATGGGTGGCTGGCCCTATCTAGGTGAAGAATATATAGGAAAGGTGTGGGAAAGAGTTAGGGTTTCATAAAAATTGGTTTGAAGAGATTTGTTGAGTTTTGGTAATCTAATCAAAAGATATGGTGAGATGTATCCCAAAGATTTAATTGGGTTTCCGAATATGGAAAGAAAAATATTGAGTGTTGTATAATGGATCCAGTCAAATACTGTTAAAAAAATCAATCAATTATGGGTCTATTAGGTTATGGCAAACTAGGATAGGCTCTACTAAGCTAGTTGGACTAGGTTTGAGTCAAAATAATCTACCGAATCATAATAGACTCCGAAAATCTACTAATTGGGTCTTGTGGGTCATTTGAAAATAAACAACATATGGGAACTCAATTGAGTGAAAAACCATTAACATGTGTGTATTAAGCTCAAAATAGTCAAAACCATATATTTGGTCGAAGTATTTGGATCATGATTGGGTCTCAAAATAGACTTGGAAAGTACATGGAACTTTACGGTAAGGGCTAAAATGACTATTTTGACCCTAAAGTTGTGCAAAAAAATATAATACAAGGAATATGTTTGAGTGGAACATGATATACCAAAATGAAAGTAGATTCGTCTAGAACATGAATATGGAACTTGTTTCAAGAAATTAGCTAATGATATGCTTCAAAAATCAAAGCTACGACAAAGTGCCTATATAGTCATAATTAAAAATAACATATGATTTAACAAATAAAATCATATAAAAATATATATATAGTTTCCAAAAATCAGAGGGCTTACACCATCTCTCCTTACCATTTGAGACTTTTGAGTGTTTCGTTGTTTCTCAAAGAAAGATACTAATTAGTATTCATGTATTGAACAAGTATTATATGTTCTTGACTTGTGTCTAACTGTTCCAGGCTTCTAGCTGAGTGACTTTTCACCTTCTATAGCACTACTTTATATATTATTTAAATAGTCGTTATCAGTGTCCATTCTCTATATTATTTAAGTAGTGTTTACTATTCTTCATTTTTCAAGTTCAAGAGAAAGATGTCTTCATTCCATCTGACTGCTCATCTTCTCCAACTTACTTATTATTATAAGTATCACCTAACATCCAGATTTATGAATCATTGTCACAACCCGTTACCCAAATTGTTGGGCCGGGCCGAGCCATGTCCAGCCTACGCTTGGTAAAAGCGTAGTAAGCTGTTCTAAAAATAGACAATAATGGATCTAAGCTGCTAACAGTTCTAAAATCACATTTAAAGTTTCATCACAACACAACATCTATAAGCGAAAGTAAACAAGCACGGACTTAATAATACACTTCCAAAGTATCTAACTGGAGACAAAGTCCAGTATCCAAATATAAGTACAGACCAAAGTCTAAATCTCAAAACACATGAAAAATATCTAAGCAAGGTTCCCTGCTGGGGCCTCTTCTGGAGCTAAGGCCAGGTCCTCAAAATCAGTGCCATAATATGTAACACATAGCATTTCATCCTCGAAAAGTGAACCTACAACGTTATCCTGTCAGGACGGGAGCAAGTACAACCTCTACAACTAAAGTACTGAATATGTAATGAAAGAGATGTACAACAAGAAATATGGTGTAATAAGTCTATAAAACAGAAAATACTGGAAATATGGCCTCATGGTACAACTGGGATCACAGTATCAAATAATTTAGGGAATATGGCATAACTGGAATCATGGTATGACTGGAATCACAGTATCATAGTAACATAGGGAACATGGCATCTCATAGTCTATCATGGCAAGGACACATATGTCATATAGACAGATGTATATGTAATGTTTAAAACTGTAGCAGGTACGTGATCGGTCAATAGGTGTACAATGTGCTGGAGGTACATGTAATAAAATGTACTTCCGTACAAGTTACAGCATAGGTGTACATCCGTACAGAAATGCAGGATAATGGCCTGCGGCAAGGTATGCATATAAAATGCGACCTTGCTCGCTACTATTGGGGGACATGATCACGTACTCAACTATCAGTTTCCCCATAACCCATATTCTAACATGTGAGAGATACGAGAACAATATAAAACATGTGAGAGATACTGGGATGGGTATAAAGCACGGTAGGTACTGATAGCAGTATAAAGCATAGTAAAACATGTACTGAGAACCAGTAAGAAGCATATAAAGATATAATAACTGTCCTAAGCATGGCAGGTACTAAAAGTAATACAATATGTGAAGATTTAACTTGCTACATCAAGGATCAGTATTTTAACAGGGTTAATACATGTTCTAGCATTAAAAGACAGTAAATGAGTTTGCAGATGTACTTGCCTCGAGCAAAGCAAGAATACTAGTATGAAGATATAGATGTCCGGTGTCCTGTCAATAATGATATACAAACTCAGCATCTAAGTTATGTTCAAGATTACACTAGTGACGCGATACGACTCCTGACTGGATACTAGCCAAGTGGGGACCTAGCATAAAAGTCCAATGTGGGGTGACACTATATCCAAAGTAATTTTCTGGAGTCTTTACACTAGTGTAGGGTGAGGTCCAATACTACAATAACACAAAACAACACAAAAAGTTGCAAGTCGTAACTACTCAATAAATAAATCAAACTGTACACTAAGTTCCAATAATTTTTGAGATAGACAAAAAGCTCAATTATACATAAAATAAAGTACCACAATGATCCTTGTTAATTATAGAAATTTATACTAATTTTTTTGGAATTTATAAACCTTCATAAATATTTATTAAAAATCAGCAAACACATATATCCTGAAAATAAGTTCTGTTTTCCTATTTTTATAAAATACCAAATGTACGCAATAAATGCTGGAAAAATTATATTAAATTAGCTAAATTAACATAGTATTTAAATACAATTTTTCTCAGATTTTTACAGAAATTAAAATATATATAAAAATTCAAAAACAGCAAGTAACAATTTCTAAAAAATAATTAATTACAAATTAAGGATGATACATAAACAAAATCTACAGATGTTGTCGGATGATAAAATAAATATCACCAACGTGTCCAGAATGGTCAAATTAGCTAGGATAGCCTACCCATAAGTCCAATTTAGACACAGGAGTAAAACGGTAATTTTGTGTCAAAATGATGTCCGTCGTTGGACACACTTTGCACCGAAAAATGTGTCAAGATAGAAGTCTACAAAACCTAGTAAATTATATATCCATGAATCCAGAATGATGATACGAACCCAATGGTATGTCTGAAATAGGGTTTCGATGTGCCGATCTCAAAATGACACGTGGACGCGGACATTTGGAATCCAATTTGCACCGAAATGCGAGCCGGAGCAAATGTTTTCAAAACTCAACAAATTATATGTCAACGAGTCCAAAATGACGATACGAACTCAACGGTATATCCGGAATTGGATTCCGATGAGCCAATCTCAAAGTGACCCGTTGACTCGAAAAGTGGGACCCACTTTGCACCGAAATGCGTGTCAGGGCCCATGTTCTCCAAATCAAGCAAACTTTATATGAAAACATGCCAGAACGACGCCATGAGTCTACTGGTGGTGTCATAAATTGAATCCGGAGTCCCGGGTTCAAAAATAGAATTTTACAAGTGCAAATTAAAGAATTCGGACGGCCAACTTTGGCATCGAATTCGACCAACCAAACGTGCTTATAATGAAACGAAACTTAAAGGAGGCAGAAAGAGGGTTATACCAGCTGCGTACAGGAACTGGTAGCGCGCCAAGCGGTGCTGCGACGGCGGAGTTACGAGCTGACAAAGTCGGCTCCACGAAACTATCCAAAAATAGTTCAATTTAAAGTGTCAACTTGGTGGCCAGTTTTGAGGTATCAAACGACGAAATTAACGGACAAAAATTGAGGGGAGTGAAGTGATATATACCGAGATTGTGACGAAGCAAAGAGTTTGTCGATCCAACGGTCGGATCTCTCGAAAAACGCACGCGAAGCTGCTGCGACGGAGCGCCATTTTCGAGTTCAAAACTCGTGCGTCAAACCGGATTCCGTTCAAAACGCACGAATAGCCTATTCGGCGCGTCGGAGAAGCGGGCGGTGGCCACGGGGTGGTCATCTGGGGTGCACGTACGGCCGGGGGGGCTCGTCGGCGACGACGGCCGGCCGCGGTAGCGCTTGCGGCTGCTGCGTTTGCGTGGTGCTGTGGCGTTGGTTGCTGTCGTTGTTGCTGCAAGGTGCGGGGCCGGCCTGGCCGGGCATGGCGAAGGCGGCGGGGCCGTGGAGACGGCAGGGGAGGTCGCGGCATCGGTCGTCGGCGGTTGAAGGTGGTTAAGGGCTGGTGGTGGTGGCGTGTGGTGATGAAGATAGTGATGGTAATGGTGGTGGTGATGATGGTGAAGGTGATGGTGGTGTGTGGTTTTGAAGAGGAGGAGAGGGGAAGTCAGAGAGGAACTCGAAAGAAGGTTAAGGTGGTCGGTGTCACGCCCCGATTCCGTAGAATCGATAGTCGTCCCCCGGGCGTGATGTCGTGCAAGCCTAAGTTGCGCTCGCACAAGGCATAGTCATAAGGTTATCTGAAACACAACAATAAGAGAATGCGCAGAATAAATTGAACACACATTATAGAGAAGAAAACTTAAGCTTTATTGATAATGAACATCATTTTACAGACTCGATACAAGGGCGCCGTGCGGGCTTTTCATAAACTGACTCCATTATAAAGTAAACGTCGACGAGATAGCCATTCCATACATTTCATCCCTTGATTACAACCAGCAATACAAAAACTACCTGGGATGACGGAAAGTCGCTCCATCTGTCTTCTGGCCTTCGACAGCGGAGTCTTCAAAAGAGATTGGATCCAAACTTCGACCGTACGGACAAAGCTTCAAAACACACGAGCGTAGCCTTCCTTCACGCGGCACACTCCGCCTAATTTATCGCACCTGTAGAGAGAGCGAGGATCAGTACAATCAACATGTACTGGCGAGTGGCTAATTAATTTCCAAGCTCTCATTTGGTTCAAGAATTTAGATAAAATTTACACAACTTGCTTTTCGTGGTCTTTCTAACCATCCTAGGTATTTTCATACGAAGCATGTTGACGAAACATAAACCAAGCTAGTTACACCAGAATTTCCCTCGGCAGAGCGCGCCGTGCGATATAAAACTTACCATCACCTTTCCTTTTAGTTGATAACAATTTATAACAAGTATTTGATGTGGAGGTCACTGGCATTAACTAGCCATCTTGGACATAGCCTGGTAATACGGGATCCTTGCAACGCAAGTAGCGAGCTCCAATACAAGTCCCCGTATTACCGATTGCCTATTATCCAGCTAGGCTATAACATGTTTCTTCCTAGGCCGAGTCGGTCCCGTCGTCCTGGGTTGTCGCTCGAAGAAACCATCGCTCTTGTCGACAAGTTGTCCATGCCCTTGATAGGTTAACAAGGTATATTTGGGGTACCGTTGGAGCTTGTTATGTAATTGATTCATTTACTTGGTTGTTTTGCAGGCCTAAAAGAATTCTATCTCTTTTCTACACAACTCATCTTTTCTCTTCTCAAACATAGGACTTGTGTTTTTCAAGCGAATCATTCAATTTCATTACCATTATCCAAGTTCTCATTTTTTAAAATAGAGGGTCAAGATGAAGGAGATCAGCCACTCACCTTGAGTATTTGCTTGGGGCGAGAGACTGGTTGGCCGTGCTAGACGTCGCCTACGCGATTACCTGAAATCGCACAAGCAATCGATTAGAACACTGTATTAGGCAAGAAGTTCGATAGGAAATGCGAGTTCGAAACGTAAGCCGTGAAAACCATCGAAAACATTCATCGAAAACGTATTCAGAAAACCAAAGTCAAAACCAACACAAGCGGCGTAAAAACAGAGCAACGGGAGGTCTCTTCCGACTCAGCCGTAGAGTCAATCCTTGAGGCGCAACCCGCTGAATATGGGACTTGGTTCCGAAGAAGTCATTCCATAACGAGGAATAGATCTTAATTCAACTGTTCCCGTTCGATCGATTCGATTGATCCCGACCGAATCGATAGCGACAGTGTTCCTTTCTCGCGCACCCCGTGGACGGAGTACGGGGCACAATGTAGGGACGAGGCACTACACCATAACCAACTAAAAAAAGTTTCATCCTCGAAACTTAAAATAGAACTTACCTCTACGAGAACAATGAAGGGAACTTTTCCTTTATTTCTGACTCAAGCTCCCATGTCGACTCTTCGACCAAATGGTTTCTCCAGAGGACGCGGACGAGAGGAATAGCATGGTTGCGGAGAAGTTTATCCTTGTGCTCCAAGATTTGTACCGGCTCTTCGACATATGACAAGTCCACCTTCAGGTCCAGCTTACCCAAATCCACAACATGGCTCGGATCATGCACATACTTCCGCAATTATGATAAATGGAAGACGTTATGTACCTCTGACAACGCAGGCGGCAAGGCAATTTGGTAAGCTACCGGGGCGACTCGTTTCAATATTTCGAATGGGCCAACAAATCTTGGGCTCAATTTCCCCTTCGCACTGAACCTAAAAACTCCCCGCATGGGCATGACTTTCAAGAATACATGGTCGCCTTCCGAGAACTCGAGGGGGCGTCGGTACATGTCGGCATAGCTTTTCTGCCATCTTTGTGCTATCTTCAATCTCTCTTGTATCAACTTGACCTTCTGCATGGTCTGCTCCACCAGCTCCGGACCAAGTATCTGCCGTTTCCCGACTTCATTCCAGCAAATGGGCGATCTGCACTTCCGGCCGTACAAAGCTTCATACGGCACCATTTGGATGCTGGACTGATAGCTGTTATTGTAGGCAAACTCGGCCAGCGGTAGATGGACGTCCCAACTTGACTTAAAGTCGATCGCAAAGATTCGTAACATGTCTTCGAGAATTTGGTTCACCCGCTCTGTTTGGCCGTCAGTCTGAGGATGATAAGCTGAGCTGAACTTCAACTTGGTCCCCAGTGCTGAATGAAGACTACTCCAGAAGTGCGCTACGAACCGCCCATCCCGATCCGAGACGATAGATACTAGGATCCCGTGCAGCCGAACTACTTCTTCAAGTTATATCTGAGCAAGGCGGTCGACGCTCCAAGTAACTTTGATGTCATTAAAGTGTGCTGACTTGGTTAGTCGATCGACGATGACCCAGATAACGTCGTTTCCCCGCGGCGTCTTCGGCAAGCCAACAACGAAGTCCATAGTGATGTGATCCCATTTCCACTCTGGAATGGCAAGGTTCTGTATCTCTCCGCCCGGTCGCTGGTGCTCAGCTTTGACTTGCTGACAGGCCATACATTTTGACACAAAGAGTGCTACGTCCCTCTTCATGCTGTACCACCAAAAGACAACGCGGAGGTCCTTATACATCTTGGTGCTGCCAGGATGTAAGGAATATTTTGCATAATGTACCTCCGACATTATCTCCTTTCAAAGTTCTGCGTCGTCCAGTACGCATAGCCGTCCCTTCACGCACAACACTTCCGACTCGTCCTCTGCAAAGTCGGACGCTTTCCATGTCGATATCAGCTTCCGCATCTTCTCCAGGTATGGGTCGTCCTTTTGTGCAGACTTGATTCTCTCCAGTAGGCTCGGTTCCACCCGCAGTTGCGCCAGTTTTACGTCTCTGAAACGAACTCAGAGTTCAATGCCCATTCCTTCCAAGTCACGCAGCAGTCGATCGTTGATGCATGACGAAGCTAAGTACTTCCGGCTCAGCGCATCCGCTACCACATTTTCCTTGCCCGGCGTGTAGTCGATCGACAAGTCATAGTCTTTGATCAGCTCGAGCCATCGCCTCTGCCGCAAATTCAATTCCTTCTGGGTGAAGAGATACTTGAGGCTTTTGTGGTCCGTATAAATCCTGCACGCCACGCCATAGAGATAGTAACGCTATAGCTTTAACGCAAACACAATTGCCGCTAATTCTAGGTCGTGCATAGGGTAGTTCTTCTCGTGCGGCTTCAACTGTCGGGAATCAAAAGATATCCCCTTATTCTGCTGCATGAGCACACACCCCAAGCCCTGGCCAGAAGCATCGCTGAAGATTTGAAATCCCTCCGTCCCTTCAGGAAGAGCAAGTATCGGGGCCGAAATGAGCCGTTGTTTGAGCTCCTGGAAGGAAGCTTCACAGTCGTCTGACCACTTGAATGCGACTCCTTTCTGGGTGAGGCGAGTCAACGGCGATGCAATCTTCGCGAAGTCCTTCACGAAGCGTCGGTAGTATCCCGCCAAGCCTAGTAAGCTTCGAATTTTGCTAACTGATGCGGGCCGTTTTCAATCAGCAACTGCCTCAACTTTCTTCGGATAGACTGCGATGCCCGTGGCGGAGATAATGTGCCCAAGGAATGAGACGCTGTTCAGCCAGAATTCGTACTTGCTCATCTTCGCGTACAACTAATTCTCTCGAAGGGTTTGGAGTACCGTCCGCAAATGCTCTGCATGTTGCGCTCGATCCTTCGAGTAGACGAGGATGTCGTCAATGAAGACTACTACGAATTTATCAACGAACGGATGGAACACCCGATTCATTAGATCCATGAAGACGGCAGGGGCGTTTGTCAGACCGAACGGCGTTACCAAGAACTCGTAGTGGCCATAGCGAGTACGGAAGACAGACTTTGGCACGTCATCTGGCTTGACTTTGAGTTGGTGATAACCCGATCACAGATCAATCTTCGAAAATACTGTTGCACCTTGGAGCTGGTCGAACAAGTCGTCGATGCGGGGCACGGGGTATTTGTTCTGGACGGTGGCTTTATTCAATTCCCGATAGTCGATGCAGAGCCGCATCGATCCATCCTTCTTCTACACAAATAGCATGGGTGCACCCCACGACGAGACACTCAGACGGATAAACCCTCTGTCGAGTAATTCTTGTAGTTGTGTCTTTAGTTCCTTCAGTTCTGCAGGGGCCATTCTGTACGGAGCCTTCGAGATCGGCCGGGTGTCGGGGAATGTGTCGATGGTGAACTCTATTTCTCGATCGGACGGCATGTCGGGTAGCTCGTCCGGGAACACGTCTGGGAATTCTGCCACAACGTCGGTCTGACCCGCATTTGCACCATCCTGTCGTATGTCTCGAACGGAAGCTAGATAGCCTTCGCACCCAGAATGCAGCATCCGTCGAACAGATATTGCGAAGATCACCATGCAGGTCGGCGATGCCTCACCACACGAGTAGCAGAATTCAGGCACTCCAGGTATGTGGAATGTGACCGTCTTTCCGGCGCAGTCTATGGTTGCGTTGCACGGCCCGAGCCAATCCATTCCCAGAATGATGTCAAAGTCCTGCATGTCTAGAACTATAACATCAAGACCGATCTTTTGACCGTCAATACAGATAATCCCATCGGTGCAGGCTAAGTTTGTGAGTATTGGTGAGCCCGAAGGTGTACTTACATTAAGGTCGAGATCTAATGATATTACAGAAAATTTGTGCTCGGCGGCAAAGTCCACTGATATAAAACTATGTGAAGCGCCTGAATCAAATAGTACACGAGCAGGCACATTATTGAAATTTAGTATACCTGTCACGACCGTATCTGATGTATGCACTTCATCTCGAGTCATGGCGTAGACGCGGCCCTGGCATTGGGGCGACGGTCTTGGCCATTTTGTGGTACGGGTTGATGGACTCGAGGCGCTGGGACTTGATTCTCTGGACGGTGCTGATGGGCGTCGTTGGGTTCGGCCTTCTGGTTGGACACTCAGCACGAATGTGGCCCCGCTTGCCACAGTTCCAGCATCCATCCTCTGGTATCTGGCAGTCGTCGATCGTGTGACCGACATGATGACATCGGTTGCAGTAAGGCCGTGGATTACGCCCTTGATATCCGCCTTGGGGCCCATTATTCGGACGCTTGGTCATGTTGTTTCCTCTCGTGTGGCTAGGGCATTTGTGATTATAGGTATGCACAGCGTCGGCAGCACCTGGAGGGTATTGGCGTTCAAGGCGGAGGGCGTGGTTGAGGGACTCCCCTATCGTTTGATATTTGGGAACAGACACATGGGCGTAGATAGATGGTCGTAGGCCCACTTTGAACCGTCGTGCACGACTCGCCAAGGAGGGCAGGAATTCTTCAGCAAACTTGGCTAACTTGTTGAACTCTGCTGTATACTGCCGCACCGTCATATTCCCTTGCCTTAGCTGCATAAATTTATTCTCCTTATCTTGTCGAACGGCTTCGAAAAGGTACTCGATGTCGAATGCCTCTCGGAAGGTAGCCCAAGATATTGTCGCTGTCTCGTTGTCGCGTCTGATTGCTCGCTTTTGCACGGCCCACCAGTCGTGCGTGTTCAATCGGAGTAGAAGTTGAGCGCATGTGACTTTCTTGGACTCATCGACACCCAGAAGCTCGAACCGGTCTTCTAACGTGTCACGACCCGCACCCTGAAGAGGGGCACGAGCACGTGGTTACGTCCAGCCTACGCCGCAGAATCGGCGGTAGAACGCTGTATATAGGGTCTGTAAATACTACGACTAAACAGATAAATGTACATGTACTGTATATACACTCCGAACGGAGTAACATAGCAATACAGTCTCAATCACATATATCAAAACTAAGGTAGATAGCATGGAAAAGAGATATGATAGATAAAACAAGGAACGAGTCCAGAAATATCCACAAGTCACAGCTAACACAAAATCCAGAGTCTCAGAATAATAATAAGTATAAAGATACTACAACAGAAATGAACTAGCTGGCTCGCAGGCCAGGCAAACCTAACTAAAACTAGGCTAATCGGGATGAGCGAAGTCTAGTGGCTCTACCACTAAGCCCCTGTCTAGGTCAAGTCCATCAGACTCTATCACGTAGCAAGTCGGGCAATCAGCCTCTAAATCATCTGTAAAATTTGTCAACGTATCCTGTCAGAAAAATGAGCAAGTACAAAACACCAACAGCAGTTCCATATGAATTGAAAAATACTATAAGAGACAGTAATAATGAAATACAAGACAAAGAATATAGGCGACTTGGGAACCATTTGAAAGCCGAGTTACAACCCTTAAACCAAACAAGGACCTGGGTTGTAACCTTTCTTTCAAACAGAACCTAGTCCCCTCATCATGGTACAGTATAAAAAGGAAGGTAGAGCATATGAGAAATAAATCATAGCATGATGAAAGTACAGTAAGTAAAGGTGAACTGGAATGTAAGATATGACAACAAATAAATAAAAAGTAATTTGAACTATTAGGGCAAAATATGATCGGCTAGGAAGCAAGGAAAAAGGTTATCCACTTGGCCCGGCAATCACACGAAAATCTCTAAAAAGGGTCATGCCGGCCAACCTGGATAACCGGCACGGGGTATCTGCTACACCCTACGTGAGGTGAGGGTGGCACTAGCAATATATAGTTACAAGGAGGCTTTGATCACATAACCCCTAATAATTTCCCTCTATCCCCGAATAGTATCACGGATCCGGACATGGCACGTCATGACACGGGGTTCCGTAAGAGGGTAGCAAGTCCCCTTAGGAATCGGTGTCTATACAAGTACAGGAACATGGAAATATCTCATACCCGTATACCAAGAAAGTCCAGGAATAACATCTCATGACAGGATCCGACGTATACTAATCCGTGAACCGTCGTGTCGGGAATCAAGTAAAACACTACGACTGAATCGGATATAGTAGATATCGAGACAATAAAAACTATCAGTGAATGTACTCGCCTATGGTCCTGAGCTGATAGAGTGAACAGACGCTCAGAGTGATCACAGACCTAAAATAAGATACTATGAGTCAAACAGGGCTAAATACTGAAAAAGGAAGCTAATACAAGCCATGAATGCAAGTCTAAGTCAATACTAGGTCAATCTAGGTCAAAATTGGTCATACTAGGCCATACTGGTTCATACTAGGTCATACTAGGTCACTGGAAGTCAATCCAAGTCAAACTAGGTCAATCGGGATCAACGGTTGACTTATAGTTGACTTTTGGTCAAAAAGTCAACTCTGGTCAACTCTGGTCAACTCTGGGTCAACCCTAGGTCAAACTAGTCTAATGTTGACCAACTGTTGACTTTCAGTCAACTGGTCAACTCTGGGTTGGTTTCGGTCAAATCGGGTCGCTTAAAGGCTAAGTTTGACTCTCGGTTGACTTTTGTTGACTTTTGGTCAAAAAGGTCAACCGACGTCAAAACTAGTCTTAGAGTACCATATTTGATCATTACCAACCACGGGAATCAAGTTCTAACACCATCTTAGGCTTCTAACACCAATATCCTATTTCTAGGTAAAACTAGCATTTACCCTTCTAAGGTAAACCCCGATACCTTGCCCAAAACCAATGAAACCTTGCAAATACCCATGATACTAGCCTAGGCTCCTTAGGGTAGCTAGATATCAACCTATCTAAGGTTTACCTACCAAGAAATTTGGGTATCCTAAGTATCTAGGCCATGTTAGGATACGGGGTAGTGATTTACCCTATTACCCTATTCTATCTCATGAATTTACCCTTCTACACCACACTCATCAACACCACTCACTCTCACATGATACCACACTCTAATAGGCCTCTCTATAGGTTTCCTAATAGGTTTCCTACTAGTTTAGAGATAGGCTTTGCTATAGGATACTAGTATCACTCACTAGTAGGCTCTCACACACACACAAACTCACAAAACACACTCACACACACATTGGAAATAAAGGACAGATTTGTAGTGTTTTTAGGACTGATTGTAGGTGGTTTCTAAGGGTTAAAACAATGGACAAATAGCGGGATATATAGTGGTATATATGGGGGATAGATAGTGGGTCATATGGGGCTAATTGTATATGAAATGGCGGGGATTTGGAGGCCAAACTGCTGCTGTGCAGCAGTGCCAACTGTGGCTGCTGCTGCTGTCCTTAAATGGCAGCAACACTGCTGTCCTAACACCCCACCACAGCCACCATACACCCCCACAACCACCACTTAACACACCACCACAACCACCACTTAATACAACACTAATTCCACTCAAAACACCGCTCTAAAACACAAATAACCACACAAACTCACCCACAAACACAACACCAACACCAACACCAACACCAACCCTCTCACACTCCCCCATGGCCGACCATGGCTGCCCCTATTCCACACAAAACCACACCACAATAAAACACCAATATATATATATAAGCCATATATATATATATACATATATATATTTATATATAGAAATATATATATAACCACATAAATATAATCAAATGAAAGAATGAATATGATACATTTAGATACTTGAATAAACTCATTCTAAAACATGTCAAAATCTGAAATATATGGAAGAACAACACAAAAACCAATATATAACATTATCCATGTGTCCAAAAGAGGGTTTTTCCTATTGGGATACAAACCTACATGTGGACACCCCTAGAAATATCCAAAGGACACAAAAATAGTCTCTAATGGGGACTCCACCATGGGAATCATTCCTAATGGGTTCCTAACCAATCTACATGAGAAGAGGAACAAGTTTAGAGAAGGGATTACCTTGATTTGGAGAAGGAATCAATGGTGAGCTTCAAAAGTGGAAGGAGCTTTTGGAGAAGAAGAAGAAAAAGTGGATGAGAATGGAAGGAAAGTGATTTCTCTCTCCTCCCCACCCCTACACCTAGTGGCCGGCCACAACATGTCCTATTCCCCCTTTTGGTAATTACAAGTTTGTCCTCCAATGGTTTAATTAGCTAAAAAATAGGAAAGGGTTAAGTCGGGGGTAGTTTAGTCAAACCGAAACCACTAATCTCTAACTAATATTAACTAAAAATAATTAGTCTAGTCTCTAACCAAAATATCTAACATGTGGGCCATGGCTAACTAGTGTGTGGGCCCGCTAAGGTCAAAACTACCCCGGGTCCCCGAAACAAGTCAAAACAAGTCGGAATGAGTTAAAATTCGAACCCGATTCAAATAACCCCAAAATAATACAAATAATAATTAAATAATTCCAAAATAATTTTTAAAGTGGAAAATTACTAAAATACCCCTGTTTGTGAAAACTGGGGATGACAAATCTATCCACCTTAAAAAAATTTTGTCCTCAAAATTAAAACAAACATACATTGAATCATAATGCAGAAACAGAAATTATACCTCAGGGCTCGAAGAGATAGGGGAAACGCTCCCGCATGTCGTCCTCTCTCTCCCAGGTAGACTCACCTGGAGAGTGATGCCTCCATGCAACGCGAACCAAGGGTATAACCTGGTTCCGGAGCACCTTCTTCCTACGATCCAGAATCTCAACCGGCTGCTCTGGATAGTGAAGAGTAGGCCCCACCTCGATCGTTGAATGATCCAATACATGGCTGGGGTCCGCCACGTACCGTCTCAGCTGCGACACGTGGAACACATTGTGTACCCCCTCTAGCATAGGCGGCAAGTCTAGCCGGTAAGCCACTGTACCGACCCTCTCAAGAATGGTGAAAGGCCCGATGTAGCGCGGACTAAGCTTCCCGCCCTCGCCAAAGCGAATCGTGCCCCGTGTCGGAGAAATCTTCAGGAACACCAAAGCGCCAGCCTAGACATAAAACAAACTCAGAATACAGGACAGACAAATCACAAACAAGCACAAACAGGAACTGAAACTAACCTCGAACTCTAACGGTCTCCGGTGGCTATCGGCCCAATGTTGCTGCCTATCCTGAGCCACCCGAAGTTTGTCTCTAATAAGCCGGACCTTCTCAGCTGCATCCACCACCATCTCTGGCCCAAGCAGCACCCTCTCGCCAACATCGTCCCAAGATAAGGGAGTACGGCATCTCCGTCCATATAGAGCCTCGAATGGCGACATCTCTATACTGGCCTGATAGTTGTTGTTGTAAGCAAACTCTACCAGGTGGAGATGGTCCTCCCAAGAACCCCCGAGATCTAGCACACACGTGCGAAGCATATCCTCCAAGGTCAGGATAGTCCTCTCCGACTGCCCGTCTGTCTGGGGGTGATAAGCAGTACTGAACTTGAGCGAGGTGCCAAGCTAGCCTGCAAACTCCTCCAGAAGTGGGAAGTGAAACGGCTATCTCGATCTGAAACTATGGTCACAGGAACCCCATGCAATCACACGATCTGACGAACATGCAGCTCTGCCAACCTCTCCGTAGACAATCCCACTTTGAAAGGCAAAAAGTGGGCCGATTTGGTCAATCTATCAACTATGACCCAAATCGCGTCTTTCCCTCCTGAAGACCGTGGAAGTCCGGACACAAAGTCCATGGTGATGTGCTCCCACTTCCACTCTGGAATGGGTAGTGGCTATAGCAATCCACCAGGCCTCTGCCTCTCGGCCTTCACCTGCTGACAAACCAAGCAGCGAGATACGAACTGAGCCACCTCGCGCTTCATGTCGTACCACCAAACGTGCTCTCTCAGGTCTCTGTACATCTTGTTGGCACCAGGATGCATAGAGTACTGAGAGCGATGAGCCTCCTGAAGAACCTCCTCCCGAAGCTCTCCACTCGGAACACACAGTCTAGCACCGTACCGCAGCGACCCATCTTTGGCAATGGAGAAATCATCAAGCAGCCCTATCTGCACCTGCTCCCTGATGCTCCTCAGGGCAACATCATCAAACTGCGCTGATCTGACCCTGTCCATCAAACCAGACTGAATCTGTAAACCCCACATCTGCACCTCCATGCCTGGAATGATCACCTCGATTCCCAAACTATCCAGGTCGGCCAAAAGATGACGGTCTGATGTCAGGTACATAGCCACTGGATACCTGCTCAAGGCATCTGCGACAACGTTGGCCTTCCCTGGATGGTACTGCAAGGCGATATCAAAGTCCTTCATCTGCTCGAGCCAACGTCTCTGCCTCATGTTCAGCTCCTTCTGAGTGAACACGTACTTCAAGCTCTTATGGTCAGTAAAGATCTCAACCCGCTCTCCGTACAGATAGTGTTTCCACAACTTTAGGGCAAAGATGACAGCGGCTAACTCCAGATCGTGAGTCGGGTAGTTCTTCTCATAAGGACGTAACTGCCTAGATGCATAGGCAATCACCTTCCCGTGCTGCTGAAGTACACAACCCAGACCCCGACCAGAAGCATCGCTGTAAATCGAAAAACCACCGGTCCCAGACGGCAATGTCAAGATAGGAGCTGATGTCAACCTCTTCTTCAGCTCATCGAAGGCGGCCTGACACTCCTCAGTCCAGACGAACTCCGCATCCTTCCTGGTGAGTCTAGTCATCGGCTCCGCGATCCGCGAAAAATCCTGGACGAACTTCCGATAGTAGCCCGCCAATCCCAGAAAGCTCCGAATCTCGACAACTGTACTGGGCGTAGACCAAGACTCTACTGCAGCAATCTTCTTCTGGTCTACTGAGATCCCGTGCTCGGTCACAACATGACCCAGGAACTCGACCTGGTCCAGGAAAAACTCACACTTCGACAACTTTCCATACAACTGCTCCATCCTCAACGTCTCGAGCACGATCCTCAGATGCTCCTCGTGCTCCTCTGGCGTGTTCGAGTAAACCAGGATGTCGTCTATGAAGACCACCACGAACTTGTCAAGGTACTGATGGAATACCTTGTTCATCAAGTTCATGAACACAGCTGGGGCATTGGTCAACCCAAATGGCATCACTGTGAACTCGTACTGGCCGTACCGAGTCCGAAAAGCTGTCTTCAGAACGTCTTCCTTCTTCACCTTCAGCTGATGATAGCTGGATCTCAGATCTATCTTCGAAAACACCTTGGCACCGCTCAGCTGATCGAACAAGTCGTCGATCCTCGGCAATGGGTACTTATTCTTGATAGTAAGGTTGTTGAGCGCCCTGTAATCAATACACATACGTATCGTACCATCCTTCTTTGGCACAAACAGGACTGCCGCTCCCCAAGGCGATGAACTGGATCTAATGAATCCCTTGTCCTGCAGCTCGTCGACCTGCTTCTTCAGCTCCGCCAACTCGCTGTTGTGGACTCTATAGACGTGCTGTAAAATAGGCTCAGCACCTGGCACTAGGTCTATAGAGAACTCAATGTCTCTATCTGGCGGCATCCCAGGCAACTCCTCTGGAAAAACATCCATGAAATTAGCAATCAACGGATGCGGCAATGCCTGCCCCGCCAGTAGAGCTCCGCAGAACCCATCTACCGGCTCAGCTGCTCCTCTGGAAAATACAATCTCTGGCTCTTCCGGCGGCCTAAACAAAATCCTACCACCTCTACAATCTATATTAGCATGGTGCATGCTCAACCAATCCATTCCGAGTACCACATCGTACCTCGGAAGGGGCATTACGAGCAAGCATGCACCCAAAACTCGGCCTCCAACAGTAACTCTCCGCCCCTTGCAGATATTGTTGACCAGGATGATGCCTCTCCCGGTCAATATCTTGCAAGTCCTACCCAAGGGTTCAGCAATAATATTGTGTCTCAGAGCAAAGGAGACAGACACAAAGCTATGCGAGGCACCGGAATCAAATAAGGTAAATGCAGGAAATGAATCGACAAGAACATAACCTGCCACTACATCGCCTACTGGCTCTGTCTCCTCCTCTGCTGTCAGGGCAAACACTCTGCCCGCAGGGGCTCCCCTCTGGTGCGGCTAAAAACGTTGCTGCTAAGTCTGAAGTGGAGGACCTCTCTGCTGAACTGCTGGTCCTCTGGCTGGCTGTCCTCTGTCCGTAGCCCCTCGGAGACTGCAGTCCTTCAGCTGGTGATCGGACGCCCTACAGTATAAGCAGGCACCCAATCTCTTCCTGTACACCTCTCTAGTGTGCCCTCGCTTCCCGCAGAAGCTGTACTGTGCCGCTGGCCTCTGCCTCTGACCCTGATGCTGCTGGGCATGCCCCGGTGCCTGCTGTAACTGCAACTGAGGCTGCTACTGCTGGAACTGCCTCTGCTGGAAATGTGAGTGCTTCGCTGGCCCTGCACTCGAACTGGATCCCAAAGCGTCACTGCTCCTCTTCGGCTTGAGGCCGAAGTCCTCCTCTACAATCTGAGCCTCCATCAAGATCTGCTCAAATGTCGCGTCTCGTCGCCCAGATGTGCGAGTGCGCACTGCATGAATGAGACCCCTCCTGAACTTCTGGGCTTTGTACCCCTCGTCCTGAACCAAACTGGGTACAAACCTGCTCAGGCGGAAGAACTCCGCTGCATACTCGTCCACTGACGAGTTCCCCTGCACCAGACTGGCAAACTGCCCCTCCAAAGTTGTCAAGGCTACATCTGGGTAGAACTTCTCCTTAAAGAGTTTCCTGAAGTCCTCCCAAGATATACCTCTCAGTGACGCAAACGGATCCGTACGGTACCAAGTCAATGCTATGTCAAAGAACTGGCTCGCTGCAGAAGTCACCCACAGAGCTCTCGGAACCTTTGCCAACTCCAGACTCCGCTGGACATCCTCTAGCCAGTCGTCCGCGTATAGGATACCCTCGGTACCCTTAAAATCCTGCGGGTTCATCTTCCTGAAGTCGAGATGCGTACCGGGCCTCCCCTGGCCCTGCTGTTGTGCTGGTGCTCCCTGAACTGTCGCCGGTGCACCTCTTTCCACTGCTGCCATAGCTAACTGGTACGAGTTTTCCATCGTCTGTCGCAGCACCTCTGCCTGACGGTGTTGTGCCTCTGCCTGTGCTCTCTGCGTCTACAGCATCTGCTGCAGTAGGGCCATCATACCCTGAGCATCTGCCGGTATCGGAGGCGACGGTGGAAGAACATCAGGAATAACCATAGATGGTCCTGCTGCTGGAGGTGGAAGACCTCCCGGAATCATCGCTGCTGCTGCTGCTCCCGCCAGAAGGGCAGAAACTGTGGTAGCTGCTCCCTCAGCTGTAGGTGGAAGAACTGTCGGATCTGCCACTGCTGCTCCCGCAGCCGAAGGTGGAAGACCTCCTGCCGGATCAGGCCTCCCTGGTACAACGCTAGAACCCGCTGCCTGAGAGCGAGTGATCGTCATCCTGAGGATAGGTTGAAACAAGGAACCAATATGGCACATGATAGGAATATCAAAGATGGACAATTAAATTCAATGCAAAAAGAATTTGTCATGGTAATCAAAAGATCAGAATCTCCTAACATGTGATTGAGTAACTCCTATCATACCCTAATCCTACGTCCTAATTGCAGGCTCGTAATTAGCACTCTAAGTCGAGCACCATTACGAGTTCGCACTAGTTGTGACACCGACCTGCATGGGCCACCACAAAAACGTGTCACGACCCGCACCCTGAAGAGGGGCACGAGCACGTGGTTACGTCCAGCCTACGTCGCAGAATCGGCGGTAGAACGCTGTATATAGGGTCTGTAAATACTATGACTAAACAGATAAATGTACCTGTACAGTATATACACTCCGAACGGAGGAACATAGCAATATAGTCTCAATCACATATATCAAAACTAAGGTAGATAGCATGGAAAAGAGATATGACAGATAAAACAAGGAACGAGTCCAGAAATATCCACAAGTCACAGCTAACACAAAATCCAGAGTCTCAGAATAATAATAAGTATAAAGATACTACAACAGAAATGAACTAGCTGGCTCGCAGGCCAGGCAAACCTAACTAAAACTAGGCTACTCGGGATGAGCGAAGTCTAGTGGCTCTACCACTAAGCCCCTGTCTAGGTCAAGTCCATCAGACTCTATCCCGTAGTAAGTCGGGCAATCAGCCTCTAAATCATCTGTAAAATTTGTCAACGTATCCTGTCAGAAAAATGAGAAAGTACAAAACACCAACAACAGTTCCATATGAATTGAGAAATACTATAAGAGACAGTAATAATGAAATACAAGACAAAGAATATAGGCGACTTGGGAACCATTTGAAAGCCGAGTTACAACCCTTAAACCAAATAAGGACCGAGGTTGTAACCCTTCTTTCAAACAGAACCTAGTCCCCTCATCATGGTACAGTATAAAAAGGCAGGTAGAGCATATGAGAAATAAATCATAGCATGGTGAAAGTACAGTAAGTAAAGGTGAACTGGAATTTAAGATATGACAACAAATAAATAAAAAGTGATTTGAACTATTAGGGCGAAATGTGATCCGCTAGGAAGCAAGGAAAAAGGTTATCCACTTGGCCCGGCAATCATACGAAAATCTCTAAAAAGGGTCATTTCGGCCAACCTGGATAACCGGCACGGGGTATCTGCTACACCCTACGTGAGGTGAGGGTGGCGCTAGCAATATATAGTTACAAGGAGGCTTTGATCACATAACCCCTAATAATTCCCCTCTATCCCCGAATAGTATCACGGATCCGGACATGGCACGTCATGACACGGGGTTCCGTAAGAGGGTAGCAAGTCCCCTTAGGAATCGGTGTCTATACAAGTACAGGAACACGAAAATATCTCATACCCGTATACCAAGAAAGTCCAGGAATAACATCTCATGACAGGATCCGACGTATACTAGTCCGTGAACCGTCGTGTCGGAAATCAAGTAAAACACTACGACTGAATCGGATATAGTAGATATCAAGACAATAAAACTATCAGTGAATGTACTCGCCTGTAGTCCTGAGCTGATAGAGTGAACAGACGCTCAGAGTGATCACAGACCTAAAATAAGATACTATGAGTCAAACAGGGCTAAATACTGAAAAAGGAAGCTAATACAAGCCATGAATGCAAGTCTAAGTCAATACTAGGTCAATCTAGGTCAAACTTGGTCATACTAGGCCATACTGGTTCATACTAGGTCATACTAGGTCACTGGAAGTCAATCCAAGTCAAACTAGGTCAATCGGGATCAACGGTTGACTTACATTTGACTTTTGGTCAAAAAGTCAACTCTGGTCAACTCTGGTCAACTCTGGGTCAACCCTAGGTCAAACTAGTCTAATGTTGACCAACTGTTGACTTTCAGTCAACTGGTCAACTCTGGGTTGGTTTCGGTCAAATCGGGTCGCTTAACGGCTAAGTTTGACTCTCGGTTGACTTTTGTTGACTTTTGGTCAAAAAGGTCAACCGACGTAAAAACTAGTCTTAGAGTACCATATTTGATCATTACCAACCACGGGAATCAAGTTCTAACACCATCTTAGGCTTCTAACACCAATATCCTATTTCTAGGTAAAACTAGCATTTACTCTTCTAAGGTAAACCCCGATACCTTGCCCAAAACCAATGAAACCTTGCAAATACCCATGATACTATCCTAGGCTCCTTAGGGTAGCTAGATATCAACCTATCTAAGGTTTACCTACCAAGAAATTTGGGTATCCTAAGTATCTAGGCCATGTTAGGATACGGGGTAGTGATTTACCCTATTACCCTATTCTATCTCATGAATTTACCCTTCTACACCACACTCATCAACACCACTCACTCTCACATGATACCACACTCTAATAGGCCTCTCTATAGGTTTCCTAATAGGTTTTCTACTAGTTTAGAGATAGGCTTTGCTATAGGATACTAGTATCACTCACTAGTAGGCTCTCACACACACACACAAACTCACAAAACACACTCACACACACATTGGAAATAAAGGACAGATTTGTAGTGTTTTTAGGACTGATTGTAGGTGGTTTCTAAGGGTTAAAACAATGGACAAGTAGCGGGATATATAGTGGTATATATGGGGGATAGATAGTGAGTCATATGGGGCTAATTGTATGTGAAATGGGGGGGGGGGTTTGGAGGCCAAACTGCTGCTGTGCAGCAGTGCCAACTGTGGCTGCTGCTGCTGTCCTTAAATGGCAGCAACACTGCTGTCCTAACACCCCACCACAGCCACCATACACCCCCACAACCACCACTTAACACACCACCACAACCACCACTTAATACACCACTAATTCCACTCAAAACACCACTCTAAAACACAAATAACCACACAAACTCACCCACAAACACAACACCAACACCAACACCAACCCTCTCACACTCCGCCATGGCCGACCATGGCTGCCCCTATTCCACACAAAACCACACCACAATAAAACACCAATATATATATATATAAGCCATATATATATTTTTTTTTATATATATATATATATATATATATATATATATATATATATATATATAGAAATATATATATAACCACATAAATATAATCAAATGAAAGAATGAATATGATACATTTAGATACTTGAATAAACTCATTCTAAAACATGTCAAAATCTGGAATATATGGAAGAACAACACAAAAACCAATATATAACATTATCCATGTGTCCAAAAGAGGGTTTTTCCTATTGGGATACAAACCTACATGTGGACACCCCTAAAAATATCCAAAGGACACAAAAATAGTCTCTAATGGGGACTCCACCATGGGAATCATTCCTAATGGGTTCCTAACCAATCTACATGAGAAGAGGAACAAGTTTAGAGAAGGGATTACCTTGATTTGGAGAAGGAATCAATGGTGAGCTTCAAAAGTGGAAGGAGCTTTTGGAGAAGAAGAAGAAAAAGTGGATGAGAATGAAAGGAAAGTGATTTCTCTCTCCTCTCCACCCCTACACCTAGTGGCCGGCCACAACATGTCCTATTCCCCCTTTTGGTAATTACAAGTTTGCCCTCCAATGGTTTAATTAGCTAAAAAATAGGAAAGGGTTAAGTCGGGGGTAGTTTAGTCAAACCGAAACCACTAATCTCTAACTAATATTAACTAAAAATAATTAGTCTAGTCTCTAACCAAAATATCTAACATGTGGGCCATGGCTAACTAGTGTGTGGGCCCGCTAAGGTCAAAACTACCCCGGGTCCCCGAAACAAGTCAAAACAAGTCGGAATGAGTTGAAATTCGAACCCGATTCAAATAACCCCAAAATAATACAAATAATAATTAAATAATTCCAAAATAATTTTTAAAGTGGAAAATTACCAAAATACCCCTGTTTGTGAAAACTGGGGGTGACATAACTCCAGTCAATCGATCGCCAACGAAGGGTCGTCAGTACTGCAAAAGGAAGTACGGAAGCTCTTTGTGAATTTTGACACGTCAAAGTTGAAACTTCTCGATGCCACAGGCATAAGCTCGGGTACCTCCGGTTCGACTTTACTTTGTCTGGCCGCAGGCTCGGTCACGGCAGGAGTTGTCGCGGAGTTTTTGTTGGCCACCACTGTCTGGACAATCTGCTGAAGAGTATCAAGCTGCTTCTGCTGCAACTTGAATTGTGCATCGAATCGGACCTCGAACTGGGTCTGGCGTGCCTCTTCCTCCCGTCGATGTGCCTCCGTCTCCCGTCGATATTGCTCATTCAGACGTTGATTCTCCTGAGCTTGGTGTTGTTGCGCTTCTAGCATGCACAACATCTGTTCCATGGCATCGTTAGAGGGTCCGGGCCTCGAGCTACTCGAGCCGCTCGAAGCACTTTCTTCGATCGCCGCCACATTCACCGCCGTACCTTCTGGGATTTTGAAGGTAAAAATACATTAGTCACAAAACTTATTACGGACTCCCTCGTATGGAATGACATATCTCATCGACACGAGACCAACGATTTGAGACTGGAAACTCGATACTAGAGACCAAGGACGTAAAGCCGTGCTTTGATACCAATATGTCACGCCCCGATTCCGCAGAATCGATAGTCGTCCCCCGGGCGTGATGTCGTGCAAGCCTAAGTTGCGCTCGCACAAGGCATAGTCATAAGGTTATCTGAAACACAACAATAATAGGATGCGCAGAGTAAATTGAACACACATTATAGAGAAGGAAACTTAAGCTTTATTGATAATGAACGTCATTTTACAGACTCGATACAAGGGCGCCGCGTGGGCTTTTTACAAACTAACTCCATTACAAAATAAACGTCGACGAGATAGCCATTCCATACATTTCATCCCTTGATTACAACCAGCAATACAAAAACCACCTGGGATGACGGAAAGTCGCTCCATCTGTCTTCTGGCCTTCGACAGGGGAGTCTTCAAAAGAGATTGGATCCAAACTTCGATCGCACAGACGAAGCTTCAAAACACACGAGCGTAGCCTTCCTTCACGCGGCACGCTCCTCCTGATTTATCGCACCTGTAGAGAGAGCGAGGATCAGTACAATCAACATGTACTGGCGAGTGGCTAATTAATTTCTAAGCTCTCATTTGGTTCAAGAATTTAGATAAAATTTACACAACTTGCTTTTCGTGGTCTTTCTAACCATCCTAGGTATTTTCATACGAAGCATGTTGACGAAACATAAACCAAGCAAGTTACACCAGAATTTCCCTCGGCAGAGCGCGCCGTGCGATATAAAACTTACCATCACCTTCCCTATTAGTTGATAACAATTTATAACAAGTGTTTGATATGGAGGTCACTGGCATTAACTAGCCATCTTGGACATAGCCTGGTAATACGGGACCCTTGCAACGCAAGTAGCGAGCTCCGATGCAAGTCCCCGTCTTACCGATTGTCTATTACCCAGCTCGGCTATAACCTGTTTCTTCCTAGGCCGAGTCGATCCCGTGGTCCCGGGTTGCCGCTCGAAGAAACCATCGCCCTTGTCGACAAGTTGTCTATGACCTTGATAGGTTAACAAGGTATATTTGGGTACCGTTGGAGCTTGTTATGTAATTGATTCATTTACTTGGTTATTTTGCAGGCCTAAAAGAATTCTATCTCTTTTCTACACAACTCATCTTTTCTCTTCTCAAACATAGGACTTGTGTTTTTCAAGCGAATTATTCAATTTTATTACCATTACCCAAGTTCTCATTTTTTGAAATAGAGGGTCAAGATGAAGGAGGCCAGCCACTCACCTTGAGTATTTGCTTGGGACGAGAGACTGGTTGGCCGCGCTAGACGTCGCCTACGCGATTACCTGAAATCGCACAGGCAACCGATTAGAACACTGTATTACACAAGAAGTTCGATAGGAAATGCGAGTTCGAAATGTTAGCCATGAAAACCATCGAAAATATTCATCGAAAACGTATTCAGAAAACCAAAGTCAAAACCAACGCAAGCGGCATGAAAAACAGAGCAACGGGAGGTCTCTCCCGACTCAGCCGCAGAGTCAATCCTTGAGGCGCAACCCGCTGAATATGGGACTTGGTTCCGAAGAAGACATTCCATAACGAGGAATGGATCTTAATTCAACCGTTCCCATTCGATCGATTCGATTGATCCTGACCTATCGGTCCCGACCGAATCGATAGCGACAATGTTCCTTTCTCGCGCACCCCGTGGATGGAGTACGGGGCACGATGTAGGGACGGGGCACTACAGTCGGGCTGGGAATGAGGGGGCTGCTCGTGAAGGAGCTGCTGGTGAGGGAGAGGGAAGTTGGTATGTGTGTTAATAAGAGAGTGAGAGAGAGTTGAATATTATAGGAGTGAGTGTATATAATAGAAAAAGAGTGAGAGATATTTGAATGAGAGGGAGATAGGAAAAGGAGGTCGGTCCGAAAAGGGGGGTGTGTTGTGCTGGAGATGGGGATGGGGGAGTGTAGTGTGTAATAGGAGAGAGAGCGAGTGTTATATATATATATAAAAAATATATATATTTTTTATATATATATATAAAATATATATATATATATATAAAATATATATAAAATATATAATATATATATATATTTTTTTTTTTATTTTTTTTAAATATATATATATATATATATATATATATATATATATATATATATTTATTTATTTATTTATTTATTTTTAAATATATATATATATATATATATATATATATATATATATATATATTATATATATATATTTTTTATATTTTATATAAAATATATATTTTATATATATATATATATATATATATATATATATATATATATATAGATATTTGTAAAGTAGAGAGAGGAAGTGATATTTTTAAAATAGGAAAAAGAGAAATATTGTTTGGGGTATTTATGCAGTCATGAGAGTACAACATGGAGCTTGGGTTTGGGTTCGGTCGAGCCGGGTCGAGTCAAAATCGGACAAGGGGCAATAATTGAATTAAAATAGGTATTTATGATCATAGGTAAATAAGTAACATGCGGGGGCTCAAATAAATGGGACTCAAGCGTCATATGGGTAGTAGGCTTCATGTGGGCCACGTCCATACTTTGGGTTGACTAGGGTGGATCAATGTCGGGTCCCAAAATTAAATTGGAAATTAAATCAGGTTTTACGGTAGATAATTAATCGGCCTAAATTAACCCAAAAATTGTACGAAGAAATAAAGCACAAATGGAGTGTCTGAGTGGGACACGAAGGTCATGGGTGAAGAGCGTCTCGAGTAGATCATTCATGAGGAGTTGGTTATGAGGAAACGACTAGTCTGGTGCTCCTAAATTAAAAGTCACGATAACGTGCAAACGATGATCAAAGATAAAAGTGGGAATAATTATTCAACGGTTAATTTGTCTAATTTGACCCGAAGTTGCGCGATACAAAAAGGGCACAAGAAAATGAGTTAAGTGGGACATGATATATCAACATGAAGATAATCTAGTCTACTTCAAAACTCGTAAAGAGAGTTTACCGAGATTGGCATCCCTGACGCTCCAGAAGTCAAAGTCACGAAAAGTAACATTAATGATCACAAACAATTAAATAATAATATATTTATTGAAACTAATTCATTCAGAAAATTTAAAATAGCCCTGAAATTCAGGGGGATTACATCCTACCCACCTTACAAGAATTTCGTCCTCAAAATTAAAAATCATCCAATAGGTCAAACTATAACATGTAGCTGCTCTGGCTACGATACTCAATCTGCTACCCTTGAAATTATCTGTCTTGTTTCTCTTTACAATCTTTTTGGTTCAGGTTCAACAAAGGTACTTCTACCGTAAACTACGTCATATATCCTTTAAAATCTTTCATACTAACATGGAACATAACGTATACCCTAAAATATAAGTCATTCTCTGGACATGTCTATAAACCTACAATGCTTAATCATCAATCATATTTCCAACCTCAATTGTAAATACTTGATTTCCTTATCACATCCTAAGTATCCTTATTCTATCAATCCACAGTTCCATAGCATCATTTGTCGTCAATCATTTCCTATAGTTTCTCCTTGAAATCATACGTTCAATTTCTATCCTTGGCGTAGAGCCTTCTTCATTTTACTCAACAAGTCCTCCGAATATAAATCCTCGATTTCAGACTCCCGATTTATTAATTACCAAAGTACATATGTCTTTGTCTTGTTTCTTGTCTTTTTAACTGATATCTTTCCGATCTCGTACGCAATACGATAACTCATTCTAATTTATTCTATAACAATCCACATATCGATCTACCCTCTAATCACATATAATTAGCTATAGATAACCAACCAAAATTTTACAAATGCTAAATCCTCAAACTGCTAAGCACAAGATTCTAATCCTTAATCCATTTTCACAACAATATAATATCTCATTTCTCCATCTTTAGATACCCTATCATCAAGTCATACTATCAATACAATCGTTCTTAATGGTTTCCAATTCTACTACAGTCAGTCACTCATACTTGTCCTATAAGCTTAATCTAACCAATCCCTAGGAAAAGTACTTATCACAATCACATAATACATTTATAGTTATACTATAGAATCAGTTAACAAGGTTTGACTATTTCGGTCGTCTATCAACATAGAAAGTAACAAGGCCTAAGACTGGGTCAAGCAATCCATAACAGTGTCCAAACAAGTTAAAGGGTCATGCAAGACAGGAAAGTTTATCGAAAAATCTCCAAGAATGGTACGAAGACAACGGGATACATAACGAGAAGAATTACCCAAGAGGTTAACGAAGAAGAGTTTAGTCAAGTCATAGAAAAGATGGAACACAAAAATAATTATGTCCAAAAAGATAACATGAAGGAAATCCTGTTGGAGATTCCTAGAGAACCTGTAATCCGAGTTGTAGATGTAGATAGGACAGAGTTAATGAAGATGGGGAGGAATAATAATAAGAATTTATTCTTGCTCATTCGGTCATAACAAAGTAAACCAAGTTGAGATATGATCTGATAACCATACACGTCTTCCTGAAATCATGTTGCCAGAATTTTTGCCACACCAGTAAGCTTAGATGCAATAAACGATAGAGTCAAGACTAAGGTATACACCCTAAAATCATATTATCTAGAATTCTTGCCACACCAACCGGTATGGCTGCGAGAAAATCTAAATTCCATAAATAAGATAAGTATACCCAAAATCAGGCCCTATGTTTTTATCATACCAGCTAATATGGCTGCGATAAATTCTAAACTCCATGAATAAAGCAGACATTTACCTTATCAGGATATATAACAATTCAATCCACAAAATTTATCACGATGCAAGATCAAAGTCAACAACGAAAATCAGAAATTAATTTCAACAACGAATTTAAGGAAGAGCAAATGGAAATAAGTGGAAGCAGATTTCTAGGTAAGATTAGAGTGAGATCCTCAGGGGTCATCCCAACGGTACTATCTGGTCAAAATTGTAACCCACTGAATTTCAAGCAAGAGACTAAATACAGTTAATAGTCCTATGCTGTAATGAGTTCTCCTATGTTACAATCCTAGAAATTCTCTAGGTGTTCTAAACGTTTATCCCTAGTATTAACAAGTTGTCCTAGATCCTAATTGCAGGCATGTTTGGTGTAACCAAACAATTTAAGTCTGGACCTGCATGGGCCGCCACTAAAAACATGTCACGACCCGTTACCCAAATTGTTGGACCGAGCCGAGCCATGTCCAGCCTACGCTTGGTAAAAGCGTAGTAAGCTGTTCTAAGAATAGACAATAAAGGATTTAAGATGCTAACAGTTCTAAAATCACATTTAAAGGTTCATCACAACACAGCATCTATAAGCGAAAGTAAACAAGCACGGACTTAATAAACTTCCAAAGAATCTAACTAAAGACAAAGTCCAGTATCCAAATATAAGTACAGACCAAAGTCTAAATCTCAAAACACATGAAAAATATCTAAGCACGGTTCCCCACTGGGGCCTCTTCTGGAGCTAAGTCCAGGTCCTCAAAATCAGTGCCATAATATATAACACATAGCATTTCATCCTCGAAAAGTGAACCTACAACGTTATCCTGTCAGGACGGGAGCAAGTACAACCTCTACAACTAAAGTACTGAATATGTAATGAAAGAGATGTACAACAAGAAACATGGTGTAATAACTCTATAAAACAGAAAATACTGGAAACATGGCCTCATGGTATAACTGGGATCACAGTATCATAGTAATGTAGGGAACATGGCATAACTGGAATTATGGTATGACTGGAATCACAGTATCATAGTAACATAGGGAACATGGCATCTCATAGTCTATCATGGCAAGGACACATATGTCATATAGACAGATGTATATGTAATATTTAAAACTGTAGCAGGTACGTGATCGGTCAATAGGTGTACAATGTGCTGGGAGTACATGTAATAAAATGTACTTTTGTACAAGTCTACAGCATAGGTGTACATCGTACAGAAATGTGGGATAATGGCCTACGGCAAGGTATGCATATAAAATGCGACCTTGCTCGCTGATATAGGGGGCATGATCATGTACTCAACTATCAGTTTTCCCATAACCCATATTCTAACATGTGAGAGATACGAGAACGATATAAAACATGTGAGAGATACTGGGATCGGTATAAAGCACGGTAGGTACTGATAGCAGTATAAAGCATAGTAAACATGTACTGAGAACCAGTAAGAAGCATATGAAGATATAAGAACTGTCCTAAGCATGGCAGGTACTGAAAGTAATACAACATGTGAAGATTTAACTTGCTACCTCAAGGATCAGTATTTTAACAGGGTTAATACATGTTCTAGCATTAAAAGACAGTAAATGAGTTTGCAGATGTACTTGCCTCGAGCAAAGCAAGAATACTAGTACGAAGATATAGATGTCCGGTGTCCTGTCAATAATGATATACAAACTCAGCATCTAAGTTATGTTCAAGATTACACTAGTGACGCGATACGACTCCTGACTGGATACTATCCAAGTGAGGACCTAGCATAAAAGTTCAATGTGGGGTGACACTATATCCAAACTAATTTTTTAGAGTCTTTACACTAGTGTAGGGTGAGGTCCAATACTACAATAACTCAAAACAACACAAAAAGTTGCAAGTCGTAACTACTCAATAAATAAATCAAACTGTACACTAAGTTCCAATAATTTTTGAGATAGACAAAAAGCTCAATTATACATAAATAAAGTACCAAAATGATCCTCGTTAATTATAGAAATTTATACTAATTTTTTCTGGAATTTATAAACCTTCATAAATATTTATTAAAAATCAGCAAACACATGTATCCTGAAAATGAGTTCTGTTTTCCTATTTTTATAAAATACCAAAATTACTCATTAAATGCTGGAACAATTATATTAAATTAGCTAAATTAACATAGTATTTGAATACGATTTTCCCAAATTTTTACAAAATTAAAATAAATATAAAAATTTAAAAACAGCAAGTAATAATTTCTAGAAAAATAATTAATTACAAATTAGGGATGATACATAAACAAAATCTACAGATGTTGTCGGATGATAAAATAAATATCACCAACGTGGCCAGAATATTCAAATTAGCTAGGATAGCCTACCCATAAGTTCAATTTAGACACAGGGGCAAAACGGTAATTTCGGGTCAAAATGATGTTCGTCGTTGGACACACTTTGCACCGAAAAATGTGTCAAGATAGAAGTCTACAAAACCTAGCAAATTATATGTCCACGAATCAAGAATGATGATACGAACCCAACGGTATGTCCGAAATAGGATTCCGATGTGCCGATCTCAAAATGACACGTGGACGCGGACATTTGGAATCCAGTTTGCACCGAAATGTGTGCCAGAGCAAATGCCTTCAAAACTCAGTAAATTATATGTCAATGAGTCCAGAATGACGATACGAACTCAACGGTATATCCGGAATTGGATTCCGATGAGCCGATCTCAACCCATTGACTCGAAAAGTGGGACCCACTTTGCACCGAAATGCGTGCCAGGGCCCATGTTCTCCAAATCAAACAAACTTTATATGAAAACATGCCAGAACGAAGCCACGAGTCTACTGGTGGTGTCAGAAATTGAATTCGGGGTCCCGGGTTCAAAAATAGAATTTTACAAGTACAAATTAATGAATTCTGACGGCCAACTTTGGCGTCGAATTCGACCAACCAAACGTGCTTATAATAAAACGAAACTTAAAGGAGCTAGGAAGAGTGTTATACCAGCTGCGCAAAGGAACTGGTAGCTCGCCAAGCGGAGCTGCGACAGCGGAGTTACGAGCTGACGAAGTCGGCTCCACGAAACTGTCCAAAAATAGTTCAATTTAAAGTGTCAACTTGGTGGCCAGTTTTGAGGTATCAAACGACGAAATTAACGGACGAAAATTGAGGAGAGTGAAGTGCTATATACCAAAATTGTGACGGAGCAAAGAGTTCGCCGATCCAACGTTCGAATCTCTCGAAAAATGTGCACGAAGTTGCTACGACGGAGCACCATTTTCGAGTTCAAAACTCGTGCGTCACGACGGGATTCCGTTCAAAATACACGAATAGCCTATTCGGCGCGTCAGAGAAGCCGCGGGTGTTCGCCTGGGGTGCGCGCACGGTCGGAGGGGCTCGCTGACGACGGTGGCCTACCGCGGTGGCGCGCACGGCTGCTACGTTTGCGTACTGATGCGGCGCTGGTTGCTGTCGTTGTTGCTGCAAGGTGCGAGGCCGGCCTGGCTGGGCATGGCAACGGCGATGGGGCCGTGGAGGCGGCGGGGTTGGCCGCAGCATCGGTCGTCGGAGGTTGAAGGTGGTTAAGGGCTGGTGGTGGTGGCGTGTGGTGATGAAGATGGTGATGGTAATGGTGGTGGTGATGATGGTGAAGGTGATGGTGGTGTGTGGTTGTGAAGAGGAGGAGAGAGGATGTCGGGAAAGAGCTCGGAAGGAGGTTGAGGTGGTCGGGCTGGGAAGGAGGGTGCTGCTCGTGAAGGAGCTGCTGGTGAGGGAGAGGAAAGTTGGTGTGTGTGTTAATAAGAGAGTGAGAGAGAGTTGAATATTATATGAGTGAGTGTATATAATAGAAAGAGAGTGAGAGATATTTGAATGAGAGGGAGAGAGGAAAAGGAGGTCGGTCCAAAAAGGGGGGTGTTGTGCTGGAGATGGGGATGGGGGAGTGTAGTGTGTAATAGGAGGGAGAGAGAGAGAGTGTTATATATATATATATATATATATATATATATATATATATATATATATATATATATATATATATATATATAAAGTAGAGAGAGGAAGTGATATTTTCAACATAGGAAAAAGAGAAATATTGTGTGGGGTATTTATGCTGTCATGAGAGTACAACATGGAGCTTGGGTTTGGATTCGGTCGAGCCGGGTCGAGTCAAAATCGGACAAGGGGCAATAATTGAATTAAAATAGGTATTTATGATCATGGGTAAATAAGTAACATGCGGAGGCTCAAATAAATGGGACACAAGCGTCATGTGGGTAGTAGGCTTCATGTGGGCCATGTCCATACTTTGGATCGACTAGGTTGGATCAATGTCGGGTCCCAAAATTAAATTGAAAATTAAATCAGGTTTTACGGTAGATAATTAATCGGCCTAAATTGATCCGAAAATTGTGCGAAGAAAATGAAGCACAAAATGGAGTGTCTGAGTGGGACACGAAGGTCATAGGTGAAGAGCGTCTCGAGTAGATCATTCATGAGGAGTTGGTTCTGAGGAAAACGACTGGTCTGGTGCTCCTAAATTAAAAGCCACGGTAACGTGCAAACGATGATCAAAGATAAAAGTGGAAATAATTATTCAACGGTTAATTGGTCTAAGTTGACCCAAAGTTGCACGATACAAAAAGAGCACAAGGGAACGAGTTTAAGTGGGACATGATATATCAACATGAAGATAATCTTGTCTACTTCAAAACTCGTAAAGAGAGTTTACCGAGATTGGCATCACTGACGCTCCAGAAGTCAAAGTCACGAAAAGTAACATTAATGATCACAAACAATTAAATAATAATATATTTATTGAAAATAATTCATTCAGAAAATTTAAAATAGCCCTGAAATTCAGGGGGCTTACAATCATTCACCCTTCTCCATATTCCATTCTTTTCTACTTCATATTTTCTATTCTCAAGTCTTTACTAACTTCATCCTTCTCCATTCTCTTCTACCAACGATGAGAGCAAAAATTGCTTGAAAGATGATGATTTTAGTCCCCCTACTTTCTTCCCTCCTCTTTCGAAAACCGTAGGTTTCCACCAATTTATCTACTCAATCCTAGTATCTATCCTCTTTTGATTGAGGAAGTTATTATAGTTTATCAAATTTTGAATATTTCGGATACTCGGATAACAGCTAAAATTTTAATATTTCGGATAATAACAAGGCAATAGGTAGATTCAAATTTATTTAAGCTTATCAAATCAAATTAAATTTTATTTGATATCCGTTAAACTAGAAGGATACGAATTCGAAGTGTCAAAAAAGAGATTCGTTCGAATATCGGATCGAATTTGGATATTACAAAAAAAAATTGGATACGGATATTGTCCTCACGGTACCAATAAGCATCCGTTGACACCCTTAGTATCAGATAATAATTTTTTAATTATATATTATTCTATTTTGTTTATTTTATTGTTCTTGAACCGAGGACTTGCATGTCTTTCATGACATAGTATTTGTTCACTAGATGAATGGATGAGCAATAGATGATACTGTATCTGAGGAGTAATATATGCTGAAGGTAGAGTAGCAGTTTCGTTTTTACTTAGTTATACATCTTATGTATATTATCTTTTAAGGAAGAAACCAACCTTGTAGAATTATGTATATAGATGGTTTGAAGGTTATAGATGTGAATATTCTCAGTTTATCAATGATTTAGCATTACTCATACTTTTATCCTTGAACTTTACTGTAAGTCCACCTTTTCTAAAATAAAAGAATTAGTCATTTCTCCTATATTATTTTTAGAATATTTAAATCATTTTTATGAATTATCCATCTATTTATTAGTTTTATGTTATATTATGTTTGGGTTATTAACTAGCCATATATAATTCACCAAGTCATATTTCCTTTTAGCCAGCCCACCCAATTAGCCCATCAGGCTACCATTTAAACCATATAGTTTAACCTTTATTTTCCAAACCCAGCCTACTGATTTTGGGTCGGTTAAGACCCAAACCCTTGTTCCATATCCGACCCAATTAATTCATTTCCTTAAAGCGAAACCACCACTTATTTGGGTTGAGTCCAATTTCACTCTGTTTCTTTTAAGACCAAAACCACAGTTTCTCTTAAACCATTAAACTCAACCAAGCCCAAATCATGTTAAGCTAAGCCTGAACCCATATCTTCCTTCTTCTTCTTCGATGAAGACGCAGAGTAGCGGCGCAACCACGCGTCTCCGGCAAGCGGTCCTTATTGACCGATCTAGGGGTTTTCCGAACCTTCTTCATCATCGACTTAGATCAGAGCATCACTATCGTTCGTCCCCACCGACATAGCCCCGGAGGACGTCGTTCCTCTATAACTGCCAGCGAACCCACTGTGCCTATAAATTAGACGTACTCCTCTTCTTTTATCATTCTCAAACGACGGCGAAGCCCTGCCTGATTATTCTCTCACTCTATTCCTTCTTCTTTTTCCTCCTCAGTGATCCAAAGCTTCGAAGCTTTAGCAATGGCGATGGCCATTCTTCCACCGGTCGGCACCTAGGCAAGGTCTTAGTGGCAATGGACGACGAGTCAGTGTAGCATCAAACTGTTAGAAATTATTGTACTATGTCGATTCATGAGATGAAAAACATAATAAAAATTGCGAAAGCGTACTTGAATCCATTGCTAGGCTTGACGGATCTTGAAGCGATCGTCCTTTTATGGGGTTCGATCTTCCAACCTGCTACGGCCCTTAATAACAAAGATGAAATCTTTGTTCCTCTCTTTGTTGATGGGGATACAGAAGAGAATAGAGAAACCCTCTCTTTGGTGGCCGTATGAGTTGGGGACCATAACCCTAATGAATACACATATATATAGAAATGTGTGTTGTAATATTTCTAATTTGGCCCCTCATCAAATTAGAATTATCTCCGGTATCTACACATTAATTCCATGACAATTATACCCTTAAGCCAATTTTCCAAATAGACCACTTTAATTTGGCTTAATTATTTAGATAGCCCAAACACAATTAATTTTACATATGTGGCCCCTTAATTATTGAATAATTCCAACAATCTCCCACTGGGCTACATATGTAACCTTATAATTGTGTTAATCTTAGTGAGCTCATAAATTGCTATCTTAATCCTTAGGGTATATCCGGACAATCTCGTCCATTAATCATATCAACATAGGATCAAAGCGGCCTTCATCACATTATAGCGTAACTAAACCATCAATGGTCACATATACCAATATAGCTAAACGACATAGACCAATCATGGATGCGTAGCATGGAAATTACACGCAATGTGATCAATACATGTCTATTTCCAACTGATCCTCCTTAACTTTAGTGAGATCAATACTTTAACATAATAAAAACAGAATGAATTGAATTTCCATATATCTGATCAGATAAATATCCAAAATACTTTAATACATAAATGTGTCCAAAACCAAATAGCACCCAAATACATAAAATACAAACTCCTACTATATTGCCATATTCTTAATTAAGATAACACCCATATGAGCAGTATGCTCATGAAAGACCTTGGGTGATAATACTTTTGTGAGCGGATCCGCTAAAATGGAGTTTGTCATAATGTGCTATATGGACACTTTAACCATTCTGAATTCTTTCCTTCACAACTAGAAACTTTATGTCAATATCCTTGACTTATAGAAGTTTCTGTTGTTATTGGAATACATTACTGCTGATTTATTATCACACCATAATTTAAGTGGTCTTTCAACACCGTACTGTAGGCGCAGTCTTGTGACAAAATTTTGCAACCATATTCCCTGAATAGATACCCCACAGCATGTTATAAACATTGCTTTAATGGTGGAAGAAATTATGAGTGCATGTTTGACACTTATCCAAAATATATCTCCATTAGTCAGCATAACCTGATGTGGATCTCTTGCTGTGTTAGCATCCAACAAAATCGGAGTCGAAATACCTTATGATCTCCAGAATTATTCCATCTCCTACAAAGAGCATATAATTTCTTGTTCTCATTAATTACTTAAGTAGTTTGGCTGCTACCCAATGATCCATCCATATACTTAAATATCTGCCTAACATCCAAATTATGTACGCAATATCCTGACGCGTACATACTTGTGCATACATTAGACTCCCTACAACTGATCATGAAGGAAAAATCTATTGTATTTTCTTAATTTTAAGGCTAACCTTAGGGCACTTATTTGAGACCGAATATGTCTCATTTAACGAGAGGTGTCACCTGGTTTGCATTAAATACTTCAATCAATGTACAAAACCAGAAAATTATTTCTACTCCCACTGAACTTGTGATACACACAATCTTCAACAACGTTAACCTCAAAACTAAACGAGATAACAACTTGGTAAAATTTATAGTACCACTGACGAGAAGTTTGCTTGAGTCCATAAATGAATTTTGTCAATTTACAAACCATATTATTTGGATCTTTTGACACAAAGTTTTCTGACTGCACCATATAAATAGTTTCGTCAATGTTACCATTGAGAAACGCTATTTTGACATCCATTTGATGTAACTCAAGATCAAAATGTGCAACATGTGCTTTAATTGTTTTAAAGTAGTTTTTTAAAGATACCGAAGAGAAAAACTCTTTAAAATCAATCCCAAAATTTTGAGTAAAGTTACTAGTTACAAAACATACTTTATACTTCTCCACATGACCCTTCGAATCCTTCTTGGTTCTAAATGTCCATTTGCAACCAATGGATTTCATACCTTTTGGTAATGGGACAAGTTCTTAAACTTTATTGTCTTGCATAAACTTATACTCCTTATTTATTGTATCAATCCACTTTGAGAACTGGAACTTTCCATGGCCTGACAGAAGTTGATTAGATCATCTTCCAGTATCCACAGTCTTTCTCACGTTCCTAGAGAAATATGTCAATATTATCCAAAATTATATTTCTTCTTTCTCTGGTGGACCATCTTAATATTACCGGTTCTTGAGGTTGTTGAGTTTGTTCCTTAGGAATGATTACCTTATCTTGAATGGGGTGCCGCTACGTTGTCGTTGTTAAGGTATCTCAACAACGACTTATAGAGGTAATTCAAAATTGTTTTATTGAGACTCTGAATTCACTTCTTGATCATGACAGGTATAGAATCCTGCACATCGTCAAAAGTGATAGTTGGAATCGTAATTGATTCATTCTCAAAGACAATGATCCGGACTTTATTTCTCCCCCAAACTCAACATCCTTAAAAACTGTTACACTTCTCGTCTCAAAATTTCCTTTTGTGTGGGATCATATAATTATAAACCCCTTAATTTGTCAGCATAGCCAATAAAGTAGCTGCTTACAATTGAACTTTCGTCTGTATTTCCTTTACACATTAATATAGACATTAAAGTCTATAGAGTCAATAAAATCCAAATCTCATCAGACACAAGTCGTTCAACTCTATTTCTAGAGATTGACCTAATCACTTATGTCATAATGAGGCTAAAAACATTTATTGTTAATTTTGTGTTTAGTACCACATGACTCCACTTGCAATGTTTTATTTAAGCTGCAATAGTTTCAACTGAATATAGGTGATCATACATCTTAAAGGAACCGTTATCAATAATATTTGGATTTAAAGATAGACTAAACATATTATTTTCAAATGAACAATGAAAACCGGATTTGTCCATTAAGAAAACTGAAACTGAATTTCATCTAAAAGACGGTACAATAAAATTGTCTATCAAATCCAAATAATAATCGGTTCCTAAAAATAACCTAAAATGTCCTATTGCATCGACTTCTACCGATTTTCCGTCACCCACATAGATGTATCTTTCACCATCAATTGGCTTCGGTAGCTCAGACAACCTTGTCTATAAATACTAATGTGGGTAGTAGCACCAGAATCTAACCACCACGTATTTTTAGGTATTAAATATAAATTAACCTCAGAACAGATCAAATTTAGAAATGTACTTTTCTTTATACGCCATGCGTGATACTTTGTACATTTCTTCCTTATGTGTCATGTCTTATCACAAAAGAACAACCCTTAGTTTTTATTGTTATTTCTTTTGATCTGGACCCTTAGCAGCTACTGTATTCATTTCTTTTTGCCTTTAAAGTTTATCCCATTAAACATGAAAATTAAAATCTTATTGGCAGATATTTTAACCACATTAACTGTAAAGAGAACAAAGCAACAAAAAATAAACATGCTCTAACAAATAACCAAAGCATAAAATATAGTCAAACAAATTCAAATAATGGTGAACCCCATCTCAAGATACCTAGTACATCATTAATATCAAGTCTTTGGACAGTGATATTAACTACAAGTGGTATTCTTGGTGTAATGATCAAACGTTGACAATAAGTCATGTCAAATAATAAGCCTATCTTTGGATCGGGTTATTATTCACATATAAACCGTATAATTGTCACACATTTATCACCACAAGTATGTGTGCAATTCGGCCAAGTATTAACCTTCCTTTGGGCCGGCTGATACTCGCATGAATTTACACACACAAATATTTGACATCTCTCATAGACTATCTACGCAAGAGAGGTCACTTTGGCGACATCTTGTTTCAATGGGTCTATTTAGAATATTAGACGACTATTGCTAGTCACAAAAGGTACCAAAGAATTTGAATGTTGACTAAATTTTAAGAAAATGAATCATGTCCAAAACCTTATGTACATGCATATTTACAAGATTATAACTCAAATATAGTAATCAAAAGCATAAGCATAAATTTTAATTTGCCAAAATTTGAGCATTATCAACATAACAAAATTCATGTAATAATCTATTGAAAATATGCATCCAGAGAACAACAACATATAGGACATAATCCAAATACTCCAAAATAAATTGCAAATAATTGTGTTGTCCTTTCTATCATGAACAAATAATATATCAAATTTGGATCTCAAAATCAAATCAGGATAAACCACAGTAGATCCAACTTATTAATTCAATGCATAAAACAAATATGCATAAACCAAACCAAACGAATTAATTTAATGAATTTTAGAAACCAAACCAAATAACCTGAATATGCACAATTACATAAACATATGCATTATGGAAAACTTAATGGGAATAGGACCAGAATAAATATAAAGAAATATCACATGACTGTAGTAATCAAGAAGAGAGGTGTAGCCTTAATTAGCCATTTTGTTCTGATGACTGAAAAAACCCAGAAGAAAAATAAGTCTAGATGAGCATATTATTTATACCTTAAAATTAAATTAAATGGCAGGCAGCAGCGACTGGGCCAAACGAATAAAATCATCCAATCCATGGCCAAATGAAAATCAAAATAAGAACTGAGTGTTTCCTTTAGTCAATGCTCCTAAAGACTTCAATTCATGAAGAATATAAACAACTACCACAGATAAAGCAAAATAATACCTTGGAGACACCTTGGAGTGAGGGAGTTTTGCAAAGTTGGTTACCAACTAAATGATTCGGTCTCATTATGATAGAACCAGGAAAAAAATTTATTTATTTTTTATATACTTTGAAAAGAAACATATATCACAAAGACATTCACAGAGTGTATAGCATATGCAACAAATATGCAAAATATTCTTCCTAACTTGCTCGTGTATACCAACTGTAGATGCCAAAAAATAAGCCCAAAAATTAGCATATAACCAATTGCTAATTCTATTTTATTTTCTCGGTAGAATTGAATAGTTTATTGACAACCATCTCAACTCAGTCATCTTAATATTTTAACTGATGGTTTTTATATATAAAAAAAAATTGGTCGAACAATCGAAAACCCTAAATTAAATTATATTGAACAATTTAGGGTTCCTCAACAGCAATAAAAATTGATTCTGAAACTTCAACCTTATAAATCAAATATGGTAGCTCTGATACCACTTGTTAGAAATTTATTGTACCATGTCGATTCATGAGATAAAAAACATAATAAAAATTACGGAAGCGTACCTGAATCCATTGCTAGGCTTGATGGATCTTGAAGCGGTCGTCCTTTTATGGGGTTCGATCTTCCAACCTGCTACGGCCCTTAATAACAAAGATGAAATCTTTGTTCCTCTTTTTGTTGATGGGGATACAAAAGAGAATAGAGAAACCCTCTCTTTGGTGGCCGTATGAGTTGGGGACCATAACCCTAATGAATACACATATATAGATATGTGTGTTATGATATTTCTAATTTGGCCCCTCATCAAATTAGAATTATCTCCGATATCTACACATTAATTCTATGACAATTATACCCTTAACCAATTTTCCAATAGACTACTTTAATTTGGTTTAATTATTTAGATAGCCCAAACACAATTAATTTTACATGTGTGGCCCCTTAATTATTGAATAATTCCAACACGAACCAGAGCCGAATTTTACTATAGCAGCACGTGCAGATCAATGAGCTTCATCGATGATGAGACGATTGGTGAGTATAACTCCTACAAATTGATTCGATCGTTTATGTAGTAGACGACTGTAGGTTCATCGATCGGGTCTTCTTGCAGGAATTTGAGTGAGTGTTGTGATCGCCAATTAGTTAGCAGTTCTAACGAACCTGGGTTGAAATTGTTGATCGGGTCAATCGTGCGGGGACAAGTCGATCATACGAAATTGATCTGGTGAGTTTCCCTAACCATGTTCCATGATCGAGTTCTCCTTTTTCCTCTAAAATTCTGATTTATATGATCGGGAATTGACATTAATCTCCGATTCTTGATTGTGCATATGTTGTATTCGATATAATGACCATCCCAGTTTGCCATCAATTCTGGATACGGGAGTGAGCGTGTCGAACTCGAGGAATATTATCGACTATATTTTTTAGACAGGTGTCATCTATCTATTAGCTAAATTAATTTCCAGAATTTGGGACACCAAGCTAGTACGCAACATTGCAATCGGTTGGGGAATGTTGTGTCCGGGTGCTGTAGGACACGGGAGGGGTATTATACACATTATTGATATTGACACGACTGATAGAAGTTTTGACTCTTTGCTATGGGATACGATGGTTGGTTCTTTTGGGTTGACACTATTGTGTCAAGTGGTGTGGTTGGCTTGCCTTTGTTACTGACACCAAGTGGCGGAGACAAGATTTAAATTTTGGTACTGTTAATAGCTATTAGGCTAGATTTAGTGTATTATTTTGAAGAAAGCTTTGTTTAATAGTTGAGATGGAAGATCAGGAGTGTTAGAGGGAATTTGGACTCTGGTTTAGTGGGCCAGGACCTGTGTAGAAATTAGGGGTTGTTGGTATAAATTGATTGGTTACGGGCCTGTAAATGTTATATTAGTAAAAGTATATTAGGGATTCAATTAGAATGTACTGTGGACTCTTAACGATGAGTTAGTTGGCCCAAAATATTTTTGCTACCTATATATGCAGGGTTGTTAGGCCGAAAACAGAGTTGGTATCTAGTAGGGCCCAATAGTAAATATTATTGATGGGTTAGTTTTGGCTAAGGAATTAGTGATTTAGAATGATTTAGAATATTACCTTATTATTTTCCTATTCTTAGGTGACTTAAAGGCATTAGCACCAAAGAGGAAACTACTTGTAACTTAGCTAAACACATTCCATGTATATCATACTTCACATGTCTTTTGCTTATTGTTTTACTTGCTTGCATGTCATCGTGTCATGTCGTATCGGAAAGGGAAGAACATTATAAAGTATGTAGTCACCTAAGTCTGGACAAATGCTTGCTTGTTAGTATAGCGTACATGATATACCTTATACATATACCTAACTACTAGTATATCATTGAACTATACGGTATGTCCATTTACTTGACTGCTAGTATATAGTACACGATATGTCTTACACTAGATATGATTGATAGCATATCGTTGCTATATACCTTATCCCTATTAGTGTAGCGTACATGGTATGCCTTATACATATACATGAATGCTAGCATACCATTACTCTATACTCTTGACTTGATAGCCCTACATGCTCAAAGATGTCCTTATGCATGATTCATATAGCTAGTGCATATGTCAGTTATTTCCTTTATTTATCTCCTTTTTTACTTCCTTTGATACTCTGTTGTAATTTGGTTGAGCCACTATGTACTTTGCTCTATTTTCTGACATAATCGTTGACTACAGGTGAGACTAATCCCTTAGAGTGTTATGGCCAGCAGGGAGACTTGGCAGCGGAGCTCACTTCGGATGCTCAGTAATACCAAGATGATGTTCCTGAGATTTATATTCATATATAGGATATTGATTTGATGTACTGAGATTAGGATATCTTGCAGGTTTAGATAGCCTTTGTATTTACCGATTTTGTACCCGGATATTCATGTAAAAGGCTTTAATAAATGCATAGTGATCTGCGATGATTAGTAGTAGATTATTTGTGGTAGATGCTGTGATGAGATATATGATTATAATAGATGCTGACTAGACTAGAAGGCTGACTACCGTTGTCAAGACAACGTAGGCCGGGCATGACTCGATTCGTACCCGATTATTCGGGAGCGGATCGTGACATATTTTTATGGCGGCCCATGCAGGTCCCATCTTAATATTACTTAGGTCTTAGGTACTATTAAGGGCCTGCTAGAATAAGGAAACTCGTCACAACATTGGTCGATGGTTGTATATTTTACTATCTATACTACTTTCTAAATTTTTTGTATCTCTTAGTATCCCCTAACAAAGTCGTGGTTATAATTCCATAACTTTTGGTGATTATATTCACTTGCATCATTATCAGATTCATGCAGCCTTTAGGATCTATGCTCCCTTGCTATTTAGAGATTTAGGTCAGATTTTTCAATCTCCTCCTTTAGTAAGCCCATTTTAAACCTTTCATATCCCTATATATTCCCCATTTAGAGTTTTAACTCGTATTTTAGTAGCTATAATAAGTGCTTATCTAGCTCAAGTATTCCCCTGACAATTCTATCAAACTTTATAAACCATTTCTAATCACTTCATTGGTCTTGACCCTTGATTTCCTCAGAACCAAACACAAGCCAAATTCTTTTAAAAACCATAAGAGCTCATGACGCTAGTTATTACCAAAAGGTTTGATTCAATTTAGAGACTTCTCAAATCTCCCATAGAATTTTTTTCAAATAGGCTAATATTTTCTAAGTTACTTCCAATGACTAAGAATATTTTCTTTCCCTCCGTAGAGGCTTACTATCTCTGGTCAGCTTTTGATTACTTCGGTGTCTATAAGCTTCTAACCTCTATCCTTGAATATCAGAGGATAGTTAAAAAGTTGATACCCCTCTTGGCTTAATTCATCCTTATGATTATTTTCTTTCTATTAATAATCTCTTTCTATTAATAATCAAGAACATATACTATGTCGATTCCTTTCCTTTGTAATTGAATCTCCTTAGTGGATAGGAGACTTGTTTGAATTTGAATTACCAAGGTGCTCCTTTGAAATTCCATGTAGGCCTGTCAATGGTAGCTTATTTGTTGGATATTGGCATTACCATATCCGAACCATTAACTATCGGATATATTCGATAACTATCCGATATCCGTTCGGATATAAGTTTGGCTACCATATCTGTTACCGATAATTTTAAAGGATATCGGATAATATCCAAACCAATAAGATTACTAAAAAAATATTAAAAATAAGAAGAAAAAAATCAGAACCAATAGATTTTGTTAAGAAACAACAGATTTTCACATTGAAACGACATATTTTGTCAAGAAACAACAGATTTTGTCAAGAAACAACATATTTCCACATTGAAACGACAGATGTTGTCAACAAATATCCGAAACAACAGATTTTTGGCTGAATCCTGAATTCCTGATGGCCCAATATATTTTAAATTTATTAAATAATTTAAATATTATTGGTTCGGATATTATTGGTCTGGATATGACACTTACCGTATCCGCATCCGATATCCGATAAATATCCGATATGATATCTGAATCCGTATCCATATCCGAAATTTCGAATATTTTTGTTCGAATACGGATCGGATACGGATTATCGGTCTACCATTAACAGGCCTAATTCCATGGATAACGGTTGAGAGAATATTCGATAAACTACTATGGTGTAGCAGCTGCGCACTATAGCCATTTATCTGAATCATAGAAATTATGGATCTATTGCAGCCAGCAGCGCACTGGCAAGGCATGGACTTTAAGTTGAAGTAATTTCAGATATGTATAGGTTTTTGAATACTATTGAGACTATGTCCTAGGAACATCATGTTCCGACCACTTGAAGATATTCTGTCCATATCACTTGAAAATGGGTAAAGTTGAGAGATTATTCGGTATCCATCATTCTTTGAGTCACGGAGCCAAGAGTTTGCTGCAGCCAGCTATACACTGACGGGGCATGAATTCTAAGTAAAGTGATTTTGTATATGCATAGAATTTTGGATACTATTAAGACTACATCCATGTCCTAGATTTATATTGTTTAGCCTCTTATCACCATTGGAAAACCATACCGAAATTTGTTGATCTATTTGATTTTGTCCTAACGTGAAGGTTCTATTCCTATAAACTCTTAGAGATCACTTCTAATAGAATAAGGATCCCTATAAAATCTTTACTTGATTCCCCTATAGTTCATTAGGACCATTTCAAATACCATTTGCCCTGGTCTCTTTTCATGGCTCAAACTCGAGTGTATTACATATTTTGATAGTTATATATTTTGATAGCTATAGATAAATACTTTGCAAATAGCTATCTATACTAGATAACTAATATAAATTTTTGGATGACTATGGATATATCTTTATGTATGTAGGGGAGCATGGATAGTTACCTACTAACCCTATTTGTTCATTTCTAGTAAGGACATCATTTTGACCCATAGTTAGACAGGTAAGAGTAGAAAGATAATAGAATAAAATTATGGGTAAGCAGGTTTGGTAGTAAGTTTTGAGAGGCTTTTTGCTTATTCAGGAAGAAGATGAAGATCGTTAGGGGTGATATCAGATTCGAACAAATGAAGGAATAATGATTTTGACCTTAGGTTTAAAGGCAAGGAAAATGAATTATATAAAATCCATAAGTTATCAAAGGTCAGTGAAGAAAGATTAGGATTTGATAAGATTCTTCCACAAGAAAGTAAGTTTGGAATAATTTGGATAATAAAGAAACTTGGGAATATGAGAATCGAGTGAAGGAAACACTCAAAAGAAATTAATTTTTTTGAAAAGATGGATATGGCCATAAAAGAATTATTGGGTTCTGAAAGAGAATATTTGTCGGAGTAATAAGTATAAGATCAGGATATTAGCATAGAACTCTTAGAATAGATGGATAGTGATTAAAGAAAAGAAGACTCATTTAATTGAGATTTGTTGGTAAATTAACAATAGTTGGTTTTTGGAGAACGGATAGAACAATATCTGAAGGAACATGGATACCCCAAAGAGTATCACATCGAAGAAATACAAAAAAATACCTTCTGGATCGCTTGTCCATTATGTTTCCAAAGGCCTATCAAAACAAACCTTTACCAATTAGTATGCAATTCTAATGAGACAGAACGAGAAGATAAGGAGTTGGGGTGAAGGATGCCTCATGGAAGGGTCGACTTTGGGACTTCAGTAGTTCAGTAGTGACTAAACAGAATAAGAAAAAAATAGGGCTATAAGTGGGCCGATTCAAATTGATCATATTTGTGTTAAGTAAGGAAGATTTTATACATGTTGAGATATGGCAATATTTTGAGGTGTTATAAGAAGATATTCAAATTTGACTAGAGATTTAGTGCCTAGCTTTTGAGGATTGAGATTTTGGATACACATATCATGAATCGACTTAGTAAGGATTTGTCGACAATTGAGATTGTGACCTTGATGAAGTCAGAAATGGAAGGAGTGAAAGTTGATGTCTAAGAAACTGTTTGATTAAGGAAAGCAAATTGGCAAATTATATGGAACGGCTGGACAGAATTTGATTTAATCGAATTGGATATATTCCTTGGTCCCAAATAGAATTAGTTAAAACGACTGGGTAGTTACCTTATGTTCCTTGGTGCTAAGTTTAGTTAGCAAGCTGAGAGGATCGGTTTGTAGGGCATTAATGAGATGATTTCTTCTTAAATATTCTCTTTTGAATTTTCTTTACTCATTATAGTGATTTGATATTCTATCGGATCATAATTCAATCATCAATAAAAACATATCTGATTTCATTTTTATCTCTATCCTGGTTATATTATCATGCCTAAATTTTAAATATTGATCATATCTAGACAAACGACTCTTAAACCATGATTATATAATTTTGATCGTGACTAGATTATATTCTATCGTAGATCGCGCCTTGAGGATTTTGCTTTTAACTTGGTCGTAACTTGACCTCTAATCAAGTTTCAGAATTTTGATCATAATTCCATCATGTATAAACCTGATCTTGCATCTGGACTTTACTCCTGAATTATTTGATTTTATCCAATCGTGCCTGTCACCCCCAGTTTTCAGAAATAGGGATATTTTTGTTATTTTCATTTTAGAATATTTTTGAAATTATTTATTTATTTATAATATTATTTTGGGGTTATTTGAGTCGGGTTCGAATTTCATCTCAATCCGATTTGAAACGGGGACCCGGGGTAGTTTTGACTCTAGTGGACCCACCCATTAGTTAGGCATGGCCCACATAATAATATTTTTGGTTAGTGTGTTAGAGTAAATTTTTATGGATAGGTTTAGTTAATTAGAGCATTTAAAACTAGACTAATTTAGCCTCAACCTAAGCCATTTCCTATTTAATTCAATTAGAGACAAGTGGGGGGTATTATTGACTTTCCAAAAATGGGACACCTAGCCTAATTTGGGTCGGCCATGGAGGGGGGATAAGGAGTGAGTCATCATCATTTTCATTTCATTTCTATCCATTCCTTTCTCTCTCATGTTCTTCCCCAAATTTTAGAGAGCAATCCCATTGATTTCTCTACCAAATCAACCCCTTCTTCCACCAAATCTTCTTTATTTCTCCTCTACTCCATAGTTAGAGGATGCTAGCCAAGTTTGGAAGGATTCGGAGCTCGTTCGTGTCCTTTTGGAATCTCTACGTGTCGGTGTCGTGTCGGAAGGGTTTCCCTTTGAATCTCTCTCCCGAAAGGTATAATCTCGCCTTTAATCCACCCCAACATGCATATAAGAATATTTTGAACCCGTAGGAATGACCCCCATGGTTGTATATCCATTTGTGTCCATTTTGTGTCCATTTGGAGGTCATAGGAGTGTCCTTTGTGTAGTGGTTGTGTCCTAGTGGAAAAATACCTATTGGACACTTGTTTTTATATAAATATATTGTGTGAATGTTGTTTTAAAATTAAATCTCAGATTTCTAATAGTTTAGAGGTGAGTTTTCTAAGTATCATATTGTACCATATTTATTTACCTATATATTGTATATTTATGTGGGTTATATATATATATATATATATATATATATATATATATATATATATATATATATATATATATATATATATATATATATATATATATATTTTTTTATATATTATATATCTATATATATATATATATATATATATATATATATATATATATATATATATATATATATATATATATATATATATATTTATATATATATAAAATATATATATATATTATATATATATTATATATATAATATATATATATATATATATTTTATATATATATAAATATATATATATATTATATATATATATATATATATATATATATATATATATATATATATATTATATATATATATATATATATATATATATATATATATATATATATAACCCACATATATATATATATATATATATATATATATAGATATATATATATATATATATATATATATATATATGTGGGTTATATATATATATATATATATATATATATATATATATATATATAAAAATATATATATATATATATATATATATATATATATATATATATTATATATATATATATATATATATATATATATATTATATTTTATATATAGGCTTTTATATATATATGTATATATATTATAGTGTGTAATGTGTGTATTTCTCTATGTTGTGGGTATGGTATAGGTTCGGCCAAGGAGGGGGAGAAGTTAGAGTGTTTGTTGTGTTGGTGATGTATGTGTTTGTGTTAGTTTAGAGAGGAATTTGTGTTGGTAGGGTGTTTGATAGAATGTGAGGGTAATAGAGAGAATGGGATTGAGATAGAGTTTGAGATTAGAGTGGTGAACTTGGTTGATATAAGGTGTGTGTGTTTGTGTATAGAGTGAGAGGTTAGAGGGTGGTATATGAGATGAGGGGAAAGGGACTAGCTGCTGCTGTTGGCAGCAGTGGACAGCCATATATCCAGTCCCCATTCCACCCTCTATCAGCCCATATATAGCAGCCCCAAACCTGCCATTATATCCCCCCATGGACAGCCATTGCAGCCCAATAACAGTCCACCAAACCACCCTCCGAACCACTTTGACAGCCCCTTCCAAACAGCCCTACATAGCAGTCCCTATACCCCTGAATACCTGTCCTAAACAGTCCTAAACCACAGCCATATGCAGTCCCAAACCTCCCCTAAAAACCTGTCCTTAGCTATCCCATAGCACCCCAAACACAGTCCAAATTCTAGCCCCAAAACCTGCCCTTTGACAGTCCAAAACGGTCCCAATATCAGCCTGAAAATAGCCTTAGATGGCCTTAAATTTAGACCCTTGTTTAGCCTATATTAGCCCCTTAAACTCAGCCATGAACACCCCATTGTTCAACCCCAATACAGCCCATAGGTTGTCCCAAACCTGTCCTTAAATTACCCCCTCCTAAATCAGTTCATATTAGCCCTTGTATTAGCCATATAGGAATCCCACACATCAGTCCTAAATCAGTCCTTATTGCTCCATGTTCCAGTCCATATCAGTCCCCATTTTTCCACATATGTGTGTGTGTGTGAGAGCTTAGAGTGTGTGTATGTGAGTATATATGTATAGATTATATCCTATAGGTGTTAGCCCATATGTAAACCTATAGGTAGAGCCTATATGTGACCATGTGTGAGTGAGAGAGTGAGTAAGCTGGTGTGTGTGAGTGTTTGGGTAAATGTGAGAATGGTACAAGGGTAAAGGTAAGGTAATGGGTAAATGACCACATGTGTTCTAAGATAGATTAGATACCTAGGAAACCACTGTATCTTGGTAGGTAACCCTAAGATAGGATAGTATCTAGCTACCCTAAGGAGCCTAGGCTAGAATCTTGGGTATTAGCGGGGTTTACTTTGTATTGGGCAAGGTATCGGGATTACCTTGGTAAGGGTAATGTAGGTTTTACCTAGAACTAAAGTATCTGAGTTTAGAACCAAAGATATGGTTAGAACTTGGTTCCCTTGGTTGGTAATGATCAAATATAGTGCTCCTAGACTAGTTTTGACTTTGGTTGACCATTTTGACCAAAAGTCAACAAAAGTCAACCGAGAGTCAAACTTAGCCTTTAAGCGACTAGATTTGACCGAAATCAAACCAGAGTTGACCAGTTGACTGAAAGTCAACAGTTGGTCAATATTAGACTAGTTTGACCTAGGGTTGACCCAGAGTTAACCAGGGTTGACCAGTTGACCAAAAGTCAACTGTAAGTCAACCTTTGATCCTGTTTGACCTATTTTAACTTGGATTGACTCCCAGTGACCTGGTATGATCCAGTATGAACCAGTATGACCTAGTATGAGTTAGTTTGACCTAGATTGACCTAGTTTTGACTTAGACTTGCATATCATGACTAGGTTAGTTTTTCTTTCATTATTAAACCCTGTTTGGACTCATGACATCTCATCTATAGGTCTGTGATTACTCTGAGCGTCTGTTCACCTTATCAGCTCAGGACCACAGGCGAGTACATTTACTAATAGTGTTTATTGTCTTGATATCTTCTATATCCGATTCAGTTGTAGTGTCTTACTTGATTCCAGACACGATATTTCACGGATTAGTATATGTCGGATCCTGTAATGAGATGTTGTTCCCGGATTACTTGGTATATTGGAACAAGACTCGACTTGTTACTTGTACTTGTATAGACATGGACTTGGGAGTAGGCTGATCACCTGTTTTGGAATCCCGTGTCATGATATGTTATGTCCGGATCCTTTATACTATTCGGAGATGGGGAGTTATTAGTGGTTGTGCGATCAAAATACCTATTTATTCTTCATATTTGTACTCGACACTTGTCCATAGCTACTTGTTCACAACTCTCCTTGGTGACCGGCCTTATTATTCACACTTGTTGCTTCACACTTGTTACTGGTTTGTAGCCGGTCAGATGGAAAGCCTGAACATGTTTTTCCCAAGCCGATCACATAACGCACTAATAATTCAAGGCACCTTTTTTATTTATTTATCCTAGGAGGCTAAGTTTTGTTCGGGAGAAGAGTTACAACCTCGGTCCTTGTTTGGTTTAAGGGTTGTAACTCGGCTTCCGAATAGTTTCTAAGCAATCCTACATAAATATTGTCGTCCTATTCAGTACCCATATCTTTATATACATATTTCATGTTGATTTTGTCTTATATTTCATTACACTGTCTCTTATAGAATTTGTCAATTCATATGGAACTGCTGTTGGTGTTTGTACTTGCTCATTTTCCTGACAGGATACCGTTGACATATTACAGATGATTCTGAGGCAGATTGCCCGACCTATTATGGGGTCAAGTATGATGGAGTAGACCCAGACTGTGGTTTGTTAGTAGAGCCACTAGACTTTGCTCACCCTGAGTAGTGTAGCTTAGTTAGGTTTGCCTGGCCTGCGAGCCAGCTAGTATTTTTCAGACATGGTAGTTATATATATTTATGTGACTCTGTGATGTTATGTATAGCTCTGGACTTGTGTGGATTTGGACATTTTCTGTTCTCATCTATCGTATTTTCCTTTCCATACTATCTACCTTAGTTTATATTTGTGATTGAGACTGTATTGCTATGTCACCTCCATTCGGAGTGTATATACTGTACAGGTACATTTATCTGTTTTAGTCGTAGTAGTTACAGACCCTATATACAGTGTTCTACCGCCGATTCTGCGGCGTAGGCTGGACGTAACCACGTGCTCGTGCCCCTCTTCTGGGTACGGGTCGTGACACATTTTTATGGTGGCCCATACAAGTCAGTGTCGCAAATAGTACGATCTCGTAATGGTGCTCGACTTAGAGTGCTAATTATGAACCTGCGACTAGGACGTAGGATCTAGGGTATGAGAGGAGTTACTCAATCATATTTTAGGAAATTTTTGATCTTTTGATTACCATGACAACTCTTCTTGCATTTGAATTCAATTGTCCTCCTTTGATAATATCTTATCTTGTGCCATATTGATCTCTTGGGTTCAATTCGTCTTCAGGATGACAGTGACTCATTCTCAGGCAGCAGGGTCTAGTACAGTTCCAGAGAGGTCAGATCCGGGAAGTCTTCTACCTCTGGCTACGGGAGTAGCAGTCGAGAGAGCAGTAGCCTCAGTCCCTGCCCTTCAGGCAGTAGTAGCAGCGGTAGTTCCCGGAGGTCTTCCACCTTCAGCTGAGGGAGCTGCAGTTGAGGGAGCTGCCACCTCAGTCCCTTCCCTTCAGGCGGGAGTAGCAGGGATGGTTTCATGAGGTCTTCCACCTCCACTAGCGAGACCGTCCATAGTCATCCCTGATATTCTTTTACAGCCGCCTCCGTTACCGACTGATACTCAAGGGATGATGGCCCTTCTGCAGCATATGTTGCAGATCCAGAAAGCACAGGCCGAGGCACAACACCGCCAGGCAGAGGTGATACGACAGACCATGGAGAACTCACATCAGCTGGCGATAGCAGCAGTAGAGAGGGGTGCACCGGGTATAGTTCAGGGAGCACCAGTTCAGCAGCAGGGTCAGGGGAGGCCCGGTACGCACCTAGATTTCAGGAAGATGAGACCGAGGGAGTTCAAGGGTACCGAGGGTATCCTATACGCGGACGACTGGTTGGAGGATGTCCAGCGGAGTCTGGAGTTGGCAGAGGTCCCAAGAGGACTTTGGGTGACGTCTACAGCGAGCCAGTTTTTTGATATAGCGCTGACTTGGTTTTGCACGGATCCGCGTGCGTCAGTGAGGGGTTTGACTTGGGAGAGCTTCAGGACACTCTTTAAGGAGAAGTTCTACCCAGATGTGGCCTTGATGGCTTTGGAGGGACAGTTTGCCAGTTTGGTACAGGGGAACTCGTCGGTAGACGAGTATACAGCGGAGTTCTTCCGCCTGAGCAATTTTGTACCTAGTCTGACCCAGGATGAGGGGTATAAGGCCCGAAGGTTCCGAAGGGGTCTTATACATGCAGTGCGCACTCGTACCTCTGGAAGACGTGATGCGACCTTCGAGCAGATCCTGATGGAGGCGCAGATTGCAGAGGAGGACTTCGGCCTCAAGCCGAAGAGGGGCAGTGACATTCTTGGAGCTAGCTCGAGTATGGGGCCGGTGAAGCGCCCTCATTTCTAGCAGAGGCAGTTTCAGCAGGCACCAGCGCATGCCCACCAGCAGCAGGATCAGGGCCAGAGACAGGTCATCCAGTGTGCCTTCTGTAAGAAGATGGGGCACACCTAGGAGGTTTGCAGGATGAGGCTGGGAGTTTGTTTATTTTATGGAGCTCCATATCACCAGATGAAGAACTGTGCTGCCCGTACAGCTAGACAGGCAGGCCAGGACAGAGTATGGCAGGCTAGAGGAGGCCAGCAGGGGCGTGCTTTTGCCATGACAATTGAGCCCACTTAGGCAGTAGCAAAGCAGATAGCAGGTTCTAATATTTTGAATCTCCTTTCCGTATTTGTCTTCTTATAAACTGTCTTGAAATTCGATTTCATCTGTTCCTTGATCGTTGATTAAATTTTATCCTTGTAATGTGATATTCTTCTGAGATAAGTCGTATGGGCTAGGTTGCCTCGATTATGAGATTTTAGAATCCTCTACGGTCATGTTAGCAGGCAGAGTGAGGACATATAGTCGGACTATGGACGTATTTCTCGGGTGTAGGAATTTAAGGTTTTCGCTGCCAAACATGCGACAATGCAAAAATTTTAAATAGCATAATTCTAGAGGTATGTACCGTAGTTGAGGACTCTGTGATTATCGTAGCCTTGCTCACTGGCATGACGGAGATTCTGAGTATCATGATGATTGGACAGACGCATACGATTATCGATTTGCATGATTTTTGTGTGTTTACTTTGTTTTAATTTTTGAGGATGATTCTTTTAAGGTGGATAGACTTATAGCACCCAGTTTCTATTTGAGACAAATTTTAAATTTTATAATTTTAGTCATTAATTCATGCTTGATTTTTGAAATTTTAATTATTTTAAATTTTAAGCCATGACTTATGATTTTGACATTTTACTATTGTTTGGTTTTAATTTCGAGGACGAAATTTTTTAAGGTGGATAGATTTGTCACCCCCAGTTTTCAGAAATAGGAGTATTTTTATCATTTTTCATTTTAGAATATTTTTAAAATTATTTATTTATTTATAATATTATTTTGGGTTATTTGAGTCGGGTTCGAATTTCAGCTCAATCCGACTTGAAACGGGGACCCGGGGTAGTTTTGACTCTAGTGGACCCACCCATTAGTTAGGCATGGCCCACAAAATAATATTTTTGGTTAGTGTGTTAGAGTAAATTTTCATGGATAGGTTTAGTTAATTAGAGCATTTAAAACTAGACTAATTTAGCCTCAACCTAAGCCATTTCCTATTTAATTCAATTAGAGACAAGTGGGGGGTATTATTGACTTTCCAAAAATGGGATACCTAGCCTAATTTGGGCCGGCCATGGAGGGGGGGATAAGGAGTGAGTCATCATCATTTTCATTTTATTTCTATCCATTCCTTTCTCTCTCATGTTCTTCCCCAAATTTTAGAGAGCAACCCCATTGATTTCTCTACCAAATCAACCCCTTATTCCACCAAATCTTCTTCATTTCTCCTCTACTCCATAGTTAGAGGGTGTTAGCCAAGTTTGGGAGGATTCGGAGCTCGTTCATGTCCTTTTGGAATCTCTACGTGTCGGTGTCGTGTCGGAAGAGTTTTCCTTTGAATCTCTCTCCCGGAAGGTATAATCTCTCCTCTAATCTACCCCAACATGCATATAGGAATATTTTGAACCCGTAGGAATGACCTCCATGATTGGATCTCCATTTGTTTCCATTTTGTGTCCATTTGGAGGTCATAGGAGTGTCCTTTGTGTAGTGGTTGTGTCTTAGTGGGAAAATCCCTATTGGACACTTGTTTTTATATAAATATATTGTGTGAATGTTGTTTTAATATTAAATCTCGGATTTGTAATAGTTTAGAGGTGAGTTTTCTAAGTATCATATTGTACCATATTTATTTACCTATATATTGTATATTTATGTGGGTTATATATATGTTATTCTCTATATATACATATATATATATATATATATATATATATATATATATATATATATGTATATATATATATATATATATATATGTCACTACCACATTTCTAGTGTGAGGGTATTTTTGTCATTTTTGGGATAATTTAAATTTATTAGAATTTTTGGGAATTTTTAGGAATTATTTTGGAATTGTTTGGACTAGATTGATTTTGGCTAGTTTGGACCCATGTAGACCAACCTAGGAGCTAACCCTAGTTAGTATGAGCTTGGTTAGGATTTATGACTCTAGTCTAACCTAGCCTAATCCTTGGTTTGGTCATTAGAACCTAATTAGTAATAGAAATTAGAAAGTCATAAGTCATGACTTATGGTTTGAACCAATTAATATAACAACTTAGCCATAGCCTATGTAACTTGGCCCAAAGCCCAAACTACCAAACCCTAATCCCAAGAAAAGGTGGCCGACCACTTATTGCCTAGGGATCACCACCATATAAGTATCCTCCTAAAATCTAGGGTTGCCTCTTTCTTAGGAAGGCTCAAGTTTTAGAAAGGTTAGTTTCTATGATATTTTAATCCCTAGAACTCCTTTCCTCTTCCTTTTTCTTTCTAATTCATTCCATTAGATCCTAATATGACTATTCTTGCTGTTGTTAAGGTCTCATCTCAGTTTGAGGTTGTTTTGATTTGATTGGGACATCAAGAGAGGAGCTCACATAGGGGATTTTTCATTGGAAGTTCATCAATAGGTAACTTTGTCATTTCTCCATGGATTTTCAATTTGTCTTCATGAATAGGAAGCCCTAAGGGTCCCCTAAGTATTAGTATAGGTTTTGTGTCGGGTATCCTAAGTTTCGTGTCCATTTGGACACGTATCATGGCTGTAACCTAGGTGTTTGTAGAAATGCCACTAAGGATTCGATTTTTGTATTTTTGAAATGTGAATGCATAGATCTGTAGATCTACATGTGTGTATTAATTTTTGTGAAGATTGTTTTGTGTTTTAGTGTCGATTCGTGTCGGTTTTGGACACAAGAACCCGTGCACGACACAGTGAGCACTGTCCCCTGCTGTTCGGGTGTCCTAGCGGACACGACACGACATTATTTAGGATGAAATTTTGGTGACACTTAGGACACATGACTGACATAACACAGACCAATTTTTAGCTCATCTAATCGAGCAGATTGGGAGAAATCCCACCCGCACCGATTTTACACTGCACGTCGCACTATTGAAAACACGTACTGACACGGCGTTGTAGCGTCGGACACGACACACTAGGATAGGGTGCAGGTTGACCTAGACCTAGCCCTAGTATAGGGGTACACGTGTGTGCAAGCACGAGGCCTAGTTTGGCCTATGTCGTGTGCACGACACGCCTGCACACACGCACGAGCCTGTGGTCCATACAGTGTCTGTGTGTGCACTGTTTAGTTTTATTCGTGTTTGGACACGTTTGTGTCCATCTTGTTTGAATATCTAGATGTGTATGTGTGTGAAATGTATAGGGATGTATACCTATATATATTCAATATATTATGTATGTATATGTTTGAGCCTATATCTAAATGTATATAGATATATGTTAGTTCCTATTGTATATGTCATATAACCTAAGGTAGACATGTGATGTATATATATCTATGATATGTGTTTTTGCATGTACCGATGTATAGGTATATGGGTACCTAGCTAGTATATTTACATGTGGTGTTAGATAACATATAACTTGTAGTTGGTCTAGATAGCCTAGTAGTGTGTGTACTAGCTAGTGTAGGTCTAGTGGCCTAGTGTTAGGCTAATGTAGTCTAGTATAGACTAGTTTGGCCTAATTTAGACTAGATTGACCTAGTTTGACTTCTAGGGTTGACCAGAGTTGACCAAGAGTTGACTTTGGCCTAGATTGACCTAGAATCATGTAGAATGCATAGTAGGACTTCATTATACCATTTTGGACTTGTTGTGACTTGTGCTATTCTGATTAGGAGCCAGACACCACTCTTCGGACAGTACCTTTTATATTGGACACTCAGATACAGGCGAGTACATTCTCTGATCATTTCATATCCTGCTTAGAACTATTTTCTTGCAGTGGATTACTTTACTTGTACTGTCACGTTGGTCACACGGATTGGTACTATATGGATCCCTTCTTGAGATGTTATCCTTAGGGAGCATCGGGTACTCTATGTTCTGTACGTTTCACTTACATAGCGTATCACTATGCTTCGTTGATTCTTCGATCACTTGTGACATATACTCTTATGATCACAGAGTCTTCCTGGAATCCTTATCCCATTTATGGGTCTACTATGTATCACCCTTCGGGGGCTTATCACCTTTCGGAGGCTTACCACCCTCCGGAGGCTTATCACCCTTCGGGGGCATTACATAGTATCATAACATAACCTGGTTGGATCCTTGTGTACTGATTGGGGGTACGGAGGAGTAGAAATAGACATGTGAATACTATCCAAGTAGTGTAGTATCAGAATCTCTTCCATAATGTAGCATCATAATCTCCTATACCATTTACATGTCTATATTGTACTCTGACTCACTAGTCACATGTTAGCTCTTTATTTATAGTAGATATTTCTATTACAGCTTTTTCTCTCTGTTTACATACTGCACTTCTTTCAGTACTTGTATCTTACTTTACTGCATGATTATATCTTCTAACCTGCTATGAACTGTTGAGATGTACTGTACTCGCTCCTGTCCTGATTGGACCTGTTGAAAATATTACAGAGGACGAGGAGGAGGCTTGTCTGGATACCTACTACGGGGCATCCTTAGATGACACCTGCGAGCTGGACCCTCAGGAGGACCCAGCTCTAGCTGAGGATATCACCCCGATTGCCTAGATTAGATTAGTTAGGCTTATTTTACTTTATGCAGTCTTGAAACATGTTTTAGCTAGACTATATTTAGAGTTTAGAGTTGTATATATTCTTTCATTCTGTATCTGAGACCATGTACTTCTGGATATTGCTGGGATTATCTTAGACTACTTTTTATCTATTTATTTCTTTGAGTTCTATTTCATATCGTGCTATCTCTTCCTTAGTTGTGATTGAGTTTTACTGTTATGTCACCCCCATTCGGGGAGTATAAACTGTTTAGAGATATATTGCTAGATGATTGTTGACCTAGGACAGCGTTCTACTGCCGACACTGCGGCGTAGGCTGGGCGTAGTTACGTTCTCGTACCCTCACAGTGGGTGCAGGTCGTGACACGTTTTTAGTGGTGGCCCATACAGGTCTAGACTAGAAGTGTAGTGGTATTCGAACTAGAGTATCACTACAGCCTGCAGTAAGTTATAGAACATTAATTTTAAGGTACTCAATCACTTTAGAAAAAATTCTTTTATTGCCATCTAAATCTTTTTTGTCAGCTGATCCTTTGAATTACAATTGTCCGCCTTTGTTATTTCGCTTCTTTCTCAGAAATTGATACTCTTGTTTGTCTATCTTCAGGATGGTAGAGACTCGATCGCAGCGTGCCATTCATGAGGATGCTATAGAGGGGACTGCTACCTCTCAGCCAGTACGGCGAGGCCAGGGGACTGCAGCTCCTGCCACCTCAGCTCGTATGGAGACCTCGACAGCCGCAGCAGGGGGTATGCATCCATCGACCCGGAGGCAGGACCCGGTCATTCCAGAGGATCCCTTTCAGCAACCACCGCCTCCAGGATACGTGGACGTAGCTCAGATGTTCGTGTATTTCCAGCAGTTCATGGACAGACAGCAGGCTCGACAGGACTGAGGCATGGAGTTGGCCGTCACGACAGCCGCAGCTCGACCAGTGGTGCAGCAGCCGAGGACATCGAGGATCGAACAGTTTCAGAAGATGAGCCCTAGAGACTTTCTGGGGACAGAGGGTATCCTATATGCCGTTGAGTGGATCGAGCATATAGAGGAGATCTTCCGCTTGGCCAGGATTCCAGCAGACCTTCAGATCGAGGCCGCAGCCAGCCGAAGGCGAGATCTTGCTCGCACCTGGTATTAGTCAGTCCCCAGGGTGGGGGTACCTGGGCAGACTTGGGAGCAGTTCAAGGGCTTCTTCAAGAAGAAGTTCTTTCCAGATTCAGCACTCAGAGCCTTGGAGTCGCAGTTCGAGAGCTTGGTCCAGGGGGGTCTCTCAGTGGAGGAGTACGCCGGGGAGTTTGGCCGCCTCGACAGGTTTGTGGAGGGCTTGAACGAGACGGCGAAGGCCCAGAGGTTCCGGAAGGGCCTAGTCAAGGAGGTCAAGTCCTTGACCAAGGGCAACCGGGATGCCACGTTCGAAGAGATCTTGACAGGAGCTTTGCTAGCAGAGGATGATCTTGAGCTTAGGCTCAAGAGGGGGAGAGACCCAGTTGGCAGCAGCAGCAGCGAAGGCCAGGCCAAGAGGCCCCACTTTCAGCATCAGCAGCTGAGGCAGTTTCAGCCACAGCCGATTCAGCAGAGGCCAGTCCATCAGCAGCAGTAGCCGAGGCAGCACCAGCAGGGTCAGAGACAGGGTAGTACTTGTGGCTACTGCAAGAAGCCTGGGTACGTCTTCAATGAGTGCCGGAAGAGGCTGGGCCAGTGCCTAGTGTGTGGTTCAGTAGACCACCAGATGAGGGAGTGCCGTATAGGACGAGCAGCTCTGGGAGGTGGAGTCAGAGCTCCAGCAGGCCAGCAGAGGGGACCAGCCCTGCCGACGTAGCAGCAAAGGTTCGTCCAGCACCAACAGCAGGCCAGGGGAGGCCAGCAGGGGCGAGCTTTCGCCATGGCAGTTGGAGATGCAGAGGTGATAGGAGAGCTGATTGTAGGTTCGATTCTACTCGACTCCAGTCCAGCCTTTACATTATTTGATTCTGGTGCTTCGTATAGCTTCATATCAGTATCTTTTACGATTAGACACGGTTTCATAGCTGAATCGTTGCCTAGGACTTACAAGATCATGACCGGGGGTGGTATTATCCTCGTGAGTGATGTTTGTAAGGGTCGGAGAGTAGTTTTAGGAGGCCGTGAGTTGGAGGTGAGCATGCTCGTAATGCCATTGTCGAACTACGATATAGTACTAGGCATGGATTGGTTGAGCAGGCACCACGCCAGCAATGATTGCAGAGGGGGTAGAGTTCTCTTTAGAGCACCGAGGGAGCCAGAGTTCGAGTACTCCAGACGCCAGGCAGAGCAGAGCAGCAGAGTCTTTTGTGGAGTCTCAGTCGAGGAGCAGACGATTCTACACCCCTTGATAGCAGAGTATATGGATGTTTTCCCAGAGGAGTTACCAGGACTGCCACCAGACAGAGACATAGAGTTCTCGATAGACTTGGTTCCAGGAGCGGAACCCATCTCTCAGCATGTCTATCGGGTGAACAACAGCGAGCTTGTGGAGCTGAAGAAGCAGGTGGATGAGCTACAGGATAAGGGCTTCATCCGCTCGACTTCGTCGCCATGGGGTGCACCAGTGTTGTTCGTGCCAAAGAAGGATGGGTCAATACGCATTTGTATTGACTATAGGGCACTCAACAACCTCACGATCAAGAACAAATACCCACTGCCACGGATCGACGATCTATTTAACCAGTTGAGCGGAGCTCGGGTATTTTTCAAGATTGATCTGAGGTCGGGATATCACCAGGTGAAGGTGAAGAGGGAGGATATTCCCAAGACCGCTTTCAGGATGCGGTACGGACAGTTCGAGTTTTTGGTTATGCCGTTTGGGCTAACCAATGCACCAGCAGTGTTTATGAACAAGGTGTTCCACCAGTATCTGGATCAGTTTGTGGTGGTGTTTATTGACGATATCTTGGTATATTCTAAGACTGAGGAGGAGCACGAGGAGCATTTGAGGATCATGCTGGAGACTCTCAGGAAGGAGCAGCTTTACGGGAAGCTCTCCAAGTGTGAGTTCTTCTTGGACCAGGTGGACTTCTTGGGGCATGTGGTGACTGGAGATGGTATCTCAGTTGACCCTAAGAAGATTGTAGCAGTTGAGGCATGGGCAACGCCGACTTCAGTTGCAGAGATCAGGAGGTTGTTGGGGCTGGCAGGGTATTATCGGAGATTTGTGCAGGATTTCTTCCGGGTTGCAGAGCCATTGACTCGGTTGACCCGGAAGGATGCTGAGTTCGTTTGGTCAGAGGAGTGTCAGGCAGCTTTTGATGAGTTGAAGAAGCGGCTTACGATAACTCCGATTCTGACATTGCCTTCAGGATCGGGTGATTTCACTATTTATAGTGATGCTTTAGGGAAGGGGCTGGGTTGCGTCTTACAGCAGCATGAGAAGGTGATTGCCTATGCTTCCAGGCAATTACGTCCTTATGAGAAGAACTACCATACCCACGACCTGGAGCTGGCAGCAGTGATATTTGCTCTGAAGCTGTAGAAGCATTATCTGTATGGTGAGAGGGTGGAGATCTTCACAGATCACAAGAGCTTAAAGTATGTGTTCACTTAGAAGGAGTTGAACATGAGTCAGCGCAGATAGTTGGAGTTGATGAAGGACTTCGACATTGCACTGCAGTATCATCCAGGGAAGGCCAACGTGGTTGCCAATGCCTTGAGTAGGTATCCGACAGCCATGTGTTTGACCATGGATCGGCCTTTTCTTGCCGACTTGGAGAGCCTTGGGATTGAGGTGATCGTGTCCGGAGTGCAAATACAGCTATGGGGGATGCAGATTCAGTAAGATTTGGTAGAAAGGATCAAGTCGGCACAGTTTGAGGACGTTGCTCTGCGGTGTCTCCGAGAGCAGGTTCGAGCAGGATTACTGGGGGGCGAGTTTTTTCTTGCAGAGGATGGTGCCTTGAGGCACGGTTCCAGGTTATGTGTGTCCAGTGGAGATCTCAGGTAGCAGGTTATGCAGGAGGCCCACAGATCTCAGTACTCTATACACCCGGGTGCCAACAAAATGTACCGAGATCTGAGGGAGCATGTTTGGTGGTCAGGGATGAAGCGGGAGGTGGCTCGTTTCGTGGCTAGGTGTTTGGTCTGTCAGCAGGTCAAGGCAGAGAGACAGAGGCCCGGTGGATTGTTGCAGCCGCTGTCCATTCCCGAGTGGAAATGGGAGCATATCACTATGGACTTCGTATCAGGATTGCCGCACACACCAGGAGGGAAAGACGCGATTTGGTTCATCATTGACAGGTTGACCAAATCAGCCCACTTCTTGTCATTCAAGGTGGGTACGTCTACAGAGAGGCTGGCGGAGTTCTATATGCGACAGATAGTCAGAATTCACGGGGTTCCAGTCAGTATCGTCTCAGATCGGGATAGCCATTTTACTTTCCATTTTTGGAGGAGTCTGCAGACCAGCTTGGACACTCAGCTCAAGTTTAGTACTGTATACCACCCCAGACGGACGGACAGTCAGAGCGAACTATTCAGACCCTTGAGGATATGTTGCAAACGTGTATCCTGGACTTTGGAGGTTCCTGGGAGGATCATCTTCATTTGGTGGAGTTTGCCTACAACAATAGTTTCCAGGCCAGCATTGAGATGTCACCTTTCGAGGCTCTGTACGGGCGTAGGTGTCGTACACCCTTATCCTGGGATGATATTGGTGAGCGAGCTTTACTGGGGCCAGAGATGGTTGTTGATGCGGCCGAGAAGGTGAAGCTCATCAAGGACAGACTTCGCATGGCACAGGACAGACATCGGCACTGGGCCGATAGCCACCGGAGGCCCTTGGAGTTTGAGGTACAGTTTAGAGTAGGATTAGATTTAGGTTTGTTGTTTATGATTTTTGATCATATTTGCTTATTATAATTAATTGAGACCTTGCTTGTGTTTAGGTCGGAGACCAGGTTTTCTTGAGGATATCTCCGACTCGTGGTACGATACGTTTTGGTGGAGGCGGGAAGCTTAGCCCGTGCTTCATCGGCCCTTTCGTTATCAGCGGAAGAGTCGGTGACGTTGCATACAGGCTAGACTTGCCGTCTGTACTAGTGGGGATCCACAACGTATTTTATGTATCACAGTTGAGACGGTACGTGGCTGACCCCAGCCATGTGCTCGATCATTCAGAGATAGAGATTGGGCCTTCTCTCAGCTATCCAGAGCAGCCAGTGGGGATTCTGGATCGACGGGAGAAGGTTCTGAGGAACCAGGTGATACCCTTGGTGCGGGTCGCATGGAGGCATCATTCTCCAGGAGAGTCTACCTTGGAGCGGGAGGATGAGATGCGCGAGCGCTACCCTTATCTTTTTGGACCGTGAGGTATGCTTTCTATCCTTCTCATCAGTGGTATTTCGCCTTTCAATTTCGAGGACGAAATTCTTTTAAGGAGGGTAGATTTGTCACTACCATATTTCTAGTATGAGGGTATTTTTGTCATTTTTGGGGTAATTTAAATTTATTAGAATTTATTAGAATTTTGGGGAATTTTTAGGAATTATTTTGGAATTGTTTGGACTAGATTGATTTTGGCTAGTTTGGACCCATGTAGACCAACCTAGGAGCTAACCCTAGTTAGTATGAGCTTGGTTAGGATTTATGACTCTAATCTAACCTAGCATAATCCTTGGTTTGGTCATTAGAACCTAATTAGTAATAGAAATTAGAAAGTCATAAGTCATGACTTATGGTTTGAACCAATTAATATAACAACTTAGCCATAGCCTATGTAACTTGGCCCAAAGCCCAAACTACCAAACCCTAATCCCAAAAAAAGGTGGCCGGCCACTTATTGCCTAGGGATCACCACCATATAAGTATCCTCCTAAAATCTAGGGTTGCCTCTTTCTTAGGAAGGCTCAAGTTTTAGAAAGGTTAGTTTCTATGATATTTTAATCCCTAGAACTCCTTTCCTCTTCCTTTTTCTTTCTAATTCATTCTATTAGATCCTAATATGACTATTCTTGCTGTTGTTAAGGTCTCATCTCAGTTTGAGGTTGTTTTGATTTGATTGGGACATCAAGAGAGGAGCTCACATAGGGGATTTTTCATTGGAAGTTCATCAATAGGTAACTTTATTATTTCTCCATGGATTTTCAATTTGTCTTCATGAATAGGAAGCCCTAAGGGTCCCCTAAGTATTAGTATAGGTTTTGTGTCGGGTATCCTAAGTTCCGTGTCCATTTGGACACGTATCATGGCTGTAACCTAGGTGTTTGTAGAAATGCCACTAAGGATTCGATTCGTATTTTTAAAATGTGATTACATAGATCTGTAGATCTTCATATGTGTATTAATTTTTGTGAAGATTGTTTTGTGTTTTAGTGTCGATTCGTGTCGGTTTTGGACACAGGAACCCGTGCACGACACAGTGAGCACTGTCCCCTGCTGTTCGGGTGTCCTAGCGGACACGACACGACATTATTTAGGATGAAATTTTGGTGACACTTAGGACACATGACTGACATGACACAGACCAATTTTTATCTCATCTAATCGAGCGGATTGAGAGAAATCCCACCCGCACCAATTTCACACTGCACATCGCATTGTTGACAACACGCACTGACACAGCGTTGTAGCGTCGGACACGACACACTAGGATAGGGTGCAGGTTGACCTAGACCTAGCCCTAGTATAGGGGCACACGTGTGTGCAAGCACGAGGCCTAGTTCGGCCTGTGTCGTGTGCACGACACGTCTGCACACACGCACGAGCCTGTGGTCCACACAGTGTCTGTGTGTGCACTGTTTAGTGTTATTCGTGTTTGGACACGTTTGTGTCCATCTTGTTGGACACGAACAGGTTGTGGGACACATATTTGTGGTGTATATACATTACCAGCTTCTTAATTTGAAATTTGATATGTTTTCATTAGGTGTTAGCACATTTCCAGTTTTCAAGTTATGTATCAATATCCTGTTTTCTTCCAGTTTTAAAACCTGAACTTATCATCTATTTTAATCCAATTATTGCTGTTAAATTGTTGGTTTCAGACCTTAATCATGTTCTCCTATATGTAATCTAAATTGGTTTCGATTTTGGTGTGATTTGGTTGAAAATTGGGATCGAAATGTGGTTGTGAATGATTGGGACCAAACTGTCAATAACAGAATTATTTCCTGCATTTCCAGTTTCTTGGGATGAACTTTGGCAACTGTTTAAACCATAATTTATACTGTTAGTTACATGTTTTAGTCTCTAAATCAGTTCTCCTATATGTAGTCTAACTGTGTGTATGATTATGGGATTGTTTGATTGATATTTGAAGTTTAAATGGGGTTTTGGAGTAGGGACTGAAAATTGAGAATACAAGGGTGTTTGAAAACTGAGTTTAAATGGGTAATGATTCCAGTTTGCTGTGATTTGGTTTTCTTTCCTTAAACCAGATTAAATGCTATTTCTGTTTACTTGTTGCCTATCATTCCTTTTCACTGTTTGCCTTGACTGAAACCTGAGCATTCATACACACACACTCTTAACTGTTTCCTCACAGTTTTCCCTCACTGTTTTAGCCACACATCTCCCACACACAGCAGCACACACACACACTTGACACTCACCTGAACACCGCACACAGTTCTCTACCCAATACACACATATTTTCACTCATAACCTGTCCTCTACACACACACTTTCCTCTCTCTCTCTCTCTCTCTTTCCCTCTTTTGTAGTTCATGCACACTGTTTATCTTGCCTACACACACACACTAGCCTTTCCTCTCTTTATATGCATATGTATATATATATATATATATATATATATATATATATATATATATATATATATATATATATATATATATTATATGAATATCTAGATGTGTATGTGTGTGAAATGTATAGGGATGTATACCTATATATATTCAATGTATTATGTATGTATATGTTTGAGCCTATATCTAAATGTATATAGATATATGTTAGTTCCTATTGTATATGTCATATAACCTAAGGTAGACATGTGATGTATATATATCTATGATATGTGTTTTTGCCTATACCTATGTATAGGTATATGGGTACCTAGCTAGTATATTTACATGTGGTATTAGATAACATATAACTTGTAGTTGGTCTAGATAGCCTAGTAGTGTGTGTACTAGCTAGTGTAGGTCTAGTGGCCTAGTGTTAGGCTAATGTAGTCTAGTATAGACTAGTTTGGCCTAATTTAGACTAGATTGACCTAGTTTGACTTCTAGGGTTGACCAGAGTTGACCAAGAGTTGACTTTGGCCTAGATTGACCTAGAATCATGTAGAATGCATAGTAGGACTTCATTATACCATTTTGGACTTGTTGTGACTTGTGCTGTTCTGATTAGGAGCCAGACACCACTCCTCGGACAGTACCTTTCATATTGGACACTCAGATACAGGCGAGTACATTCTCTGATCATTTCATATCCTGCTTAGAACTATTTTCCTGCAGTAGATTACTTTACTTGTACTGTCACGTTGGTCACACGGATTGGTACTATATGGATCCCTTCTTGAGATGTTATCCTTAGGGAGCATCGGGTACTCTATGTTCTGTGCATTTCACTTACATAGCGTATCACTATGCTTCGTTGATTCTTCGATCACTTGTGACATATACTCTTATGATCACAGAGTCTTCCTGGAATCCTTATCCTATTTATGGGTCTACTATGTAACACCCTTCGGGAGCTTATCACCTTTCGGAGGCTTACCACCCTCCGGGGGCTTATCACCCTTCGGGTGCATTACATAGTATCATAACATAACCTGGTTGGATCCTTGTGTACTGATTGGGGGTACGGGGGAGTAGAAATAGACATGTGAATACTATCCAAGTAGTGTAGTATCAGAATCTCTTCCATAGTGTAGCATCAGAATCTTCTATGCTATTTACATGTCTATATTGTACTCTGACTCACTAGTCACATGTTAGCTCTTTATTTATAGTAGATATTTCTATTACAGCTTTCTCTCTCTGTTTACATACTTGTCACGACCCGTACCCAGTATAGGGGTACGAGAAGTGGGTACGTCCAGCCTACGCCGCAGTGTCGACGGTAGTAAGCTGTCCTAGGTTGCTAACTAAACTCATGCAGTGTATAAAAAGTACTTGTCCAGATATCAGCTCCGAATGGAGGGCAAGTAAAAGGGTATGATCTACTCAAACACAGTCTAAAACACGAAAAGATAACACAGAAGTTATACCTAAGGAATTAAAGACAACAACAACTAACTGCTAAAATAATATACCAATATCTCAAACCAACTTAATACAGACTCAATATCTTAACTTTAATACAACAAGCCAAAACATGAAAGCTAAAGTAGTCTACTAGCTAATCTCCTGAATCACTCCTGAGAGTCGGAACCAAAGGTAGCTAATCCCTCGCCAGGTCCATGGTAAGCAGGGCATATGTCCACAGGATTATCATCTGTAATATTTTCAACAGGTCCAATCAGGACGGGAACGAGCACAACTCATCAAGAAAAACCTAAGTAAATGACAAAGAACTATAAAGCAGTTATAGACAGTTTTATTGATGAGCATGGCAGTTCTATGCAGGTAATGATGGCACAGAGACACAGTAAGATACAAGAAAAGAAAGGTAACTAAAACAAGAGAAGAATCATGGCAATGAAGACTGTAATAAAAGCTAACTGAACTAGAATATCATGTGTGAGTCCAGACAGTACGATATAAGTCTAAAGTAATCCCAGTGTGAGTCCAGTCCATATAATCTGATACCAGATAATTTCCAGTACAAGATGAGTCCAACAGTGATCAATGAAACCAGGGTGAGTCCAACTATGATCTAACAGTGTGTTTTAAAATATCGAGATCGACATGCAAATGGCTGTAGGTATCAGGCACATCTCTTATGGATCAGGCAAGAGATGGCTATGCTTCCAGAAGATTCCAGTTGGAGATTCCAGATTTGGGATATGTCTACATGTCTTACTCAATATTTCCTCGCCCAGCAAGTGAATCCAGTACAAGACACAAAAATCGAGATGAGTCCGGCCAAATGATGATTCCAGAAATGATTCCAGAATGATTCCAGTGATTCCAGTAATAGAGATCAGTAAGTAAGGTATGTGTCGCATACATGAATCCAGAAATATCCATACGTGTTGACACAGAGAATCACATAGAACTAACTAGAACTGAAATACAGTAATCGACAAATAAATGAGAGAATTATCAGAGAATGTACTCGCCTGTTACTCTGGAAAGAGAGTAGTGTAATATCAGATGTCTGTACCAGGGTCACAATGTCCTAAAATAGAGCAATACAGTTATGACATGTCCAAAATGAAGATAAATGAAATCTACGATGCAATCTATATAAATTCTAAGCCAATCTAGGTCAAAGTCAAACTTGGTCAACACTACAGTCAAACTAAGTCAAATCAAGTCATACTAGGTCACAAGAAGTTAAACTAAGTCATACAAGGTCAAACAAGGTTAAACAAGTCTAATCTAGGTTAAAGTCAACTCCTGGTCAACACTCTAATCAAACTAGTCAAATACTAGTCAACATGATCAATCTGGGTCAAGTCTAAGTCAAACTTAGACCAACTAAGGTATTGGTCAAACAAAGACTAGTCAGTCAGGTAATTAGGTTAATCTTGACTAATGGTCAACATCCAGTCAAACCCTATAAGGCTAACTCAAAACCAAACATAGGCTAACCTGTCTTAGAATACCTAAGATACTATAATACTAGGCTAAGGTATAACCAACTTCCTATACAAGGTATATCACTCACAAATACATATAGTACAAACCAAACTTAACCCTATAATCAAGCAAATCCATACTCTAACTCAAATCAAGACTCAACTCCTATTATCTCACTTAACCCCATACATATCTTCATCTACATGGGACTACCCATATAACTCAAGTTACAATAATACCCTTATATAGGTCAAAACCCTAACCAACTAGTTTACAGTCTAGGGTTTAGTCAAACCTTAGTCACCAAGTCATTTAGAGTCCATCTAAGTCCATTCTAGGTCAATTAGGTCAAGGTTTGACCTATAGTTGACTTTGGTCAACAATTGTCAATTATCTAGTCAACTAGGTCAAATTTGACCTAAGGTTGACTTTGGTCAACCCTTAGTCAACAAGGGTCAACAAGTAGGGTTTTGGGCCTTTAGGGTTAACCCCCAAGCCATAGGCTAGCAACCTAGGCCATAGGCTAGATAACCTATAGGCTAGTGGTTATAGGTCTCAATATAAACCTATATTTAGTAAGTTATCTATATAAGGTTGACTTTGGTCAACCCTTAGTCAACAAGGGTCAACAAGTAGGGTTTTGGGCCTTTAGGGTTAACCCCCAAGCCATAGGCTAGCAACCTAGGCCATAGGCTAGATAACCTATAGGCTAGTGGTTATAGGTCTCAATATAAACCTATATTTAGTAAGTTATCTATATATACATATATCTCTATATATATATATATATATATATATATATATATATATATATATATATATACACTATCTATCTACTACCCAAATACCAATATGTAAATACTCTATATATACAAAACCCACATTCACATATATATATATATATGAAAAAAATATATATATATATATATCTATATAGATATATCAACTTATATATATACACATATATATAGAGAGAAAGTGAGAGAGGGACATAGAGTGAGAGAGAGAATTAGATAGAGAGAGAGAGTGAGAAGGAACTGAACAGTCAAAAAGGGGGGGGGAGACTGTTCTCAGTTTCCTGAGAACAGGACAGCCCCCAAACCAATACTAAAAACACACACACACACCACATATATACATATATATATACACATTCCTAACTACCTATACACACAACCAAATAACCTCAAAATTCACCCACACACACACATACATATATACTACATATATATACGCTAAAATACATATATACAATGTATAAAACATATCAAATTTGGTTTTGAAATCCACCTTTGAAAACTGGAAATAATCCTAAAATCTGGAAATATTGGACTGTTGACTCGATACTAGGTAAACCAAAATACATACACGAAACCGAGCTAAGGCTCGAATATCTAGGTTGGTAACTAAGGCCCCACATATATACGTGTCGTGTGTGTCAATGGTAGTCCACCACGACACGACACGGCGTGTCCCAACGATCAAAAATCGAATCGGGTAAACACTGATACACTGTGAAATGTCACAGCGTCGTGCACGCGTGCACTTAGCTCTAGGACACGACACACGTGTCTAGAAGTCTCGTGCACGTGTGGGTAGGTTCGCCTAGGGTTGGTCTAGGGTTTAGGTAGCCTGTCTCGTGTCCACGTGTCCTCAGGATACGACACGAACTCTGTATCAGTCGAAGAAAATCGACTGATACTCAGTGTTCTGCACCGCGTCGTGCATGGGTTCTCGTGTCTCGTGGACACAACACGAGCCACGTGGGGCCTCGTGGTCATATCCACGTGTAGCCCACATGATGGGCTACACACTCGTGCAAACACGAGGTGTCTAAATGTCGTGTCCGCGCGATACGAGACGTGCGAAGTGGACTCTGTGCGTGCGTGCACTGTCAGTGTACGACCAGTGCACGTGTCCTCATGTCCTCGATACGACACGAGGTGTCCTGAAAGTTTAGGGGTGTGTGCGCAGACACTTCCCCTGTGTCCACACCAATTTTGGCGTGTCGAAGTGTCGTGTCCAGCGTGCACGAACAGTGTGGTAGCAGGACAGCGTCCACAGTCTCGTGCACGCGTGTCGAAGGGTCGTGTGCTCTACACGGGGCACGTAGAGCCTTGTGCTCGTGTCAGTGGGCTGGTGGGGAAGTTAGGTTCGTGTCTAGGTTACTGTATCGTGTCCACGACTCATGTGGACACGATAGGAAGTGTCGAACAGTGGGGTTTAAACAGTGTGCAGTGTAGTGTTTAACAGTGTGTTCGTGTCCAATTTGGACACGGACACGATACGATTTTGTGCTTAGTAAGTTGGGGTTGTGTCCTACGTGTCTAGGGCTACCCAAAAATATAATTTGTTTTACAAAAACACAACATTAAACCCTAAGTGACATTTCACCAAACACAGTTTTAAACACACAGATACGTGTCCGATACGGACACCAAACCAATCCTAAATCTCACCAAACTTAGCCTACAGTTCCATGGTACCTAGATGCATGCATTTATGAAGACAAATCATAATATTAACTAGGTTTATGGGTATTTACCTATTGATGCAATTTTCAAAGGGAACTCAATAAGAGGGGGGGTGTGTCCTATCCACTTGTTGGTGTCCGAGTCCTTGTGTCCAGCTTGCTAGCCTCCCTTAGCACCTTCTAGGTTGTAGGAACCCAATGCAAAAGACTAGGAGTGATTTGGTTCAAATTTGAGGAAGTTATCAAGGTTTCATGAAAATGGAATTTTTGTAGGTTTAATACATGTAAAATGATCATGAATAAAATGTGATGGGGTTATATAGGAAGGGGGGTAGTGTTGGGCTGCCATGGGGGGGTAGGGGTAGGCTATAGGGCCCCTTTCCACCTTGCAAAGCTTAGCCCCTAAGTCTTTGACTAAGGGGTTAGATATTTAGGTTCTAAATATCTAAAAAAAGGAATATCTAGATATTTATCATAAAGATAATATCTAACATTAGTCTTCTAGGTTAGTTGCTAACCTCTAGATTAGTGCTAAACTAGGTTAGAAGCTAACATGACACTAATCCACTAATTAAATAATAATAAAAACACATAAATTCAAATAATTCCAAATAAATTCTAATAAATTACCAAAATACCCTTTAGGCTAAAAATCACTAATTTGGTGTTCTAAGCCTATGGCTAAGCTCTCATGGTCGTGGCAACTTCTAGGTTAGAGAAAACTAGGGTTTACACTAAGTTATACTAACCAAAATCACAAAGTCATAAGTCATGACTTAGCATGACTTTAGAAATGGTTTAACTTAACTAAAATCACCAGAAAATCATACCATGACTAAAATATCACTAATAAATAATAAAAATAATAAATTTTCAAAAATACCCTAATTTCAGAAAACTGGGTCTTACAAGTCTACCCTCCTTAGAGAAATTTCGTCCTCGAAATTAAGATAGTCGTACTCCTTCTAGGTCAAACCCCCAGTCAATCAGAGTCAAAAGATAACATGCAATCATAGTCCTACTGGTCGTGATTCCACAGTCTTGAACAGGGTAACTACACTATCTAGCATATCACAAGCATATCCTGACAGGTACTAATGGAATTATACAACAAGATGGGAAAGGAAGGACAGGAAAGACAAACCTGCTAACCCGTCACCTGCAGCGTTGGTCTCCTCGACCGTCATCGCAAAAGCTTCACCCCTCTGGTGCTGAGCTACAGGTGGCCTAGCCCCCATATAAGGAGGTGCAACGGGACAATCCATCTTCTGGTGAGTATCAGACCCACAGTTATAGCAAACCTTCAGCCTCTTCCTACACTGCTTTCTGATGTGTCCCTGCTTTCTGCAGTATGAACAACTGATCGTCTTCGGGTCCTGACCTCTATACTGATGCTGTACCTGCTGAAATGGCCTCTGCTGCCGGGGTCCCGGGGCTCTAACTGGCGGGGTTGAATGATGTGGTGTGGGAGGATGATATGTCTGTTGGTGTAGCGTCGGCACTTTCTGCTGGAAAGCCTGACGCTTGGAGGGTCCCTCAATGTGTACAGAAGCCGGCCTCTTGTAAGACAGAAGACGGTCCTCGATACTCTGGGCTAACTCTAAGCTCTGGTAGTAGTCAGTCATACCGTTCGCCACTATAAGAATGCCAATGTCTGGAACTAGACCACGACAAAACCTACGCGTTATCTCCTCAGGGTCAGCAACTAGACTAGGAGCGAAACGGCTCAGGCGACTAAACTCTGCCGCATACTCGTCAACAGAACGGTTCCCCTGCTGGATGTTCTGGAATCGTAGCCCCATGGCTACCCTAGCGGTGGTCGAGAAGAATTTCTTCTTGAACTGGGTCTTGAACTGATGCCAAGTGGCTGTCCCTCTCGCGAATAACGGCTCATTTCGGAACCAAACTCCCGCCAAGTCTATCAGCAAAAATCCTGCTGCCTCGACCTGGAGGTCATCCGGCATCCTAACTCCAATGAGCTTCCTCTCTACCGAGTCTAACCAGTCATCTGCTACTACTATGCCCTCAGTCCCTAAGAACTCCTTGGGATTCAGACCCATGAAGTCCTTGATCGTCCCTGCTTTCTGCCGCGGCTCTACAGGTGGTGGGACCACGGTACGTCCCTCAGAATGCTCCATGCTCTGGCGGAGTAGGGTGGTCTGCTCCTGATGGGTTTCTAGGAACCCTTGGATCAGAATGAGCAGTTGGTTCCCGTCGAGTGTGACGGAAGCCTGGGTAGGTATAGTGATAGGGGGTGGTGGAAGTATTGGGTCCTGCTGGGCCTGCGATGTGGAAGGTGGTTGTGGTATCTGGGTTTGTGGATCTGTGGAGTGGAGGAATGTGGTAGGTGGAGGTGTATCAGTCAACTGGTCAGCTGACTGGATGGGGAGTGTGTCATTCTCAGGTGAGACATACCGGGATGAACGAGTAAGCACCATCTAATTACAATAAAAAGACTTATAAGGACTCTTTAAGCAAAACAATCATATACAAGAAAATCAAATTATAATAGCAAGCATGTGATGTATTTCCTATGTTGCAATCCTAGTATTCCTCTAGGTGTTCTAAGCGTCATTCCTAATGTTGTCTAATTACCTTAAGTTCCTAATTGCAGGCATGCTTGGTACAATAACGTAACCAAACAATTTAGTCGACAGGCCTGCATGGGCCACCACTAAAAACGTGTCACGACCCGCACCCAGTATAGGGGCACGAGAAGTGGGTACGTCCAGCCTACGCCGCAGTGTCGGCGGTAGTAAGCTGTCCTAGGTTGCTAACTAAACTCATGCAGTGTGTAAAAAGTACTTGTCCAGATATCAGCTCCGAATGGAGGGCAAGTAAAAGGGTATGATCTACTCAAACACAGTCTAAAATACGAAAAGATAACACAGAAGTTATACCTAAGGAATTAAAGACAACAACAACTAACTGCTAAAATAATATACCAATATCTCAAACCAACTTAATACAGACTCAATATCTTAACTTTAATACAACAAGCCAAAACATGAAAACTAAAGTAGTCTACTAGCTAATCTCCTGAATCACTCCTGAGAGTCGGGACCAAAGGTAGCTAATCCCTCGCCAGGTCCATGGTAAGCAGGGCATGTGTCCACAGGATTATCATCTGTAATATTTTCAACAGGTCCAATCAGGACGGGAACGAGCACAACTCATCAAGAAAAACCCAAGTAAATGACAAAGAACTATAAAGCAGTTATAGACAGTTTTATTGATGAGCATGGCAGTTCTATGCAGGTAATGATGGCACAGAGACACAGTAAGATACAAGAAAAGAAAGGTAACTAAAACAAGAGAAGAATCATGGCAATGAAGACTGTAATAAAAGCTAACTGAACTAGAATATCATGTGTGAGTCCAGACAGTACGATATAAGTCTAAAGTAATTCCAGTGTGAGTCCAGTCCATATAATCTGATACCAGATAATTTCTAGTACAAGATGAGTCCAACAGTGATCAATGAAACCAAGGTGAGTCCAACTATGATCTAACAGTGTGTTTTAAAATATCGAGGTCGACATACAAACGGCTGTAGGTATCAGGCATATCTCTTACGGATCAGGCAAGAGATGGCTATGCTTCCAGAAGATTCCAGTTGGAGATTCCAGATTTGGGGTATGTCTACATGTCTTACTCAATATTTCCCCGTCCAGCAAGTGAATCCAGTACAAGACACAAAAATCGAGATGAGTCCGGCCAAATGATGATTCCAGAAATGATTCCGGAATGATTCCAGTGATTCCAGTAATAGAGATCAGTAAGTAAGGTATGTGTCGCATACATGAATCCAGAAATATCCATACGTGTTGATACAGAGAATCACATAGAACTAACTAGAACTGAAATACAGTAATCGACAAATAAATGAGAGAATTATCAGAGAATGTACTCGCCTGTTACTCTGGAAAGAGAGTAGTGTAATATCAGATGTCTGTACCAGGGTCACAATGTCCTAAAATAGAGCAATACAGTTATGACATGTCCAAAATGAAGGTAAATGAAATCTACGATGCAATCTATATGAATTCTAAGCCAATCTAGGTCAAAGTCAAACTTGGTCAACACTACAGTCAAACTAAGTCAAATCAAGTCATACTAGGTCACAAGAAGTTAAACTAAGTCATACAAGGTCAAACAAGGTTAAACAAGTCTAATCTAGGTTAAAGTCAACTCCTGGTCAACACTCTAATCAAACTAGTCAAATACTAGTCAACATGATCAATCTGGGTCAAGTCTAAGTCAAACTTAGACCAACTAAGGTATTGGTCAAACAAAGACTAGTCAGTCAGGTAATTAGGTTAATCTTGACTAATGGTCAACATCCAGTCAAACCCTATAAGGCTAACTCAAAACCAAACATAGGCTAACCTGTCTTAGAATACCTAAGATACTATAATACTAGGCTAAGGTATAACCAACTTCCTATACAAGGTATATCACTCACAAATACATATAGTACAAACCAAACTTAACCCTATAATCAAGCAAATCCATACTCTAACTCAAATCAAGACTCAACTCCTATTATCTCACTTAACCCCATACATATCTTCATCTACATGGGACTACCCATATAACTCAAGTTACAATAATACCCTTATATAGGTCAAAACCCTAACCAACTAGTTTACAGTCTAGGGTTTAGTCAAACCTTAGTCACCAAGTCATTTAGAGTCCATCTAAGTCCATTCTAGGTCAATTAGGTCAAGGTTTGACCTATAGTTGACTTTGGTCAACAATTGTCAATTATCTAGTCAACTAGGTCAAATTTGACCTAAGGTTGACTTTGGTCAACCCTTAGTCAACAAGGGTCAACAAGTAGGGTTTTGGGCCTTTAGGGTTAACCCCCAAGCCATAGGCTAGCAACCTAGGCCATAGGCTAGATAACCTATAGGCTAGTGGTTATAGGTCTCAATATAAACCTATATTTAGTAAGTTATCTATATATACATATATCTATATATATATATATATACACTATCTATCTACTACCCAAATACCAATATGTAAATACTCTATATATACAAAACCCACATTCACATATATATATATATATATATGAAAAAAAAAAATATATATATATATATATATATATATATATATATATCTATATAGATATATCAACTTATATATATACACATATATATAGAGAGAAAGTGAGAGAGGGACATAGAGTGAGAGAGAGAATTAGATAGAGAGAGAGAGTGAGAAGGAACTGAACAGTCAAAAAGGGGGGGGAGACTGTTCTCAGTTTCCTGAGAACAGGACAGCCCCCAAACCAATACTAAAAACACACACACACACCACATATATACATATATATATACACATTCCTAACTACCTATACACACAACCAAATAACCTCAAAATTCACCCACACACACACATACATATATACTACATATATATACGCTAAAATACATATATACAATGTATAAAACATTAAACCCTAAGTGACATTTCACCAAACACAGTTTTAAACACACAGATACGTGTCCGATACGGACACCAAACCAATCCTAAATCTCACCAAACTTAGCCTACAGTTCCATGGTACCTAGATGCATGCATTTATGAAGACAAATCATAATATTAACTAGGTTTATGGGTATTTACCTATTGATACAATTTTCAAAGGGAACTCAATAAGAGGGGGGGTGTGTCCTATCCACTTGTTGGTGTCCGAGTCCTTGTGTCCAGCTTGCTAGCCTCCCTTAGCACCTTCTAGGTTGTAGGAACCCAATGCAAAAGACTAGGAGTGATTTGGTTCAAATTTGAGGAAGTTATCAAGGTTTCATGAAAATGGAATTTTTGTAGGTTTAATACATGTAAAATGATCATGAATAAAATGTGATGGGGTTATATAGGAAGGGGGGTAGTGTTGGGCTGCCATGGGGGGGTAGGGGTAGGCTATAGGGCCCCTTTCCACCTTGCAAAGCTTAGCCCCTAAGTCTTTGACTAAGGGGTTAGATATTTAGGTTCTAAATATCTAAAAAAAGGAATATCTAGATATTTATCATAAAGATAATATCTAACATTAGTCTTCTAGGTTAGTTGCTAACCTCTAGATTAGTGCTAAACTAGGTTAGAAGCTAACATGACACTAATCCACTAATTAAATAATAATAAAAACACATAAATCCAAATAATTCCAAATAAATTCTAATAAATTACCAAAATACCCTTTAGGCTAAAAATCACTAATTTGGTGTTCTAAGCCTATGGCTAAGCTCTCATGGTCATGGCAACTTCTAGGTTAGAGAAAACTAGGGTTTACACTAAGTTATACTAAACAAAATCACAAAGTCATAAGTCATGACTTAGCATGACTTTAGAAATGGTTTAACTTAACTAAAATCACCAGAAAATCATACCATGACTAAAATATCACTAATAAATAATAAAAATAATAAATTTTCAAAAATACCCCAATTTTAGAAAACTGGGTCTTACAATACTGCACTTCTTTCAGTACTTGTATCTTACTTTACTGGATGATTATATCTTCTAACCTGCTATGAACTGTTAAGATATACTGTACTCGCTCCTGTCCTGACTGGACCATTTAAATATATTACAGAGGATGAGGAGGAGGCTTGCCTGGATACCTACTACGGGGCAGCCTTAGATGACACCTGCGAGCTGGACCCTCAGAAGGACCCAGGTCTAGCTGAGGATATCACCCCGATTGCCTAGATTAGATTAGTTAGACTTATTTTACTTTATGTAGTCTTGAGACATGTTTTAACTAGACTATATTTGGAGTTCAGAGTTGTATATATTCTTTCATTCTGTATCTGAGACCATGTACTTCTGGATATTGCTGGGATTATCTTAGACTACTTTTCATCTATTTATTTTCTTGAGTTCTATTTCATATCGTGCTATCTCTTCCTTAGTTGTGATTGAATTTTACTGCTATGTCACCCCCATTCGGGGAGTATAAACTGTTTAGAGATATATTGCTAGATGATTGTTGACCTAGGACAGCGTTCTACTGCCGACACTGCGGCGTAGGCTGGGCGTAGTTACGTTCTCGTACCCTCACAGTGGATGCGGGTCGTGACAATATTGGCTTATATATATATGTATATATATTATGGTATATAATGTGTGTATTTCTCTATGTTGTGGGTATGGTGTAGGTTCGGCCAAGGAGGGGGAGAAGTTAGATTGTTTGTTGTGTTGGTGATGTATTTGTTTGTGTTAGTTTAGAGAGGAATTTGTGTTGGTAGGGTATTTGATAGAATGTGAGGGTAATAGAGAGAATGGGATTGAGATAGAGTTTGAGATTAGAGTGGTGAACTTGGTTGATATAAGGTGTGTGTGTGAGTTTGTGTATAGAGTGGGAGGTTAGAGGGTGGTATATGAGATGAAGGGGAATGGACTAGCTGCTGCTGTTGGCAGCAGTGGACAGCCATATATCCAGTCCCCATTCCACCCTCTTTTAGCCCATATATAGCAGCCCCAAACCTGTCATTATATTCCCCCATGGACAGCCATTGCAGCCCAATAACAGTCCACCAAACCACCCTCCTAACCACTTTGACAGCCCCTTCCAAACAGCCCTATATAGCAGTCCCTACACCCCTGGATACCTGTCGTAAACAGTCCTAAACCACAGCCATATGTAGTCCCAAACCTCCCCTAAAAACCTGTCCTTAGCTATCCCATAGCACCCCAAACACAGTCCAAATTCCAGCCCCAAAACCTGTCCTTTGACAGCCCAAAACAGTCCCAATATCAACCTGAAAATAGCCTTAGATGGCCTTAAATTCAGCCCCTTATTTAGCCTACATTAGCCCCTTAAACTCAACCATGAACACCCCATTGTTCAACCCCAATACAGCCCATAGGTTGTCCCAAACCTGTCCTTAAATCACCCCCTCCTAAATCAGTCCATATTAGCCCTTGTATTAGCCATATAGGAACCCCACACATCAGTCCTAAATCAGTCCTTATTGCCCCATGTTCCAGTCCATATCAGTCCCTATTTTTCCATATGTGTGTGTGTGTGTGTGTGTGTGAGAGAGAGCTTAGAGTGTGTATATGTGAGTATATATGTATAGATAGTATCCTATAGGTGTTAGCCCATATGTAAACCTATAGGTAGAGCCTATATGTGACCATGTGAGTGAGAGAGTGAGTGAGTTGGTGTGTGTGAGTGTTTGGGTAAATGTGAGTATGGTACAAGGGTAAAGGTAAGGTAATGGGTAAATGACCACATGTGTTCTAAGATAGATTAGATACCTAGGAAACCTCTGTATCTTGGTAGGTAACCCTTAGATAGGATAGTATCTAGCTACCCTAAGGAGCCTAGGCTAGAATCTTGGGTATTAGCGGGATTTCCTTTGTATTGGGCAAGGTATCGGGATTACCTTGGTAAGGGTAATGTAGGTTTTACCTAGAACTAAGGTATCTGAGTTTAGAGCCTAAGACATGGTTAGAACTTGGTTACCTTGGTTGGTAATGATCAAATACAGTGCCCCTAGACTAGTTTTGACTTCGGTTGGCCATTTTGACCAAAAGTCAACAAAAGTCAACCGAGAGTCAAACTTAGCCTTTAAGCGACTAGATTTGACCGTAACCAAACAAGAGTTGACCAGTTGACTGAAAGTCAACAGTTGGTCAACATTAGACTAGTTTGACCTAGGGTTGACCCAGAGTTGATCAGGGTTGACCAGTTGACCAAAAGTCAACTGTAAGTCAACCTTTGACCCCGTTTGACCTATTTTGACTTGGATTGACTTCCAGTGACCGGGTATGATCCAGTATGAACCAGTATGACCTAGTATGAGTCAGTTTGACTAGATTGACCTAGTTTTGACTTAGACTTGCATATGATGACTAGATTAGCTTTTCTTTCATTATTAAACCATGTTTAGACTCATGACATCTCATCTATAGGTCTGTGATTACTCTGAGCGTCTGTTCACCTTATCAGCTCAGGACCACAGGCAAGTATATTCACTGATAGTTTTTATTGTCATGATATCTTCTATATCCGATTCAGTTGTAGTATCTTACTTGATTCCAGACACAATATTTCACGGACTAGTATATGTCGGATCCTGTCATGAGATGTTGTTCCCGGATTACTTGGTATATTGGAACAAGACTCGACTTGTTACTTGTACTTGTATAGACATGGACTTGGGAGTAGGCTGATCACCTGCTTTTGAATCCCGTGTCATGACGTGTTATGTCTGGATCCTTTATACTATTCGGGGATGGGGAGTTATTAGTGGTTGTGTGACCAAAATACCCACTTGTTCTTCACACTTGTACTCGACACTTGTCCATAGCTACTTGTTCACAACTTTCTATGGTGACCGGTCTTATTCTTCACACTTGTTGCTTCACACTTGTTACTGGTTTGTAGCCAGTCAGATGGAATGCCTGAACATGTTTTTCCCAAGCCGATCATATAACGCACTAATAATTCAAGGCACCTTTTTTATTTATTTATCCTAGGAGGCTAAGTTTTTTCGGGAGAAGAGTTACAACCCCGGTCCTTGTTTGGTTTAAGGGTTTTAACTCGGCTTTCGAATAGTTCCTAAGCAATCCTATATATATTGTCGTCCTATTCAGTACCCATATCTTGATATACATATTTCATGTTGATTTTGTGTTATATTTTATTACACTGTCTCTTATAGAATTTGTCAATTCATATGGAACTGCTGTTGGTGTTTGTACTTGCTCATTTTCCTGACAGGATATCGTTGCCATATTACAGATGATTCTGAGGCAGATTGCCCGACCTATTATGGGGTCGAGTATGATGGAGTAGACCCAGATTGTGGTTTGTTAGTAGAGCCACTAGACTTTGCTCACCCTGAGTAGTGTAGCTTAGTTAGGTTTGCCTGGCCTGCGAGCCAGCTAGTACTTTTCAGATGTGGTAGTAATATATATTTATGTGACTCTGTGATATTATGTATAGCTCTGGACTTGTGTGGATTTGGACTTATTTTCTGTTCTCATCTATCATATTTTCCTTTCCATACTATCTACCTTAGTTTTATATTTGTGATTGAGATTGTATTGCTATGTCACCTCCATTCGGAGTGTATATACTGTACAGGTATATTTATCTGTTTTAGTCATAGCAGTTACAGACCCTATATACAGCGTTCTACCGCCGATTCTGCGGCGTAGGTTGGACGTAACCACGTGCTCGTGCCCCTCTTCAGGGTGCAGGTCGTGACACATTTTTGTGGTGACCCATACAAGTCAGTATCGTAAATAGTACGATCTCGTAATGGTGCTCGACTAGAGTGCTAATTACGAGCCTGCGAGTAGGACGTAGGATCTAGGGTATGATAGGAGTTACTCAATCACATTTTAGGAAATTTTTGATCTTTTGATTACCATGACAACTCTTCTTGCATTTGAATTCAATTGTCCTCCTTTGATAATATCTTATCTTGTGCCATATTGATCTCTTGGGTTCAATTCGTCTTTAGGATGACAGTGACTCGTTCTCAGGCAGCAGGGCCTAGTACAGTTCCAGAGAGGTCAGATCCGGGAAGTCTTCTACCTCCGGTTATGGGAGTAGCAGTCGAGAGAGCAGTAGCCTCAGTCCCTGCCCTTCAGGCAGGAGTAGCAGCGGCAGTTCCCGGTGGTCTTCCACCTTCAGCTGAGGGAGCTGCAGTTGAGGGAGCTGCCACCTCAGTCCCTGCCCTTCAGGCGAAAGCAGCAGGGACGGTTTCAGGAGGTCTTCTACCTCCACCAGCGAGACCGTCCATAGTCATCCCTGATATTCTTTCATAGCCGCCTCCGTTACCGACTGATACTCAGGGGATGATGGCCCTTCTGCAGCATATGTTGCAGACCCAGAGAGCATAGACCGAGGCACAACACCGCCAGGCAAAGGTGATATGACAGACCATGGAGAACTCACATCAGCTGGCGATGGCAGCAGTAGAGAGGGGTGCACCGGGTATAGTTCAGGGAGCACCAGTTCAGCAGCAGGGTCAGGGGAGGCCCGGTACGCACCTAGATTTCAGGAAGATGAGACCGAGGGAGTTCAAGGGTACCGAGGGTATCCTATATGCGGACGACTGGTTGGAGGATGTCCAGCGGAGTCTGGAGTTGGCAGAGGTCCCGAGAGGACTTTGGGTGACATCTGCAGCGAGCCAGTTTTTCGATATAGCGTTGACTTGGTTTCGCACGGATCCACGTGCGTCAGTAAGGGGTTTGACTTGGAAGAGCTTCAGGACGCTCTTTAAGGAGAAGTTCTACCCAGATGTGGCCTTGACGGCTTTGGAGGGACAGTTTGCCAGTTTGGTACAGGGGAACTCGTCGGTAGACGAGTATGCAGCGGAGTTCTTCCGCCTGAGCAGGTTTGCAACTAGTCTGATCCAGGATGAGGGGTACAAGGCCCGAAAGTTCCGAAGGGGTCTTATACATGCAGTGCGCACTCGTACCTCTAGAAGACGTGACACGACCTTCGAGCAGATCCTGATGGAGGCGCAGATTGCAAAGGAGGACTTCGGCCTCAAGTCGAAGAGGGGCAGTGACGTTCTCGGTGCTAGCTCGAGTGCGGGGCCGGTGAAGTGCCCTCATTTCTAGCAGAGGCAGTTTCAGCAGGCACCAGCGCATGCCCACTAGTAGTAGGGTCTGGCCTAGAGACAGGTCATCCAGTGTGCCTTCTGCAAGAAGATGGGGCACACCCAGGAGGTTTGCAGGATGAGGCTGGGAGTTTGTTTATTATGTGGAGCTCCAGATCACCATATGAAGAACTGTGCTGCCCGTGCAGCCAGACAGACAGGCCAGGACAGAGTACGGTAGGCTAGAGGAGGCCAGCAAGGGCGTGCTTTTGCCATGACAGTTGAGCCCACTCAAGCAGTAGCAGTGCAGATAGCAGGTTCCAATATTTTGAATCTCCTTTCCGCATTTGTCTTCTTATAAACTGTCTTGAAATTCGATTTCATCTGTTCCTTGATCGTTGATTAAATTTTGTCCTTGTATTGTGATATTCTTCTGAGATAAATCGTATGGGCTAGGTCGCCTCGACTATGAGATTTTAGAATCCTCTAGGGTCATGCTAGCAGGCAGAGTGAGGACATATAGTCGGACTATGGACGTATTTCTCGGGTGTGGGAATTTAAGGTTTTCGCTGCCAAGCATGCGGCAATACGAAAATTTTAAATAGCATAATTCCAGAGGTATGTACCGTAGTTGAGGACTCTGTGATTATCGTAGCCTTGCTCACTGGCATGACAGAGATTCTGAGTATCATGATGATTGGACAGACGCATACGATTATCGATTTGCATGATTTTTCTGTGTTTACTTTGTTTTAATTTTTGAGGATGATTCTTTTAAGGTAGATAGACTTATAGCACCCAGTTTCTATTTGAGAATAATTTTAAATTTTATAATTTTAGTCATTTAATTCATGCTTGATTTTTGAAATTTTAATCATTTTAAATTTTAAGCCATGACTTATGATTTTGACATTTTACTATTGTTTGGTTTTAATTTCGAGGACGAAATTTTTTAAGGTGGATAAATTTGTCACCCCCAGTTTTCAAAAATAGGAGTATTTTTGTCATTTTTCATTTTAGAATATTTTTGAAATTATTTATTTATTTATAATATTATTTTGGGGTTATTTGAGTCGGGTTCAAATTTCAGCTCAATCCGACTTGAAACGGGGACCCGGGGTAGTTTTGACTCTAGTGGACCCACCCATTAGTTAGGCATGGCCCACATAATAATATTTTTGGTTAGTGTGTTAGAGTAAATTTTCATGGATAGGTTTAGTTAATTAGAGCATTTAAAACTAGACTAATTTAGCCTCAACCTAAGCCATTTTCTATTTAATTCAATTAGAGACAAGTGGGGGGTATTATTGACTTTCCAAAAATGGGACACCTAGCCTAATTTGAGCCGGCCATGGAGGGGGGGATAAGGAGTGAGTCATCATCATTTTCATTTCATTTCTATCCATTCATTTCTCTCTCATGTTCTTCCCCAAATTTTAGAGAGCAACCCCATTGATTTCTCTACCAAATCAACCCCTTCTTCCACCAAATCTTCTTTATTTCTCCTCTACTCCATAGTTAGAGGATGCTAGCCAAGTTTGGGAGGATTCGGAGCTCGTTCATGTCCTTTTGGAATCTCTACGTGTCGGTGTCGTGTCGGAAGGGTTTTCCTTTGAATCTCTCTCCCGGAAGGTATAATCTCTCCTCTAATCCACCCCAACATGCATATAGGAATATTTTGAATCCGTAGGAATGACCTCCATGATTGTATCTCCATTTGTGTCCATTTTGTGTCCATTTGGAGGTCATAGGAGTGTCATTTGTGTAGTGGTTATGTCCTAGTGGTAAAATCCCTATTGGACACTTGTTTTTATATAAATATATTGTGTGAACGTTGTTTTAATATTAAATCTCAGATTTCTAATAGTTTAGAGGTGAGTTTTCTAAGTATCATATTGTACCATATTTATTTACCTATATATTGTATATTTATGTGGGTTATATATATGTTATTATATATATATATATTGGCTTATATATATGTATATATATTATGGTGTGTAATGTGTGCATTTCTCTATGTTGTGGGTATGGAGTAGGTTCGGCCAAGGAGGGGAAGCAGTTAGAGTGTTTGTTGTGTTGGTGATGTATGTGTTTGTGTTAGTTTGGAGAGGAATTTGTGTTGGTAGGGTGTTTGATAGAATGTGAGGGTAATAGAGAGAATGGGATTGAGATAGAGTTTGAGATTAGAGTGGTGAACTTGGTTGATATAAGGTGTGTGTGTGTTTACGTATAGAGTGGGAGGTTAGAGGGTGGTATATGAGATGAGGGGGAGGGGACTAGCTGCTACAGTTGGCAGCAGTGGACAGCCATATATCCAGTCCCCATTCCACCCTCTTTCAGCCCATATATAGCAGCCCCAAACCTGTTATTATATCCCCCCATGGACAGCCATTGTAGCCCAATAACAGTCCACCAAACCACCCTCCTAACCACTTTGACAGCCCCTTCCAAACAGCCCTACATAGCAGTCCCTACACCCCTGAATACCTGCCGTAAACAGTCCTAAACCACAGCCATATGCAGTCCCAAACCTCCCCTAAAAACCTGTCCTTAGCTATCCCATAGCACCCCAAACACAGTCCAAATTCCAGCCCCAAAACCTGCCCTTTGACAGTCCAAAATAGTCCCAATATCAGCCTAAAAATAGCCTTAGATGGCCTTAAATTCAGCCCTTGTTTAGCCTACATTAGCCCCTTAAACTCAGCCATGAACACCCCATTGTTCAACCCCAATACAGCCCAAAGGTTGTCCCAACCCTGTCCTTAAATCACCCCCTCCTAAATTAGTCCATATTAGCCCTTGTATTAGCCATATAGGAACCCCATACATCAGTCCTAAATCAGTCCTTATTGCCCCATGTTCCAGTCCATATCAGTCCCCATTTTTTCACATGTGTGTGTGTGTGTGTGTGAGAGCTTAGAGTGTGTGTATATGAGTATATATGTATAGATAGTATCCTATAGGTGTTAGCCTATATGTAAACCTATAGGTAGAGCCTATATGTGACCATGTGTGAGTGAGAGAGTGAGTGAGTTGGTGTGTGTGAGTGTTTGGATAAATGTGAGAATGGTACAAGGGTAAAGGTAAGATAATGGGTAAATGACCACATGTGTTCTAAGTTAGATTAGATACCTAGGAAACCTCTGTATCTTGGTAGGTAACCCTTAGATAGGATAGTATCTAGCTACCCTAAGGAGCCTAGGCTAGTATCTTGGGTATTAGCGGGATTTCCTTTGTATTGGGCAAGGTATCGGGATTACCTTGGTAAGGGTAATGTAGGTTTTACCTAGAACTAAGGTATCTGAGTTTAGAGCCTAAGATATGGTTAACTTGGTTCCCTTGGTTGGTAATGATGAAATATAGTGCTCCTAGACTAGTTTTGACTTCGGTTGACCATTCTGACCAAAATTCAACAAAAGTCAACCGAGAGTCAAACTTAGCTTTTAAGCGACTAGATTTGACCGAAACCAAACCAGAGTTGACCAGTTGACTAGTCAACAGTTGGTCAACATTAGACTAGTTTGACCTAGGGTTGACCCAGAGTTGACAAGGGTTGACCAATTGACCAAAAGTCAACTGTAAGTCAACTTTTGACCCCGTTTGACCTAGTTTGACTTGGATTGACTCCCAGTGACCTGGTATGATCCTGTATGAACCAGTATGGCCTAGTATGAGTCAGTTTGACCTGGATTGACCTAGTTTTGACTTAGACTTGTATATCATGACTAGATTAGCTTTTCTTTCATTATTAATCCTTGTTTGGACTTATGACATCTCATCTATAGGTCTGTGATTACTCTGAGCGTCTGTTCACCTTATCAGCTCAGGACCACAGGCGAGTACAATCACTGATAGTTATCATTGTCTTGATATCTTCTATATCCGATTCAGTTGTAGTGTCTTACTTGATTCCAGACACGATATTTCACGGACTAGTATATGTTGGATCCTGTCATGAGATGTTGTTCCCGGATTACTTGGTATATTGGTACAAGACTCGACTTATTACTTGTACTTTTATAGACAAGGACTTGGAAGTAGGCTGATCACCTGCTTTTGAATCCCGTGTCATGACGTGTCATGTCCGGATCCTTTATACTATTCGGGGATGGGGAGTTATTAGTGGTTGTGTGATCAAAATACCCACTTGTTCTTCACACTTGTACTCGACACTTGTCCATAGCTACTTGTTCACAACTTTCCATGGTGACCGGCCTTATTCTTCACACTTGTTGCTTCACACCTGTTACTGGTTTGTAGCCGGTCAGATGGAAAGCCTGAACATATTTTTCCCAAGCCGATCACATAACGCACTAATAATTCAAGGAACCTTTTTTATTTATTTATCCTAGGAGGCTAAGTTATGATCGGGAGAAGAGTTACAACCCCGGTCCTCGTTTGGTTTAAGGGTTGTAACTCGGCTTCCGAATAGTTCCTAAGCAATCCTACATATATATTGTCGTCCTATTCAGTACCCATATCTTGATATACATATTTTATGTTGATTTTGTCTTGTATTTCATTACACTGTCTCTTATAGAATTTGTCAATTCATATGGAACTGTTGTTGGTGTTTGTACTTGCTCATTTTTCTGACAGGATACCGTTGACATATTACAGATGATTTTGAGGCAGATTGCCCGACCTATTATGGGGTCGAGTCTAATGGAGTAGACCCAGACTGTGGTTTGTTAGTAGAGCCACTAGACTTTTGTCATGACCCGTACCCATTTTTTTTAAACGGATACGAGACGTGTCTAAGCCAGCCTACGTCGCAGTGTCGGCGGTAGAACGCTGTCACGGCCATGAAGATCAAAATCACAAATAATGCTCATTCACATAATTAATTTAACTTACAATGATCACAAGTTTTACATTTGTAGAAATGCAGTAATAATCACATATCTACACAGTTTAAATACAGTAATAATCACGGTCTACACTGTCTACTTTGCAATAAATAAATCAATGTCTACACTGTCTACTTTGAAATAATTAAATCACTGTCTACACGGTCTACAAGAAATAAATACAATAATAAATACGGTCTACACGGTCTAAGGTCAGATCACACATCGTTGGTACTTCTCATTCTCGACTCAACAATTTATAATAGAAAAAAAATCACATAACCAATGGCCAATCAATGAAATATAGTGAAAATTAATATCGAAATGCAGACAATAAACTGTACTCACCTGTGGTCCTTTGCTGGTGAAACCGACAATCTGAACTACTCAATGTGCCACTATAGTCAAAACCCATACAATAGTCCCCGGAAGCTGAAATAAACAATACCAATGATCTCAGAATAGTCCAATTAGCTAGGATTGCCTGTCCATACGTCCAATTCTGGACACAGGAGCAAAACGGTAATTTCGGGCCAAAACGGTGTCCGCCGTTGGACCCGCTTTGCACCGAAAAGCGTGCTAGAGTCAACGGTCTCTAAAGTCATCAAACTACATATCTACGAATCCAGTTTTTCGATACGAACCCAACCGTATGTCCAAAGTTGGATTCCGGCAGGCCGTGCACAAAATCGCCCGTTGAGTTGGATCGTGGGGCCCGCAAAACGGTGATCCATTCAACTGTCTCAGAATCGGACCAAACTTGGCGTACAGGACCAGAAAAATGATACGGTCCTACTGGAGCAAGTTTCGTCTCGATCTGACGAGCGTGTACGAAGTAATTGGGAAATTTGTACAGAGGCCGATGCGGTGAATTTCGACGGATACGCATCAAATTCGTCGCGCACACACGACCAATTTGAATTTCGTCAAAGCCCACACGACCACGAAGCCGTTACGCAGCTTTCGATGCCTTCGGCTCACGACCACGTCGCCCGGTTTGGCGTGACACACGTCGTGTGGATAAATTTTCTAATTTTCGAAAACTGTTTTCATAGGTTTTTTCTCGATTTCAATCTAATTTATCTTACTGTATAAATCATTAGAAATCAAACTACTGGTGGGGTTTCCCTCTTCTACAGGTTGTCTAAAACAGTGTTCAGACACAATCTTAAAACCATCGAAAGATCGACGGGAAACCGCCTTCCAACTCATGGTCGGGGTTGGACTGTGCTCTGTTTTTGGAACAAAATTTCGTCGAAGTTTGGGTCGATCCTTCGATCAATATAAAGCATATCAATTCTTTCTAATTGAAGGGAAATAAACTCGTATGGGTTGGGGATATACCCGAGAAAACGACTCGGTGAATGGTCGATTGAGCGTCGCGATATTGCGCGACGAAGTTGGCTCCATGCAACGCGCTTACTGCTGTCATTGTTGTGCGCGCGGCTGGTTCTCTCGCGCTCGGCCGTCTGGCCGGCCGGCCGGCGGCGCTGTGGGCGCACAGCCACACCCTGGCTGGGGGAGATCGCCGGGGGACCGTGGTGTCGGCTAGCTAGGGTTTGCGTGCGTTTCGTACACGCGTGCGTATGAAATTTATACCGAGGACGAGTCTCAGTTTGGAGAATATAAGCGGGGGAGGTTTGTTGGGCCTGTGGGCTCTCTTCTTGGGTCGATCACTGCTGTGGACTTAGGTCCACAGCTACTTGTTTTTTTTTTCTTTTTTTTTAATCTATTTAATCTATAGCTATATATGTATATATATATATATATATATATATATATATATATATATATATATATATATATATATATATATATGTATTTATTTATATCTCTCAACATTCCTATGAATACTTTGTATAATAATATTCAAAAATTCTAAATAAAAATCCCAACATTATCTATTCCAATATTTGGGCCTATTTATATAATTATGAATATATACATATATTACAATATTTATTTAACAAATAATATAACTAATAGTAATAAAATAATATTATAATAATAACCTCAACAATATGATAATAATAATAATAATATAATAATTATAACAATAACGAAATTTAACAAATCAATAAGGGTGTTTATACCATGGCGTACAATCTAATAATCCCCGGAATGTACAAGAACCTAGTTATTGAATATTAGTTAATAATGATTTTTATAATATTTAAAATACGAATATTTAGAAATAGTCATTAAATTATTAAAAATGAATATAACATACTCATACCAAATTCCATCAGCACGAATGTCAGTGGACGTGCCGCATGACCTACATGGGCTCGGGCTCAGTTTGGTCCAGTCCGGACTAAAATGGTATAACCGATTTTCCTAAAACTCAATAATATAAATACACCTTCGGTAAGGGTTAAGTCGCAACTTAGCCTGGTTTTCCTAGTTAGGTCATCACTATGGCTCGGCCTTCCCTACCAGGGCTAATACACTAGTCAATGCACACGATCATGCTATCCGTGCCATGATTCTTAGCCGCCTTGTACTCCAAAACTCAACCACTGCTAAAATCCTCTATCGCAATAATTATTTACAAAAACTCTAAAAACACCATTTAATTCAAATAAATAAATAAATAAAAAATATATTATCAAAGTTCTGGGAAGAGGGGCTACAAATCTACCCACCTTAAAAATAATTTCGTCCTCGAAATTCGAATTCATAACTATTCCTTAAATTCAAAAGAACTCTACCATTACCCTAATCTCCTCGAATTTTTAATTCCTCAAAACTAGTTCATATCCTTCTCATTGTCCATTTTGGCAACTACAAAATATTGAGGACTTCTACCCACCTTTGGTCACACTACTCCCTCAAGGCTATGTCACTAAAACTTTCAATCTTCCAACTAATTCCTAAAATACTACCAATAAACATCTACTGCTTATGGCCACTATAATCCTCTACTATCTATCAAGCAACCCAACCACTTAACAAGCAACATCTTACACAGGTAGCTGAGAAACATTGGTGCATTCTAATAAGCATTACCAATTGTCACTCTACAATAGGAAGGACAGAAAGATGAGAAAAAAATAATCGAGAGCGAGTATGAAGTTTCCAGAGTGGTAGAGAGTATCCAATGATGCAGATAGAAAGAAAGTTTATGGGCCATTGACTTATTTGCTAGATTGGGCTATTCTAGTCTAGTCACTTGCTAAATCGAAGGACCCTTCATTTTACAGAGGGTCTTGCAATCCGTGCAATACAGATGTTTCGTTCTCGAAATTCTAAACAGGTTCTAAAATAGAACATAATTTGAGAAATCAAGATTGTGATATTTTCCCGTGGTGATTTAAACACACGACAAGGGATATAAATGCAATACAATATCGTATCGCGACTTCTAGGTAGATGGAAAAAGGTTACGAATGACTTCAATTTCTAAGAAGGGAAGACAACAAAATGGTTATAGGGACCTATTCCAACCAGTTCGATTTTATAGACCAACTATGGGGGTTTGTCTGGAGGGGTTTTACTGGCCTTAATGGATTTTCTATTTTAGATATCACACGTTGGTTGGATGAACCTTGGGTCTCAATCTATTTGGACTGAACAAGATCCCAAGATAAACTATTTCTACTAGATTAGGATGGCCTGGAACAGGTTTCTGCCCAAAGAGTTGAGCTAGCTGCTCGTCAGGTTGGTTAGCTAGGTCCTTCAAGCCCAAGATTCGCCTTCAGTGACTTTTGTGTTTAAGTAGCACGAGAAGACACATTTTCGTGGCACACTAGTGACATATGCGTAGTGGGCTTTGAGTCGATCACAACTACATATTAGGTCGAAGGAATTGAGTCAAGGTTGAGCCTCTAATGGAAGTCGAGAAACCTACCGCTATTATGGTAAGGGTTATAGCTAGTCCTTTTTACCTGGAATTCGTACCATAAACATAGAGTACATGGGGACGGGCTTGAGTGGGACATGATATACCTAGATGAAGGTGGACTCGTCAAGAACTTGCATATGAAATTTGTTGGAAGGTAACAGCTGGTCTTGTGCTCCGAATATTAGTGACACGGCCGTGGACACAAAATGATCTAAATGGAAAGTGGGAGTCTAGAGGGCACTAACTATCATTCTAATAAAATTTATTATAATCAATCGGTGATCCTCGTATATCCTAAATTGTAGGAGGCTTACAGTCTACCCACCTTAAAAATAGGATATGGTCTTAGGAATATTGAGGTTAGAGGGTTCCCAAAGTCCGAATACTGTACCTCGACTCTTTGTTATAGGGAATGAGGCACGGCATATCGGATACGGTAGATGTAAGTCAAGTCAATTGTCATTCCTCAATAAATGAGAAACGAGGGTGTATAATAACACATGGTCGATAACATAGAGGAACACACCCATCCATAGTGTACAAGAGTTATCGACGGGGTAACCAGCTCTAAGGCACAAGATTTCTACCACCGAGTCATGAATTTCTATTTGTGTCAACCCACCAGACTATCGTCACAAGAGTCGTAGTGATCGTGTATTGTTGTTGACAATTGGTAGACAGGGTATTTAAGCTATAGTATTGGCTAAGCTAGTGACTGTGGTGTTCCAACACTAGTTAGGTCTTAATATCAAACATTTATATAACTAGAGTAATATTTGTTGAAACCCAATCTCGGGAGGAGTGTCACGGTAAATGATTACCCTATTGTCCACTCATCTCAGGTCTAACTGTGGCTTCGGTCGAGGAAGGGTTGGTTCAAGGCTTAAGGGTTGCTAGTTAAGACAAGCTTCCAGCAAATAATTAGAGACTCGCAACCTTTGGTCTCTAAAGCATAGGTAGTCTCCTAGGTAGGTAGTTTGACTAAGGGTAAAACCCTAATCATTCACAAATTCGAATGGCTAGAAGGTCTCAATAGTAGTTTGAGGGTCGAGGGAAGAACGAGTAACTCAGTCATATGACTAGCCGATGGTAGCTACACTTGTGTATACCACTACCATAGCCATAGGGATATGCGGTATCTCTCAACCAATTACGAGCTTCTGCCTTTCCGAACCAGTGAAAGACAAAAATAATAAAGAGTTCAACAAAGATGTTACTGAATACAATCACGTGATTCAAGGGCGAACGTAAAATTCAAGAGGAATTGTCAAAGTAGTCGCGGATGAGATCCTAGATACCTATATATCTTCATCCACGTAGTATAATTAAACAAAGAGCGAACCAAATGCATCATGGTTGATCAGACCATAATACACTGATTCTGATTAGACAATAAGTTAGCAGGTGTCCCCACTAAACATATGCCTCGAATCAAGCTCGAGAACAGAGTGAGCTTGCAAAACCAAGCTGTAAAAGCAGCGTTTGTTAAGATAGTCGAATACAATTATGCAAGATTTTTGAAAGAAAGCACAAGTAGGTCGAGTTTCGTGAGAATCAAACCTTACCCGGTGTTTTTGCTTATACAGTCTTCCCACTATCTTTTTATCCATAAGGCCTTGGTTGACTAATGGTTTATGGACTTCTGAATTCTATATTCTAGGTAACCTATTAGTGTCAGTCAATTTCCTCATCAATAGGTCACGAGGATCATGCGGAGTGCTAGGTCGGGAGACATGCTACCAAACTTACAAACTTCTACTACTATTGGCTTTGTATCTTATGGGACATACATGGCATGGTCCTATCCTCTATAGTACCCTAAACTTGTAATCACGTATGAAATCATTTCACCAAGGATTATGCCTCGTCCGTATACTCGGGCGATGGTAAACTCTTGGTTCTGTGATTCAGATGTGATATGCTATCAGATACTCTACCTTATTTTGACAACAGGGAATCTATGCTCAAAGAGGACCACTAGCCATAGGTTTAGCAATATTCTATAACCTATATTTTCTTAGACTAATTCCAACTCTAGGGGTCGTGTCTTGCCAGTGCGCTGCTGGCTACAGTGAATCCAAGGTCTCCATAATTCAAATATATGGCGACAGTGTGCTGCTGTCATGCCATTATGAGATAACTAACATTCCCGTAACTATATCTGTAAATAAATCCCCGAGCTTCTAGAGATTCAAACAAGTTGACTATGAAATAAGGCATAAATATTTGCCCTATCAACCCTTAAAATAAAAGATTGAGCGGAGAGGAAATAACTGAAGACAAAGATATACAAACATTCTAATGTCTATTCCATGTGTATTCAAACATTGAGGAAAACTTTGGGTCGAAACTAACTCGAGGTTCGTATATAGATAACATAACCAGAAATTTATATAATGATAATTCTTAGGGCAACTAGGAACTAAATAGGCAATTTGGGCTAAGACATGAGGATGATGTCTAAACAGACAAAGAGGATGAATTAATCAATTTATCAGGGTTAGATCATTAATACTAGGAAGCCATGTCTCACCAAGTGAATAATCTATCCACATTGGATCTTATCGTCATATCAAGAGGTAATAGTGTACCTATAAGGATCTGACACTCTATCAATTTAATAATCTCCTTATCTACATTGCATGGCCTAGACTACCCATCGGTAAATTTGTATAAGTAACTCCTAGTCCTAGTCATTCTCGTAAATTAATTTCTAATTCGTGAATGAGCATTTCTAGTCGCAGGCTCGTAATAGTACGACTAACTTAAGTACTATCACGAGTTCGCATGATTTACAAAGACTGACCTGCATGGGCCACCACAAAAACTTGTCACGACCCGCACCCGTTTTTTTTTAACGGATACGAGACGTGTCCAAGCCAGCCTACGCCGCAGTGTCGACGGTAGAACGCTGTCACGGCCATGAAGATCAAAATCACAAATAATGCTCATTCACATAATTAATTTAACTTACAATGATCACAAGTTTTATATTTGTAGAAAAATATAAACTTGTACAAATAAATGAATGACTACAACTCAACTATCTAGCTAGTCTAGGCTTTGTCTGCAAGTATTCCCGTCACTCCCCAAGCTAAGTGAATCAACGGCTAACCTGAAAATGTTGGTTTTCAGTCAGGAATGGAACGAGCACAATTCACTGAATGCAATTTCAAATAAAGAAAATGACTATAAAACAAAGGTTAGACATCAATCATGAGTTTTGAAAATAAACAGTAAATACGGAAAACCAATAGCAATAAATAGACACAAAATACTTTCTCCAACTGTTAGAAGTACCTTTGATATGTGATCGGTCTCGGGACAATTATGCGACACGGTCTACACGGTCTAAAGTTACACGGTCTACAGTTACACTGTCTACAATTACACGGTCTACAATTACACGGTCTACAGAAAATATTGCAGTAAAGAAACACTGTCTACAAAATAATAATCACGATCTACACAGTTTAAATACAGTAATAATCACGGTCTACACTGTCTACTTTGCAATAAATAAATCAATGTCTACAATGTCTACTTTGAAATAATTAAATCACTGTCTACACGGTCTACAAGAAATAAATGTAATAATAAACACGGTCTATACGGTCTACACGGTCTAAGGTCAGATCACACATCGTTGGTACTTCTCATTCCCGATTCAATAATTTATAATAGAAAATAATCACATAACCAATGGCCAATCAATGAAATATAGTGAAAATCAATATCGAAATGCAGACAATAAACTGTACTCGCCTGTGGTCCTTTGCTGGTGAAACCGACAATCTGAACTACTCAATGTGCCACTATGGTCAAAACCCGTACAACAGTCCCCGGAAGCTGAAATAAATAATATCAATGATCTCAGAATAGTCCAATTAGCTACGATTGCATGTCCTTACGTCCAATTTTGGACACAAGGGCAAAACGATAATTTTGGGCCAAAACGGTATCCGCCGTTGGACCCGCTTTGCACCGAAAAGCGTGCTAGAGTCAACGGTCTCTATAGTCGTCAAACCACAAGTCTACGGATCCAGTTTTTCGATACGAACCCAACCGTATGTCCAAAGTTGGAGTCCGGCGGGCCGTCCACAAAATCGCCCGTTGAGTTGGACCGTGGGGCCCGCAAAACGGCGATCCAATCAATTGTGTCAGAATCGGACCAAACTTGGCGTACATGACCAAAAAAATGATGCGGTCCTGCTGGCGCAAGTTTTGTCTCGATCTGACGAGCGTGCACGAAGTAATTGGGAAATTTGCACAGAGGCCGATACGGTGAATTTCGACGGATGCGCATCAAATTCGTCGCGCACACGCGACCAATTTGAATTCCGTCAAAGCCCACACGACCATGAAGTCGTTACGCAGCTTTCGATGCCTTCGGCTCGCGACCACGTCGCCCGGTTTGGCGGGACGCACGTCGTGTGGATAAATTTTCTAATTTTCGAAAACTGTTTTTATAGGTTTTTTTTCTCGATTTCAATCTAATTTATCTTACTGTATAAATTATTAGAAATTAAACTACTGGTGGGGTTTCCCTCTTCTACAGGTTGTCTAAAATAGTGTTCAGACACAATCTTAAAACCTTCGAAAGATCGACGGGAAACCGCCTTCCAACTCATGGTCGGGGTTGGACTGTGCTCTGTTTTTGGAACAGAATTTCGTCGAAGTTTGGGTCGATCCTTCGATCAATATAAAGCATATCAATTCGTTCTAATTGAAGGGAAATAAACTCGTATGGGTTGGGGACATACCCGAGAAAACGACTCGGTGAATGGTCGACTGAGCGTCGCGATATTGCGCGACGAAGTTGGCTCCATGCAACGCGCTCACTGCTGTCATTATTGTGCACGCGGCTGGTTCTCTCGCGCTCGGCCGTCTGGCCGGCCCGTCGGCGGCGCTGTGGGCGCGCACGGCCACACCCTGGCTGGAAGAGATCGCCGGGGGACCGTGGTGTCGGCTAGCTAGGGTTTGCGTGCGTTTCGTACACGCGTGCGTATGAAATTTATACCGAGGACGAGTCTCGGTTTGGAGAATATAAGCGGGGGCGGTTTGCTGGGCCTGTGGGCTCTCTTCTTGGGTCGATCACTGCTGTGGACTTAGGTCCACAGCTACTTATTTTTTTTTTTTTTTTTAATCTATTTAATCTATATATATATATATATATATATATATATATATATATATATATATATATATATATATATATATATATATATTTATATATATATATATATATATATATATATATATATATATATATATATATAAAATATATATATATATATATATATATGTATTTATTTATATCTCTCTACATTCCTATGAATACTTAGTATAATAATTTCCAAAAATTCTAAATAAAAATCCCAACATTATCTATTCCAATATTAGGGCCTATTTATATAATTATGAATATATACATTTATTACAATATTTATTTAACAAATAATATAACCAATAGTAATAAAATAATATTATAATAATAACCTCAACAATATGATAATAATAATAATAATAATAATAATAATAATTATAACAATAAGGAAATTCAACAAATTAATAAGGGTGTTTATACCATGGCGTACAATCTAATAATCCCCGGAATGTACAAAAACCTAGTTATTGAATATTAGTTAATAATGATTTTTATAATATTTAAAATACGAATATTTAGAAATAGTCATTAAATCATTAAAAATGAATATAACATACTTATACCAAATTCCATCAAAACGAATGTCAGTGGACGTGCCGCATGACCTACATGGGCTCGGGCTCAGTTTGGTCCAGTCCGGACTAAAATGGTATAACTGATTTTCCTAAAACTCAATAATATAAATACACCTTCGGTAAGGGTTAAGTCGCAACTTAGCCTGTTTTCCTATTTAGGTCATCACTATGGCTCGGCCTTCCCTACCAGGGCTAATACACTAGTCAAAGCACACGATCATGCTATTCGTGCCATGATTCTTAGCCGCCTTGTACTCCAAAACTCAACCACTGCTAAAATCCTCTATCGCAATAATTATTTACAAAAACTCTAAAATCACCATTTAATTCAAATAAATAAATAAATAAAATATATATTATCAAAGTTCTGGGAAGAGGGGCTACAACTTTGCTCACCCTGAGTAGTGTAGCTTAGTTAGGTTTGCCTGGCCTGCGAGCCAGCTAGTACTTTTCAGACTGTGGTAGTTATATATATTTATGTGACTTTGTGATGTTATGTATAGCTCTGGACTTGTGTGGATTTGGACTTATTTCATGTTCTCATCTATCGTATTTTCCTTTTCATACTATCTACCTTAGTTTTACATTTGTGATTGAGACTGTATTGCTATGTCACCTCCATTCGGAGTGTATATACTGTACAGGTACCTTTAACTATTTTAGTCATAGTAGTTACAGACCCTATATACAGCGTTCTACCGCCGATTCTGCGTCGTAGGCTGGACGTAATCACGTGCTCGTGCCCCTCTTCAGGGTGCGGGTCGTGACAGTGCCTAAACCATTTAATTTTGATCATTCTTTCAATTCTATCCTAGAATCTGATTGTATTCGTTTTCTGATCATGTCAATTGGCATTATTTTCAAATTACTATTTTGATCACATTATTTCTATAACTGATTGTGCTTAGGAAATTTTTGGCTTTTTGTCATAACTATATTTATCCTGCCTAATTGATTTTTGAATTGATCATGATTTTGACTTAATCGTGCCTTAACGATTTAGTCATTCTTCGATTCTATTCTAAAATTAGATTTTTATTTTGCTCATGCCTAAATTTGATTCCAGATAATGCAATTTATGCTTGTCACGCCCCAGTACCGAAATACTGGGACGGACTAGGCCAGCTACTCCGTATGAGGTATAAAACGTCATACGGCGATCGTGGCTGTCAATCTTGCTGGGTATCCTAGCATGCAAGCAGTCTATGGCCTAAATCTGATCTCTTATCCACAGGCAATAATCAATGAAATAACGACAAGAGAGATAAATCATATAAAAAATAGGAAATACTCATATGATAATCAGAGAGTCTACAATAAGAAATAATGTAGACAAGAATACCTTCCCACACAGTTCCCTCATGGTCAGGAACTGAAGCACGTCCTCCAAGTCAAGTCTGGAAGATCCACATGGTCGGTCACAGGCAATCTGGGAACAATCCAGGGTTGGTCAGGCCAACCGTAGCAAGTACCAGAAAGGAAGGCTCAAGGATGGGCGAAGAAAACCAGCAGGATATAATATAACAGAAATAGCATCTAAAAACAGTAAATGAGGTAAGGGATCGTGCGGTACCAACGCACGATAACAATCCAACAACTAAAAGTATTCTGGTCGTAACCTCGGTCGATAGCCTATCGTAGCACAATAACCAACCCAACAATCAAACAAGAACATGGGTTGGATCATGCACCACGATAGTCCATGTTCCTCAGTTATTCCCAAAAGTAACTCAACAATCATCACAATCATCCTAACATACACTAATGCCTGCATCGCTAACTGGAGATCGTAGTCTGTCATCGGGACAGTAATCCACCCCTACATCAAACAAGAACAAGGGAATGAAATACTGAGCCGAGACAGCGTTACGCACCAGCCAGCTTAGCAAACAGCAAGCCATACAATTTTAGGTGAATAAGCGGCTACTCAAATGCCTACGGCTGTCTATGTGGAGGTTGGGTTACCCCAACAATGTAATATAGGAATCCTCAGATCGTGCCATATCCCGCAAGGGCTAGCGAGGCCAAATAACGCATAGCAGGTAGGTATGCACCGGTCCCTCGGAAGGCCACCGGGCTAAGCAGGAGTACATATAGTAGTCGAATAGTGCCATATCCGTGGCGGTCAACCCCGACGCGCCAGGACGAGCCTGTGGCGGCCGGTAATGCACGATCTCGGGATTCCGTTCCCTCCCAATGCTTCTACCATTTTTAGTTGCCTAGATTAACCCTACATTTATTCGGAATCACATGCCGTGGTCACATGCTCATCCTCCTAGATGTCGTACCTCAGTACGAGAACGCTAAGTAAGAATCAGCCTCGGCACCTATAGTCCCAGTTGTGATCCATCCTTAGTGTTATGCAACAAGCAAGCAAGCAATCCTACCCACGCTAAGACTATAGGTCAACTACCAGATACCCGTACAGGTAATCATATAATATAGCCAGAATATCAAGATGGCATCGCAATGCCATATAATCATGGAAGTAGCACCTCAAAGCGCCAATAGACAAAGGGCACCACAGTGCAAGGTCAGGGCCAGTACCTCACAGGGTAAGCTGGACTTATAGCACGGATACAGGTAGTCAGGTCAGGGACAAGGACAACTCTGTCAGTCACAAGAAGTCATCTGCCCACATCGTAGCATGGATATCAGGTCAAGTACAAGACCAGAACCTCTACTATAATAACATCTCAAGCATATATGGGAGCCTACAGCTCCAATCATCAAGTCGGTCTATCCACCAAATTAATCTATCAAGTGTCTCCCATCCATGAGGGAGTGAATATCACGTCAATAAAGACAACCACCAAGTACCAATCTCATTCCCCCTAACAATGCTAGGCCCTCAGACTCACAAGAATCCTCCTAGACAATGATCACAAGCCACTAGAAAACAAGCCCCTCAACTACCAAGACACAGCAATCAACCAGGTTCTCTAACTACCGGAATACACAAAGGTACCGGATTGGGCGTTTAGGAAGTCGAGTAAAAATCATATAATAATACCCTCGATATCCTCCTCGTTCCGCGAGACACTCGCACCAGTATCCAAAATCCAAAAGTCCTCGAAGACATATCTGATCAAATTAGAACATCACCAAAGAACTAGCAACACTGTCTAAGAATCCACTTAGTCTACCATAATCATTATCTCAATATCATATCTCCTCATAGTCAATCCTCGAATCAGATCATAATGCCAACACACGGGTCAGCACTTAATCAACGCCGTCGGATGATGGCAAGGATTGTGTGAACCACTCTGGATCAGATCCACAACCCTTAAACCAAACAAGGACCAGGGATTGCAGACCTTCACCCGAGTAGAACCACTCTCCTTACACAATCCGGCGGACAGGACAGACAATGGGATAACAAACTAAACTAGAACACCATCTAAAGGAAGAGTCACGAGTCAAGAGTCCAATGGGTGATACCGTCGAAAAGGCAAGGATTGCGTGAACCACTCTGGATCAGATCCACAACCCTTAAACCAAATAAGGACCAGGGTTGCAGACCTTCACCCGAGTAGAACCGCTCTCCTTACACAATCCGGCGGACAAGACAGACAAGACGCTAGGCGACTAATCTAGTCGGGAGTCTACCTAGCAGGCAATAGGGTCAGGGATGCCATACCAAGAAGAACAAGCATGATTTCAGTCCAGCAAACCCAAGGAATGGTTCTGCCTAATCCTTTGAACCAAATTCCCAACTGGAAATTCTGGAAAAATCCGGCAGAGTCTCCTTTGTATTCTGGACGGGAGCACCCTACGAATAGGGGCTAAAACCACTCGGCGCAACCCGCCGCAGAATCGCAGAATCGCGGCTGAGAACACTAAGTCTCAGCTACCAGCAGCTCTACGATGCGTACTGGAAACAGATCGATAGCCGAGAACACTAAGTCTCGGCCTCCAGTAGCACTACAATGCGTACTGGGCGCCAAGCCAACATGCATACTAATAAGATAACTGCCTCGCAGGGCGCACCACAACATATGTTCATAAATTCCTAACCCAAGCACAAACACCGCCACAAGTAAAGTTAGCCAAAGCCGTTACCCGATCGCGAGTCGGACACTGGGCATATGGGGACAATCCATACGTGTGAGTCGTGCTCGTGTCCTCGGAGGTGTGGATGACCCGTCCGAGTTGTCCGATACGGTCGTAAACCGGTGTCGAACCAAGCTATCCTAAGTTATCATCATGGCAGTTCTACTACTAGGCTACACTAATCGTGATTATACAATTTACAAGTACAAATTAATTAAATACAATAAAAATCCAGGAGAGAGGGCAAGAGCCGTCGATGAGCAAGAGATACTTGTTTAGGGGCTCGGCTAGGTAAGCAAGTCTTCGGCGATCTGGATCCAAGCTAGCACGTCCATCGAGGTCCTCAGAACACATAATAAACAATCATTAGAATTAAATAATAAAATAATAACAGGAAGCACGAAAGATGGCAGGAGGTTATACCGTACGGGTCCCGCAAGAAGCACAGGGATCTGGCACGGAAACCGAGGCACATAGACCGATACGGGCACGCAAACCGAGACGCGCACGCATATCGAAATGCATACGAGAATCGAAATGGCTCGAATATCGAGACGAACAGAAGACAACGTGCACGTAAATCTAGACGTGCACGTAGGATCGAGGAATCACGAATATCAAGATGGTGTACGAATCACGCAACACGCAAATCGAGACATGCACGCGAATTGAGACGGCACAAAGACCAATACGGCACACAAATCGGAGCGAGCACGTAAATCGAGGCGGTGTGCAAATCAGTGTGTGCGCACAAAACGAAGCGATACTAAAACCGAGATGGCACAAAGGCCGAGACACGGGAATCGAGACAACGTGCAAACCGAGATAGCACAGTGCCCGAGACAGCGCGGGACTCAAGGCGTCCCGCTGCCCAAGGTAGCGCGTGGATCGAGGTGCACGGAAAATGGGACGACACATAAATCAAGGTGCACGTCCCGAGAAACAAGGGAACGTGCGAACCGAGTGCACGTGACCCAAGGCACGTGGCCCAGGGAACACACTGCCCGAGCAGCGCGGGGCCCAAGGGCGTCCCGCTGCCCAAGGTAGCACCGCTCCCGAGGCGACGGTCGCCGAGAAGAAAGAAGGGGAGAGGCGGAGGAGCTGTCGGGGGTTCGACCAGGCGGGGTCGGGATCCGGCGGAGGATGGCTGCGCCGGGGAACAACGGAGAGGGGGAGGAGACGCATGGAGGCGAGGGTGCTGTCGAGGTGGACGACGGCCATGGGGCTCGGCCAGGCGGAGGAAATAGGAAGAGAGGGGAGGCCGGAGGAAAGACTCACCGGCGGGAAGAGGATGGAGACGGCGGCGTCGGCGGAGGGGGGCCGGAGGCCGCGGAGGAGATGGTGGTGAGGGCGGTGCTGCGGTGGAGATGGCGACGATGATGGTGGTGGCGCGGGTGGCTGAAGACGGGGGCGACCACGACGAGGGAAGCGACGGCGACGATGGGGGCGGTCGCCATGGCGGTGGTGGCGGCGGCTGCAGTGGAGGAGATGGTGGCGACGATGGTGGTGAGAGCTCGGGGCGACCGGAGGTCGGCGGAGGCCGGGAGAAGAGAGGGAGACAGCGAGCGAGAGAGGGATGAAAGGCCGAGTAAGCGGGAGAGAGGAGAGTTGAGGGAGGAGAGAGAGGGCCGGGGGGTGAGTGAGGGAGGAGAGAGAGGGAGCTCTCCAGCGAGGGGGAGAGAGAGAGTGAAGTGAGGGGGGGGGCGGCTGAGAGAGAGTGGAGTGAGAGAGGGTTAGGTTTGGGTTAGGGTTTTCTTTTGGGGTAGGTATAGGAATCAAGGAATTTAATTAATAACAAATAATTATGAGGGCAAATCACTCCCAATAAAATAATAAAAATTTAAAATATAACCCAAAATTAAAATCCTTCAAAATACGAAATACAGTCGTAATACAGTCATATACCTATTTCTAAAATAGGGATATGACATCCTACCCACCTTACAAAAATTTTGTCCTCGAAATTTCGAAATCATGTAATATAGGATTTTCAAAACTAGTACATATAGGTACCATGAAAACTCTACCCACCTTACAGAAATCAAGTAATACAATAAGAAACGAACAAAATCTCAATATGAAAACATCAAAGAGAAAATGTCTAGCTACACAAATCAACTCATGAAGTAAATCCAAAACACCAAATAGGGCCTCGAAAATCAAAGCCCCATAAATCAAAACAAGTACGAAATATCGAAAACAATATAAAAAACCTGAAATCCCCACTGCATGAAAATCAACAAAATCATAAAATAAAGGATACATGTCTCAAACCGGCGACCGAAGTTTCTAATATCCGAAAAGGTGTCATGATCTTTCCTTGCCACGCCATCCGGATTGGCCGCAAAAGATGCATCCGGACACTATAATCGAGCGGCTGCAACTTTCGTTGCCACGCCGTCAAGGTATACTAGGGTCACCCGGTACTCTTGACAAATACCCAAAACGAATCAAATCCATAACCCAAACATCCGAATCACTAAAATCACAAAATCTCCAACAATGTATCAAGTCCTAGAAAACCATCAAAATCCAAAATCCAGGTGAATCGTAACACACATCCAAAAATATTTTCAATAATAACCACAAGATAGCTTTTCTAGGAAAATACTCCATATCCGTAGAAAAATATTCCAAACCAAGGATCCATATCAAAATATAATTTATAGAAAGTATATCTATAAATAAAATAATATCTGAAATTGATAATCATGAGTCCGGAAATATCCCGAATCAAAGGAGCTGAATTCATACAAGAACATCCACTGGATACTCAACAAATGTTAAAATATCCAATCTCAGAGTCCAGATGGAATCTTCATTCCGCAGCAATCCAGCCAACGCTCGAAGAGGGCGATAATGATACTAAGTCAACACGAAGTCAACGCACGAAAGGGATAACAAGAAATCAACCAGGATGAAACATCGGTAGAGAGTACAGAACCCAAGACAGATAATCAAGTAACCCAACGATGGAGATAAGATGACATCTCATCGGATAAAACGATCGACATGACCAACTATAGGATCACATCGATCAAACAAGGATCAGGGGTAGATAACAACAAATGAGACAGGGCAAAGCAAAATAGGTCCATCTAGAGATGGGGACCAATTCACAAGTTCAAGGGAGCGAAGGGCAAGTGTAGCAAGTTAGAATCCCAAGGAATAGTGGACTGAGATCAACAATCATGTGATACCCAACAATATCTCAAAACGAGACCTGCATGGGCCACCACTAAAACCTTGTCACGCCCCAGTACCAAAATACTGGGACGGACTAGGCCAGCTACTCCGTATGAGGTATAAAACGTCATACGGCGATCGTGGCTGTCAATCTTGCTGGGTATCCTAGCATGCAAGCAGTCTATGGCCTAAATCTGATCTCTTATCCACAGGCAATAATCAATAAAATAACGATAAGAGAGATAAATCATATAAAAAACAGGAAATACTCATATGATAATCAGAGAGTCTACAATAAGAAATAATGTAGACAAGAATACCTTCCCACACAGTTCCCTCATGGTCAGGAACTGAAGCACGTCCTCCAAGTCAAGTCTGGAAGATCCACATGGTCGGTCACAGGCAATCTGGGAACAATCCAGGGTTGGTCAGGCCAACCGTAGCAAGTACCAGAAAGGAAGGCTCAAGGACGGGCGAAGAAAACCAGCAGGATATAATATAACAGAAATAGCATCTAAAAACAGTAAATAAGGTAAGGGATCCTGCGGTACCAACGCACGATAACAATACAACAACTAAAAGTATTCTGGTCGTAACCTCGGTCGATAGCCTATCGTAGCACAATAACCAACCCAACAATCAAACAAGAACATGGGTTGGATCATGCACCACGATAGTCCATGTTCCTCAGTTATTCCCAAAAGTAACTCAACAATCATCACAATCATCCTAACATACACTAATGCCTGCATCGCTAACTGGAGATCGTAGTCTGTCATCGGGATAGTAATCCACCCCTACATCAAACAAGAACAAGGGAATGAAATACTGAGCCGAGACAGCGTTACGCACCAGCCAGCTTAGCAAACAGCAAGCCATACAATTTTAGGTGAATAAGCGGCCACTCAAATGCCTACGGCTGTCTATGTGGAGGTTGGGTTACCCCAACAATGCAATATAGGAATCCTCAGATCGTGCCATATCCTGCAAGGGCTAGCGAGGCCAAATAACGCATAGCAGGTAGGTATGCACCGGTCCCTCGGAAGGCCACCGGGCTAAGCAGGAGTACATATAGTAGTCGGATACTGCCATATCCGTGGCGGCCAACCCCGACGCGCCAGGACGAGCCTGTGGCAGCCGGTAATACACGATCTCGGGATTCCGTTCCCTCCCAATGCTTCTACCATTTTTAGTTGCCTAGATTAACCCTACATTTATCCGGAATCACATGCCGTGGTCATATGCTCATCCTCCTAGATGTCGTACCTCAGTACGAGAACGCTAAGTAAGAATCAGCCTCGGCACCTATAGTCCCAGTTGTGATCCATCCTTAGTGTTATGCAACAAGCAAGCAAGCAATCCTACCCACGCTAAGACTATAGGCCAACTACCAGATACCCGTGCAGGTAATCATATAATATAGCCAGAATATCAAGATGGCATCGCAATGCCATATAATCATGGAAGTAGCACCTCAAAGCGCCAATAGACAAAGGGCACCGCAGTGCAAGGTCAGGGCCAGTACCTCACAGGGTAAGCTGGACTTATAGCACAGATACAGGTAGTCAGGTCTGGGACAAGGACAACTCTGTCAGTCATAAGAAGTCATCTGCCCACATCGTGGCATGGATATCAGGTCAAGTACAAGACCAGAACCTCTACTATAATAACATCTCAAGCATATATGGGAGCCTACAGCTCCAATCATCAAGTCGGTCTATCCACCAAATCAATCTATCAAGTGTCTCCCATCCATGAGGGAGTGAATATCACGTCAATAAAGACAACCACCAAGTACCAATCTCATTCCCCCTAACAATGCTAGGCCCTTAGACTCACAAGAATCCTCCTAGACAATGATCACAAGCCACTAGAAAACAAGCCCCTCAACTACCAAGACACAGCAATCAACCAGGTTCTCTAACTACCGGAATACACAAAGGTACCGGATTGGGCGTTTGGGAAGTCGAGTAAAAATTATATAATAATACCCTCGATATCCTTCTCGTTCCGTGAGACACTCGCACCAGCATCCAAAATCCAAAAGTCCTCAAAGATATATCTGATCAAATTAGAACACCAAAGAACTAGCAACACTGTCTAAGAATCCACTTAGTCTACCATAATCATTATCTCAATATCATATCTCCTCATAGTCAATCCTCGAATCAGATCATAATCCCAATACACGGGTCAGCACTTAATCAACGTCGTCGGATGATGGCAAGGATTGTGTGAACCACTCTGGATCAGATCCACAACCCTTAAACCAAACAAGGACCAGGGATTGCAGACCTTCACCCGAGTAGAACCACTCTCCTTACACAATCCGGCGGACAGGACAGACAATGGGATAACAAACTAAACTAGAACACCATCTAAAGGAAGAGTCACGAGTCAAGAGTCCAATGGGTGATACCGTCGAAAAGGCAAGGATTGCGTGAACCACTCTGGATCAGATCCACAACCCTTAAACCAAACAAGGACCAGGGTTGCAGACCTTCACCCGAGTAGAACCGCTCTCCTTACACAATCCGACGGATAAGACAGACAAGACGCTAGACGACTAATCTAGTCGGGAGTCTACCTAGCAGGCAATAGGGTCAGGGATGCCATACCAAGAAGAACAAGCATGATTTTAGTCCAGCAAACCCAAGGAATGGTTCTGCCTAATCCTTCGAACCAAATTCCCAACTGGAAATTCTGGAAAAATTTGGCAGAGTCTTCTTTGTATTCTGGACGGGAGCACCCTACGAATAGGGGCTAAAACCACTCGGCGCAACCCGCCGCAGAATCGCAGAATCGCGGCTAAGAACACTAAGTCTCAGCTACCAGCAGCACTACGATGCGTACTGGAAACAGATCGATAGCCGAGAACACTAAGTCTCGACCTCCAGTAGCACTACAATGCGTACTGGGCGCCAAGCCAACATGCATACTAATAAGATAACCGCCTCGCATTGCGCACCACAACACATGTTCATAAATTCCTAACCCAAGCACAAACACCGCCACAAGTAAAGTTAGCCAAAATCGTTACCCGATCGCGAGTCGGACACTGGGCATATGGGGACAATCCATACGTGTGAGTCGTGCTCGTGTCCTCGGAGGTGTGGATGACTCATCCGAGTTGTCCGATACGGTCGTAAACCGGTGTCGAACCAAGCTATCCTAAGTTATCATCATGGCAGTTCTACTACTAGGCTACAATAATCATGATTATATAATTTACAAGTACAAATTAATTAAATACAATAAAAATCAAGGAGAGAGGGCAAGAGCCGTCGATGAGCAAGAGATACTTGTCTAGGGGGCTCGGCTAGGTAAGCAAGTCTTCGGCGATCTGGATCCAAGCTAGCACGTCCATCGAGGTCCTCAGAACACATAATAAACAATTATTAGAATTAAATAATAAAATAATAACAGGAAGCACGAAAGATGGCAGGAGGCTATACCGTACGGGGCCTGCAAGCAGCGCAGGGATCTGGCACGAAAACCGAGGCACGTGGACCGATACGGGCACGCAAACCGAGATGCGCACGCATATCGAGACGCGTACGAGAATCGAGATGGCTCGAATATCGAGACAAACAGGAGACAACGTGCACGTAAATCGAGATGTGCACGTAGGATCGAGGAATCACGAATATCAAGATGGTGCACGAATCACGCAACACACAAATCGAGACGTGCACGCAAATCGAGACGGCACAAAGACCAATGCGGCATGCAAATTGGAGCGAGCACGCAAATTGAGGTGGTGCGCAAATCAGTACGTGCGCACAAATCGAAGCGATACTAAAACCGAGATGGCACAAAGGCCGAGACACGGGAATCGAGACAACGTGCAAACCGAGATAGCACGGTGCCCGAGACAGCACGGGACTCGAGGCATCCCGCTGCCCAAGGCAGCACGTGGATCGAGGTGCACGAAAAATGGGATGACACACAAATCAAGGTGTACGTCCCGAGAAACACGGGAAACAAGGGAACGTACGAACCGAGTGCACGTGACCCAAGGCACGTGGCTCGGGAAACACACTGCCCGAGCAGCACGGGGCCCAAGGGCGTCCCGCTGCCCAAGGTGGCACCGCTCCCGAGGCGACGGTCGCCGAGAAGAAAGAAGGGGAGAGGCGAAGGAGCTGTCGGGGGTTCGGCCAGGCGGGGTCGGGATCCGACGGAGGATGGCTGCGCCGGGGAACAACGGAGAGGGGGAGGAGACGCATGGAGGCGAAGGTGCTGTCGAAGTAGACGGCGGCCACGGGGCTCGGCCAGGCGGAGGAAATAGGAAGAGAGGGGAGGCCGGAGGAGAGACTCACCGGCGGAAGGAGGATGGAGACGGCGGCGTCGGCGGAGGGGGCCGGAGGCCGCGGAGGAGATGGTGGTGAGGGCGGTGCTGCGGTGGAGATGGCGACGATGATGGTGGTGGCGCGGGTGGCTGAAGACGGGGGCGACCACGGCGAGGGAAGCGACGGCGACGATGGGGGCGGTCGCCATGGCGGTGGTGGCGGCGGCTGCAGTGGAGGAGATGGTGGCGACGATGGTGGTGAGAGCTCGGGGCGACCGGAGGTCGGCGGAGGCCGGGAGAAGAGAGGGAGACAGCGAGCGAGAGAGGGATGAAAGGCCGAGTAAGCGGGAGAGAGGAGAGTTAAGGGAGGTGAGATTGGGCCGGGGGGTGAGTGAGGGAGGAGAGAGAGGGAGCTCTCCAGCGAGGGGGAGAGAGAGAGTGAAGTGAGGGGGGGCGGCTGAGAGAGAGTGGAGTGAGAGAGGGTTAGGTTTGGGTTAGGGTTTTCTTTTGGGGTAGGTATAGGAATCAAGGAATTTAATTAATAACAAATAATTATGAGGGCAAATCACTCCCAATAAAATAATAAAAATTTCAAATATACCCCAAAATTAAAATCCTCCAAAATACGAAATACCGTCGTAATACAGTCATATACCTATTTCTAAAATAGGGATATGACAATGCTATTTCCAAATTCCTGATTTTGATTGTATTATTTCTATATTTGCTAATGCTTAGGCAGTTTTAATCCTATACTTGATCGTGCCTAAATTTTGATTCCTAATCGTTTATCTAACTCAAATTCTATCATGCGTAGATGATATTGACTATGACTAACTAGTCAAGAATAGATAATTTTATATACTGTGACTATTTGATCATGCCTAAATGATTTTAACCTTGGTCGTATCAAAATGATTTTGATTATAATTGTGTGTATACGATTATATTTTTTCAAACTCATGCCTGGATGATTTTGATTCGATTGGCTATGATTAGATCTGATCACTAATCATGCTTAATCGTACCAAATTATTTCAAATCATTTATTGTGTTAAATCGTATTATTTCTTAAATTTCGAGGATGAAATTTTTTAAGGTTGGTAGATTTGTACCTCCATATTTTCTAAAATAAAAGAATTAGTCATTTCTCCTATATATATATATATATATATATATATATATATATATATATATATATATATATATATATATATATATATATATATATTTTTTCCATATTTTAATTTTAGAATATTTAAATCATTTTTATGAATTATCCATCTCTTTATTAGTTTTATGGTATATTATGTTTGGGTCATTAACTAGCCATATATAATTCACCAAGCCATATTTCCTTTTAGCCCGCCCACCTAATTAGCCCATCAGGCTACCATTTAAACCTTATAGTTCAACCTTTATTTTCCAAACCCAGCCCACTAATTTTAGGTCGATTAAGACCCAAACCCTTGTGCCAGATCCGACCCAATTAATTCCTTTCCTTAAAGCCAAACCACCACTTATTTGGGCCGAGCCCAATTTCATTTAGTTTCTTTTAAGACCAAAACCACAGTTTCTTTCACACCGTTAAACTCAACCAAGCCCAAATCCTGTTAAACTAAGCCTGAACCCATTTCTTCCTTCTTCTTCTCCGTTGAAGACGCGGAGCAGCGGCACAACCATGCGTCTCCGGCAAGCGGCCCTCGTCTACTGATCTAGGGGTTTCCCGAACCTTCTTCATCATCGACTTAGATCGGAGCATCACAGCCATTCGTCCCTACTGACATTGTAACCCCACTTTCCCTGAGATTAATAAATATATTATTTCCCTACTATTTTAAGAATTTTAGAAATAAATATTTTAATTTAATTTATGAAATATTAATTTTTCTGCTTTAGTAAAAAGCCTCCATAAGTTTTTTTTGTACTTGAATGATTATAAAAATGTCTATTATTTATCACTGGGCTTTGCTCAAAGTCCCATTTGAGAAGAGCTAACCAAAACAAATTTCTTTCTAAATAGATTTTTCCCTCAATTTTGTTTTTCTCTCCTCCAAGCAACTAACCACCCTCAAGATCTTATTTAAACATGGCCCTCTCTCTCTGTCCCTCTCATTTGCTCTCTTACTGATTCAAAGAGTAGAGCTCTCAACCCCTCCTCCTTCCTTTTTTCTTTCCTTAGCCAAGCTTCCTCCAAACCCTAACCCTAATTCCTGGATCAGCAATGGCAGGATCTTCATCTTCTCCTTAATGATGACAGTGTGGTCACCTCGACAAGCGACGACTGCTTTCCCTCGACTAGATTCTGACCATCCTTTCCAACAGCACGGCATTCATCTTCGGCGACAGATACTCTTCTTTCCCAATGATCCACCTCCACCGCGAGCTCGCCGTTCTCTTCCAGCGACGACTGCCGAGGTGAGTTGACCTCGTTCTCTTTGGGGAAACCTTATTCATCTTGATTCCTCGTCTGATCTACACAATTGGGTACGAATGTAGATCTGGGTGGTGTGACTGCAGATCTGAATGGAAGTTATTATGTCTCTTCTTCTTCCTAGGTGATCTGTCCTTCCTCGACAAATCGACGATAACATTGTGTGTAGATCTATGAGTTCTTTGGAATGTTGACTGTGTTGGCCAATTGTTTAATTGACTTTATTCTGTTTGTTATTTGTTAGTGACGAGCAGTTTCTTTAGCTTATTATTGGATTGATTTGTGATTGAAAGGAGCAATCAATCGTGAGTATCGAATCCGAGGTATTCTTGATTTCTGGGATCTCTTCACAATTTTTGAATAGAACTTTCTATGTTATGCTCTGAGATTTGCTTTCCTTGTTTACGCTCGGGACTTGTTCGATAAACTACGGTAGCAGAACTGAGATCACGATTGGATACAAAGAACTGTGTTCGACTCCTTGGAATGTGTCTTCACTCCAGATTGGATCCTTCCTTTCAGGTATCGACCTAGCTATATTTCTTATTATTATAAGTTTGTTGCTATGAATTTTGAGTAGGTGAAATCTTGGACAGGATCAGGCATGGGAGACTAGGGGTTAGCTTAGCTCGTGTTTAGTTTGGGTTGTGTCCAGTTTCGTTCGTGTCCAGTCATGTGTGCGTTGTTCGTGTCCAGCTCAATTCCATGTTGGTGTCAGATACTGTGGATCGACTAAAGCTGGATAGGTTGTAGTAGACGCGAACTAAAATTCGAATTTGTGTATGGTTGGGGTTGCATAAATTTTGCTGAACTCTTTGTTTTATATATGTTGTTGGACTCTTTTAGTTGTGTATTCGACTTTATGGGAGTTTAAAATTTTATTGGATTATACCTAGGCCATGTACTGATGCAAGAATGAGTATAGTGAACCCATATGAGTTGTCTAGACACAACAGTGGATGATGCGTTCAATTTGTAGCAAAGTGTAGTTCATAAGCGGGTCAAGCCTTTTCTTCTTCAAGCCTGGAAGAAATGTTGGGTAGCTCTGTTATACTTTAGTGAGTTGGGATTCAGTGCTGATCCAGTTCAAATGGTTGGCTTAACAATGAATCTAAGAACAAATTTATGTGCTTGAAGACTTCTTTGTAAACCAATGGGTCGGGTTTACTTAGCTGGGTTGGTACTCGTTTTGTGAAGAAATTAAGTTTGATTAATTTGTAACTACATATACTTTGATTTGGGCCGGCCAGTTAAAATCAGTAGATTTTTGAGTCTGACAGTAGGTTGTGGGCTAGACTATTGGCATAGTGGTTATTCTAAATTTTTGTCTATTAATATAATATTTCCATTAATATTCCTTGGTAACTTTAGTACAACATTTTAAAGGTTACATAGTAGTTGTCATCTGATTAGCAAATATTTTGAATTACTAATCGTTACATTTTAATTACTATTTTACTAGATTGATAATTATTATAAGTAAATGGCTAAGTATATATATATATATATATATATATATATATAAGAAATTCGGTAGGAGAATCGCTCCAACCCCCCGAAGACATTCGCATCAACCCCCCCCCCCTCCCGCCCCGAGGATTCCATACCCAGCTCATCCACATCGAAGGCGGGAGAGGTCGCCACCATCAGGAAGTTAGATCAGAAAGCCGGAGAGTCCCCAACAATCCAACCAGGTCCGCAGCCAAGCGGACTCACCAACCCCCCCTCCGGCTCCATTAATGTTGAACATCCTCTCCTGGAATGTCCGTGGTCTGGCGAACAAACCTACCAAGAGGAGAATCACCAGCCTTAACAAAACTCACAAGATTGACATCTTGATCATTCTTGAACCCAAAATCTCCTACAAGAAACTCAAACCCATTCAGCTACAGTTAGGCTTTCCTACGGCCATTGCTGGCAGACACGACATTTGGATCCTCTGTTCGAAGAATGTCAATATCGGAGTCATTCAGGACTCCAGGCAGGCCCTATCTTGCGGGATAGAACACCCGTTAATCCCCATGCGCGCTATCATGTCCGCGGTTCACGGCAGCTATGACATTGCGGAGCACAAACATCTTTGGAACAATCTCCTGGATATCCATCTACACCACAACAACCTCCCTTGGCTTTGTATTGGGGACTTTAACGCTATCACCTGTAGAGAAGAGAAGACTGGCGGCCGTCCTCCCCCTCTTTCGGCCATGCAAGATTTTAACAAGTTTGTTTTTAACTCTCACCTTTCCCCCCTTTCGTTCACCTGCAACGCCTTTACCTGGTGGCACATGCAGAAAGGCGACCGCCGTCAATATTCCTGCCTCGACAGGGCCCTAACGAACGCCCAATGGCACGGAATGGAGACCACCTCTAAGCTTTCCTACCTCAATGCCTCTGAATCTGACCACGCCCCCTGCTTGTTTGCATTACCAGCTCTTTGGGCCTGCACAAAAAGAGCTTCTGTTTCTGGGATTTCTAGAGCGAACACCTCCAGTTCTTGGGCATCATTACGGAAGCCTGGAACGGAGCGGACTCCCCCGAACCCCTCACTCGGGTGGGCAACAAACTTAAAGCCACGAGGAAAGCCCTAGCGATCTAGTGCAAACAGGCCTATGGAGATATTTTTTAGGCCATTCGTGAGGTTGAGGATGACGTCGCTCGGGCAAAAATCAGGTTCTTGATCGACAGATCGCCAGCCGCTAGAACCGCCCTGAACCTCACCAAAGCGATCCTCAAATTTTGGCTAAAAGTGGAGATAGGTTTTTGGAAGCAGAAAGCGAGGCTTAAATAGGACAACGAGGGCGACAAAAACTCGAGCTTCTTCCACGCCTGCATCAATGGTCGCAGAGAGAAACTCTTGCTTCACCAAATAACCGACGAAACCGGGAACATCATCAACGTTCAGAGGGGTATCCAAGCGACGGCGGCTGAGTTCTTCTCCAAACTGTTCTCCAAGAAGACAGTTCTCAAGGACACATCATTTTTGGAGGAGATACCCCACCTTATCAGCGTCTGCGATAACATCCAGCTAGAACTTCCCCCGTCCGAGTAAGAGGTCAAAGACACCGTCTGGGCCCTGGATGAGCATAGTGCGCCCGGGCCAAACGGGTTTTCGGAGGTATTTTTTCGTACATACTGGGACATCATCAAGATGGATACCCATGATGCGGTGTCTGCTTTCTTCCAAGGAGCCATATACCCTAGAGCCATCTCGAGTACCAACCTGATCCTCATCCCGAAGAAAGAGAACCCGAAGACATTCCGTGATTTTTGTCCCATAAGTCTTTGTATCTTCACTAACAAGATCATATCCAAGATCGTAGCTTCCCGTATGGCGGGTCTCCTTCACAAGATCATTTCTGAGGAGCAGAGTGGTTTTGTTCGCGGAAGAAATATCCAGGATAACATTATGCTGGCTCAAGAGTTAATCACCTGCATGAAATTCTCAGCTAGAAGGGGCAATATTGCTATCAAATTGGACAGGGAGAAAACGTATGATAGGCTGAATTGGCAATTCATGATCTGGGTTTTCAGGGCTTTCGAATTCTCCGAAACTTGGACCAACATCATGTGGAGATCGATCAGCAACTCGTGGTTTTCAACAGTGATCAACGGTCAGGCCGACGGATTCTTCAAATCGACTCGCGGGGTTAGGCAAGGAGATCCTCTATCATCCACCATCTTTATCATTATGGCGGATGCCTTGAGCAGGAACCTTAATAAGATGGCTTGCACTACTAACTTCTACCACTATCATACAGCCAGCGTCTGTCCGATCATCACCCACCTGATATTTGCTGACGATATCCTGATTTTCTCCTTCGGGGACGTAGGGTCAGTAGAAGTTGTCCACCACACTCTCCAGAGATACGTCAGATGCTCGAGCCAGAAGGTCAACTCGGATAAAAGTGTCATCTACACCCACCACAATATCAAGAGAGAGCACGCAAACATTATCTCCAATACCACCTCCTTCCCCATCAAGCATCCATCGTTTCAATATCTAGGCTGCCCCCTCGTGTACAGGAAATACAACGCTGGCATTTTCGAGGACCTGACCAACCGTATAAGAAAAAACTTCAAGGATGGCATAACGCTACTCTATCCCTAGGTGGAAAAATAATCCTCATCAAGCACGTCTCACATTTATACCCATCTATACCCTGGCAGCATGTTCCCCCCCCCCCAAAGAAAGTGCTTTCTTCGATCGAGAGCATCTTTAGCAACTTCTTTTGGGGGTACAGTGACGGCCACGATAAGCATCATTGGGCTAGTTGGGATACCATGACGCGTCCTACAGAGGATGGGGGCCTGGGGTTCACCAAACTATCCCACATCGTTAAAGCATTCTCGATAAAATTAGGGTGGAAGCTCCGCACGACTTAGAACTTATGGACCAGGTTCATGAAGGCTAGATACTTCAAGCACATCCACCCTTTGATGGCCATCTCTAATAGCAGATCCTTCATAGTGTGGCGATGCATGCTCAACGGGCGTTCCCTAGCCGAACCTGTGATGCGTCTTTATGTGGGCGACGGGAAAACATCGGCATTTCTGGAGATATGGGTTGGAGAATCCTTACTTACTAACCTCTCAGAAGCCCACAGGAACTGCAAGATCAAGGACATGTGGGACCCCAACAATAATATATGGAGGTGGAACGAGGTACGGGACTGGGCCGGCCCAGAGGCAGTCGAGCGCATCCGACAATGCGGTGTGACGGTCGGGTCCAACGCTGATGAGATCCGCTGGTCGGCTGATGCTTCGGGTTCCTTCTCGGTCAGATCATCCATAAGGGTGGTCCATGGTACTGCGGCGCCCTCCCCTAGCATTGCATCCTTCTGGAAGACATGCATCCCCAAGAAGTGGCCCTTCATCATTTGGAGAGCCCACCGTAAGATCCTCCCCTCCGATGACACTCTCAACACTATCAGGTTCAGCCTTGCATCCGCGTGCACATGTTACACGGATCGTCAACCGGAAATAGTGGACCACATCTTCTGCAAGGAAGACCTCCCGGTCAAGGTCTGGAGTTTCTTTTCCAACGCTGCAGGATGGTTCCAGGGGACGGGTGCTTCAACGACCTCGTAGCGTCATGGGGATCTGCGTCCCATGGCCACCAGATCGTAGCAGCAGCCGCCACGTGGGTTATCTGGAAGAACCGCAACAAGGCTAGATATGAAGGCCATCAGTACTCCGCAGACCAGCTTATTGGGGAGACCGTTCGGCAATGTAGCAAACGGATGTCCCTCTGTCATCACGAACACACTGTTTTTTGGAAATCCCTCCTCTTCCGGGACTAGTCGTTTGGGTTCCCTTCTCCCCTCCTTTTGTTAGTATACGTTATAGGCTTTGACATTTTGCGCCTTCTGGTATACTTGTATAGCTCAGGCTTTTCTTTTCATGGAATAAAAATGGGGAGTGTTTTGGCATATATATATATATATATATATATATATATATATATATATATATATATATATATATATATATATTATATATATATATATATATATATATATATATATATATAAATATATATATATATATATATATATATATATATATATATATATATATATATATATATATATATATATATATATAAGATAATATATATATATATATATATATATATATTTATATATATATATATATATATATATATATATAATACTTAGCTAATGATTAATTATACCTAACCAACTTGCACCTAATCAGGTGGACTTAGAAACTATTTTCCTACCACCGATCTCCCAGAGCAAGCCAAGTACTCTTCTACGATTTTGACTCATTTACTTCATGTCATGTTCTTTTTCATATTGGACACGTTGTTCCATGATATGGTTTCTTTACTTGTATCTGGGAAGGGAAAATACTACAGATATGTGACCAAAGCCTAACCTAGGATTTATGTTGATAGCTTATGTCTCACATCGTGCACATAGTATTCTAAGTCATACCATTACTTGTGCTTATTCATGTGCTTTTTCCAGTCGCTCACATATTCTAGTAGCTATACAAATCACATGTCAGGATCTTTTGATACATGGTTCATATTCAGTCTGGTAGATTATGCATTTACAGTTTCATATTCATCATGTTTCGTTGTCTCTTTACTTGTTCAGCATGTTGTACTTGTTTCATTATCATGGATTATACTTTGCTCCGCTCCTGACTAGATATGTTGTAGGTGAACTTGAGGATTTTGTCCAAACTATTATGGGCCAGAGCCCAAGCCTTAGCTGCGTAGAGTGGAGTTGTGACTCTTGACTTAGGAGCTACAGGGATTTAGTCTAGTTTTCTTTCTTAGATTTTGTCTAGTGATTTATTTCTAGATATTTATATTGTGAGGATTTCATAAGTTATATTCTTTACCGGATTTGTCTCCGGTATTATTTCTTTTAAAGTTTTAATAATGACTAGTATTGTAGTGACTCTCTGGGACGTTATAGATGTTGTGATGTTTTATTTATCATATCATTTGGAGTTTTCTTTAGATTTGTATAGCTTACTTCGTTGTGTCTACCAACGAAGGCTGGGCGTGTCCGACTCGTATCCGATTATTCGTGAGCGGGTCTTCATATCTTTTTAGTGGTGGCCCATACAGGTCCATCCTAACGGTACTTAGGCTATAGAGTACTATTAGGGAACCTGCTAGACTAAGGAAAACTCATCATAACATAGAAAATTGGGGAAAAATGGTTATGGTTATTATTACTAAGTTTGGTTATACTTATTACTACTAAGTTTACTTATTATTTTTTAGGACATAGCAATCAACTATTTATTTTTCTATTATACGATGGTCACGATATGGAACACCGGGACCACCGAGCCTACTGCACCCGAGGTGCCAGAGCTTCCACAGCCTCCTCCGCTTCCTCAAACGATGACGATCGATAGCTCGCAACTGATGGGGATCTTTTAGAAGTTTATCGATGCTCAGAGCAATCAGGCCGCTCAGTTCAGCGCCACCGTTGCAGATGTACCCCAATCTAAGGAGGCTCCACCAGCTATACCAGCAAAGCAGGGGACTGCTAGGGATTTCAAGAATCTCAAGCCCATGGACTTCTACGGCACGGAGGGGATTCTCTACGCCGACTAGTGGATAAAGAAAGCAGAGAAAAGATCACCCGCATTCCTGAGGGCCTACTGTCGAGGCAGCTAGCATGCAGGTGTACGCCGTCACCAGAGCATGGTTCAGAGAGCAGCCCCAGCTAGCCGCTCCCGACTTCTCTTGACGGACTTTAAGTGTTCAAAAAGAAGTTCTTCCCAGAGGTCGCCCGAGACGAGCTTCTGAGCCAGATCGTGTTACTGCAGCAGGCAACATGACCATGGATGAGTATACTTGAGAGTTCAAACCGAGTCAACCACTTGTAGAGAACTTGGTGAATACCCCGTATGAGAGGGCCCAGAGTTCAAGAAAGGACTTACTCGAGAGATTCGCCAGGCAGTCACCATTAGCAGGGTAACGACTTATGTAGACATCCTAAAAGTTGTCCAAGGAGTCGAGAAGGACATGAAGCCCAAGAAGGACGAAAGCCGTAAACCAGAGGGACAGAAACGTTGGCGCTAGCAGCAGCCATGGCCCACCAAAGCGATACCATAACCAGGCAAGTCGCTTACACCCAAGCCATTGAAGTAGATCCAGACGGCGACAACTTGTGCTTACGCCATCGCCCAGGAAATCACTTCGATGAGGCCACAAGAGATTGGGACTATGCTTATTCTGTAGATCGTCTGTCCACCAGATGAAGGATTGC
>JANAVB010022597.1:29198979-29216479 GCA_029216955.1 Iris pallida
ATATATATATATATATATATATATATATAATACACACACACACACACACACACACACACACACACACACACATATATATATATATATATATATATATATATAATACACACACACACACATATATATATGCGTGTGTGTGTGTGTGTGTGTGTGTGTGTGTGTGTATATAGGTGTATGTATATATAGGTGTATGTATATATATATATATATATATATATATATATATATATATATATATATATATATATATATACATACACCTATATATACATACACCTATATACACACACACACACACACACACACACACACACACATATATATATATATATATATATATATATATATATATATATATATATATATATATATATATGAGGGATTGAGAGTGTGTGTGTGAAAGGGTAGGGGCTGCTGCTATAGGCTGTTTATAGGGTTAAATCTGAAAATAACTTCCATATATTATATATATACACTAATATATATCTACAAGTATCTATTTGAAAATAAAGAAGATATACATATATAGGAATCTATAGATACACAAACCACAGGTTAATATCAATTACCTTACACAAATACCTTATACAACATTACCTACTCAACATACCACTATGCATATATACCTATAAGGGAAAGGGGATGAAATCAAGTGGGTGTGTATGTATGTGTTGAACTGGTAGGGAGAACCCCAACCTTAAAATCCAATTCAAACCTATCTTAATATCCAAGTCTCAATATCCCAAACAAACTCACAAAACTATACCCAAAATCAAACTGAAACCCAAATCTGAATTCGAACTGGGTTTAAAACCAAAACGAAAACTGAGTATTTCGATCTCAAACCAATCTTTAAATCCGAAATCAACTTTAAACCTATTCAAGTATCTAAGTATTCAAATCTAGCTAAACCTGTTACTAAATCAACCAACCTTAACATCCAAATCCGAAACAGAACTCATAAACTCTACCAAATATCTAACTAGCAACTGAGTTCAACACTGAAACCTATCTCCAAACTCAGAAATCTGAGTTAAATATCAAAAATCCGATTTTATAACTAAAATCAACTAAAAAACAACCCAACCGAGTACAAAACCCAACTCGAAACTCAAAATCCAAAATACACGACTATAACTCGTGAAACTTGACAAACACGAAGGTATACACATGTGTGACATGCTCGGGTGTGAGCCCTTGAACCAAATTTACTATTATTATTATTATTATACCTATTATTATTATGGTTATGAGGGGTCATTTACTGTTAGGGGTGAGCATATAACGGTTGAAAACCGAAAACCGAACCGAAATATGACAAACGGTTCGGTTTTTCGGTTATCGGTTCGGTTTACGGTTTAAAATTTTGAAAATTTAAAATAACGGTTTAGTTTTCGGTTCTTCATCCGAAAAACCGAACCGAACCGAAAACCGATTTAGATTTAGTAATTTATCAAACTATCCACAATATACATATACTAATGTTTATTAACCCCTAACTGAGCGCACTCTCTTCTCCTATTATATGTCGGTGCTTCTTTGAGCACTCTCTCTATCTACTATCAATCTATATATACTAATATCTTTCACTCTATGTAATATAACAATTCATAAATATAATAATGTCATATATTTTTTTAAAATTTTGTTATTTAAATAGGCTCATTTTGCTAAAAACTTGAAGGCTATGCACATTGGCCCATGAAACCGAATCGACCGAAAACTGAACCGAATTAATTCGGTTCGGTTTTGTTCGGTTTTTATAAAAACGGTTCGATTTTCGGTTTTGAGAAATACGGTTTACGGTTATTTCGGTTTTCACATATTCGGTTCGGTTTGAACCGAACCGAACCGATGCTCAACCCTATTTACTGTTGTAAATAAAAAATTTTCCTAAAAGAAATTTAGGTAATACACACTACAGTTAGAATAAGGGGAAGGGTTGCAAACACTCTTTAAATGGGGGGCTTGGTTGCAAAACGCTGAGAATTCAAATTCTCAAACGACCATGCCCTCTGTTTCCTCCTATCTAATTCGAACGTGAAACCATCTCGGAGCCCTTAATGATCAGAACAAAAAACAAATTCAAATCTAGGAATCCTATCTAAATTCCCATGATCCAATCGAAACCCTAGACTATATATATGCATAGAGCAACAACATACCCCTACTCCCCGAACCCTAATTCCTCTGCATCCTTACCACCGCCGAAGCAGTCAAGCGAAGCCAGGATTTAGTCGATGTCATTCCCATTTTCCGTTATGCGTATTTCCAGTATACGTGTACGGAATCCTGACCCGTATTTTACTTATCTTGCCTGGCTAGCTAATTTTGGTTTAATCTTGTTTAGGATCATCATGGCATATCATGGTTTGACTTGGTTCATTTTGGTTTGGCTTGGTTTATTCCCTTTAGTTCATTATGTTAAACCCTCCCCTTTTTCCTTTATAAATCCACCTATTTTTTCTCTCTCTTCATTATTTCTCATAACTTCTTCTTCTTCCCCATTAAAACCTCTCCCCCTCCATAGGCAAGTGCAACTTGCTTCATGAAGGAACCCTCCATTTTATTGTTCTAATCTCTTCTATGCAACATTCTAAGCTACTTTAGTTCTTGTCATTTTGTATTTTCATGTATATATTATTGTAGATCTAACTATGCACCTTTTTGGAGTTTTCTTGGGTTTTGATCTATCAAACCATCTTGTTTTCGAAAATTAAGAGTTCCATATGGTAGAGAATTTGATTTTACATAACTTAGACTTTTGAAAAGTCAGATTTCATTGTGTTTTGACCGAGTTATGATCATTTGAAGTTCATGGGTTCCATGGTTCTTTCTCTCGGAATTTGGAGAAGAAGAACAGTGCTAGCGCATAAACTATGCGCCCACAATTTGTGTGGGAGCATGGGCGCTAGGCGCATATCCCCCTGAGCGCATGTACCCCTTTGGGCGCATGAGTCCTAGACTCCCTTTCTTTTGGGCGCATAACTTTGTATGCGCCCAAGAGCCCCATGTCTCCTTCCTTTGGGCGCATAGACCCTGCCAGCACACTTGTCATAGAGTGAGTATCTTGACTTTCTCCAAGTCATCCTGGATCCACTCTTTGGGCGCATATATGTGGGTGCATAGCCCTGGGCGCATAGCTCCAGGTGCATGCTTTTCCAATCCATTGTCTCTCCATGATACCCCCTGCCTCACTCATATATGTGGGCGCATAGCTTAGGTGCATAGCCCTGGGAGCATGCACCCCTTGGGCGCATGATGTCCCCCAGGTTCCCTTTTTATGATTTTTGTACCCATTTTATATCCTTATGCCTTTTTGATGAACTCGACATGAACACGATGTGAGCATGACATGTTAATGGAATGATAACTCATGATAGTGACCCGCCGTGGTGCACTCTTAACAAGTAACTTGACATGATAATTCTTGATAGTGGTCCGTTGTGACGCACCCTTGCCTTGGTAATCTTGATAAGCAACTAACATGATAACCTTGACAAGCTGTTATGACGGCTATCTTAACTTGCTAAGTAACTCTTATCTTGACACCGTGGGTGTTTGTGCTTGTATAAGCTACATGTCTCATCTTGCATCATGTCTAGGACATGAATTCCTGGTCACCACTGTTAGGGATTCATACTGAATCTGACTAGGATAATGACTAGATTGATCAAGTAGTTTATGAAGAGATTTCCCAGCTACAGGCAGTCCCGTTATCTGGGCGCTCTAATTGGACTTGTAGCCTGCCATCGAGTAGGGCACATTTCTAGCACACTGTCATGTGTTGCACCCCCAAGCCACCTAATCCAACTCTCTCAACTTGTGACCGGATAACCTGGATTAAGTCTGCAGGGCTTGCGGCTGTTGGAACATCTCAATGCATCTTGTTAGTAACTAGGCTTGTGATAACCTTAGTTAGTTAAAGTATTAAGTCGTATTCTTTTCTTGGTCGTGAATGTTGGATGGAGTCCAATCCTATCTAGTCTTGTCTAGATCCAATATATGGCTATCTCAGGACATGTTTGCTTACGCTTTAATCTTAGCAATAAATGGCTAGAGACCCGGTTCTGTTCAGACGAAGGGTTACAACTCCGGTCCTTGTTTGGTTTAAGGATTGTAACCTGGCTTTCGGAATAGTTCCTCGTCCTCTCGTCATTTGTTGCCTTATTTACATTTCAAGTTTTCCTATTATTATTTTTGTTCATGTGCTAATATGCTGATTTTAGTTCTTAAGTGAAGCCTTCCTTGTGGCACTTGCTCTTTCTGGGGTCCGACCAGCTGATTTTGTATGGCCAGATTTCAGAGTAGCACCCGAGGATCTTCCAGCCTTCCAGCCAAATGGTGAACACTAGGCGCAACCCTGGCAACGAGTGGATTTTATTTTGCTCTCCCACTCTATTGTAAATTATTCTTTTGAGGCGTTTAGCCGCCGAGCAAGTGTTAGCTCGTGTTAAATTTATATTCATGTCTGCCTAAGGGCTGTATCATGGTTGACAAATCCTAGGGTTGATCATGTATGACTTAAACTCTTGCTAGTCTTCGTATTTTGTATGACTAGCTTCATGATCATCTGAATATGTAATGTATGGGACGCCTTACTTTGTATGTTTGTTGATCTACCATCTTGTTACATTTACTTGCTTGCTTGAGATTGAGACACTAGGCTTGTTCTTGACCTTAAGAGACTATTGGCTTGTAGTTAAACCCTCATGTATCTAGACAGTCGTGACAGTATATCGAGGTGGGATTCACTTCAATATACGTAGCTGGCTGTGTCTGTCCCCAGCTCTCCAGTGTTCTGGTTCTGGGGCGTGACACGATTTAAGTGGTGGCCTATGCAGGTCTTGTAAATCAAGATATGTGAGGTTTCACGAAATAGATGTCTCAATCAGCACTCGCCTTTGATCTCTACTCGTGTCTTCTAATCTTTCTGAAATTCTTGATCTGATCACATGCTTATATCCTTGATCTATCATGGTCCTTGTAGCTCCCCTTCCCGAAAATTTTTGAATTAATTTTTTTCTATTATTTATTTGATTTAAACGGTGATTTTTAGGATTTTATAAATCATTATTTAGTTAATTATTACGGTAGATGACATTAGCCATAGTTGAGTTTTGAAGTACAAGGCGACTAGGAATCATGGCACCGATAGTGCAGTGGCATGCCTTGACTAGTGTATTAGCCATGCTAAGGGAGACATGTCCATAAGTGTGTCCTAATTAGGAAAACCAGGCCAAGTTGTGACATGACCATTATAAATAGTCTAATAGATATTTTGTATATATATGACTATATTGATAATAGCCTAATACTATAAATATATATATGGCCGTAGTCTTGGTTATGTTTTGATGTGCATATCGACTAGGAATTTTGGTTTGTCTAGTGTGGTCGTGCGCTTTGACTAGTATATTAGACATGGTAGGGATGTCATAGCCATACACATGTCCCACATATGGAATTAAGCTAACTAGTGGTTTTTTTTATATTCAATTATTTAATTATCTACGGTATATAATTTAGTTGTCTTTTATCTTATATATTATATATTGATAGGTTGCTAGTGCACCAAAACCCTTATCTAAATCTTAGCTAAATATATTTATATAGTTGTTAGGCCTTCAGGAATGTTGTAAGGCCCTAAGCATTTCATTATATTGTTTAGGCCCTTAATGTGTTTATATATATCCGGCCTCTCACAGCCGATCAAGGCCAGGCCATCCATGTTTTATATAAACCAAACCCATAATTTCTATCATTCCTTCCCTATACAATGACCACCTTAACTAAGCCCATAACACTATTTGAAGGCCCTAACCCGACTCATCTATTATAAAAGGAGAAGTTGTAGCAGCCCAACCCTATATCTCCTACGGCCACCCCTTCTTTTCCATCTCCATCTTTTTTGATATAACTCCCATGTCTTCCCCATCGTGGCCATTGATGCGGCCGACACCAGGTAGTGGTCAGGTTTATTGCCAACGACGACGACGCTGCGACAACTCTCCTTTGTGCGTCCGTACCAACCAGTCGGTGCCGAAACTTGAGTTCCCTTTGGCAATGTCGGCTGTCCCGATATACCGGCCTCCATGTGTCGAATACCCAAAAGACTCTTCGAGGCATGCGACTCTTCCGCAACGCCGCGTCACAGCCTCACCATTGACTACAACCATGAAAACTCGACATCGATCCCTATCAGATCATCTGAGTAATGATCGTGCGATTTGTGACGTCGAGACCACTTCTTTTCGCATCACCAACCACCCCCTCGATCAGTCCAGCGTTGCTTCCTTTGACCATGGCCTTGCATGCTACCTCACGAAGCAAGGCTGCATCCCAAGGCCGCTGCCATCAAAGTGTGACTCATCGCGCTCTTTGCGGTGCAAGCCATAACCTGCACCAAGGACCTGCCGATCCGTTGTACCCGAGGATTCCCAATGATCTCGCCGAGCACTCCTCTCTCCGCCCATTCAGACTGTCGATTGCAGAACCTTCACCTGAGACCAAGCGGACCTGCCGAATTCGAAGGCATCATATCACCCGCTCTGTAATGCCCCAGTCCCAAAATACGTAGGACTAGGACGTAATCATGCCAGCTGTATACATACGAAGTATATGGACCCTCGTATATATACATAAGCTGTAAAATGCAGTAACCAAGGTACTAAATCTCATCCACAAAGATAAATATGATATAAAAGCAACTTTGAATTTGTCATGTATACAATCGTTGGGTGGAGACAAATCCACTACCAACAAGGAAAAGTACATGAAAAATAAAATAAGTTTGGTGGACGAAGCGAAGACGATCAAAGTGCAATCATCCTTGAAGAGATAGTGACGATCATGGCCACGGCTAGAACACCTGCGAAATACAAGAACACACACCTGGCGAGATAACCAGGTCCTCAGAGGGACGTAACAAGATACAATAAACATGCCATATAAATACCGAATATAAAATATGCAACAATCAAAGAAAGTGACAAGACACAAATAAGGTAAACTAACCGAACAAAAGTGAACATGCAAATGAGAAACAATCCTTCGACGCATGAGCCCTAGCTGTAAATACGATCTGGTATAGTTCCCTCTTGGGCACCAGTGACCTAAGAGCATGACGTTCAAAAACGACAGTGGCCAACCTGAGAGGCTCATACCCGTATCTCCAGCGGAGCTTCCGGGTTACAAAGGAAGTGCAATCGAAGCCCATACGTCAGGTATTGTTCTCCCCACCCAATGTACCTGTTAAGTCGCATCCACGACCATGTTTCTCTACTTACTGCTAAGTCTCATAACATACCTCTATTAGCAGTTAGTCCTAACGCATGCACATGGGGGATCAGCCCACACACAAGAACCTCTACATGCTACTCATCTCACACATCCTCGTGGCACAACTATGTCAAGGTATATGCGATACACTACAGACGGTAGTCCCTTAACTCTAGGTTCATGTGCAACCAAAGGGTAATAACAAAGTAAGCTAATATCACCGAACACATAGTAATACAGGAATTGTAAGAATTGGAAATACATGAACAGTGATATGTAATTACAATGCAGACTGAATATAAACAGTATAATGGCAAGGTATCTTGCCTGGTGTGTCGCCTGGTGGTGCGATGTTCTGTCATGTTCCAATAGTCCAATAGCCATGGTCGATGCGTAAGGGTCCGAGGAAATATGAACGTGTCATTAGTCATAATTTGTGATAATAAGGAAAAATGGCGTAGGATAATACTTATACTATGATGATTGAAAAGAAAAATAGATTTTTTTTTATTAGATAATAAATCTAAAAAGAATTATTTTAACTGAAAACTTGTTAAAAGATGTTTTCTAGATGCAGACTACAAATTATTAGCAAAACATAGTTGTGAAGATATATATATATATATATATATATATATATATATATATATATATATATATAAAATTTATTTTAACTGAGAAATATAAGGTCAAGGCACAAACTATATTTATTACTTAAATATAGATAATATTTGAAAATATTTACTATATTATTTTAAAATATTTTATATCTATTAAAACTTATTTACAAACCCTTTATGAATTTGTTGAAAAGAACATGTACCCTAAAAAAATTCTTTTACTTATATATTGATTAAATATCAATAAAATTTTGAATATATTTAAGAATATTAATAATGATAACAATAATAATCTTCCCAATTTTTAATAATAATCAGTGATAATACTAATAAATAAAATAGTAATAATAACATTGATAACAATATTAAATGATAATAATAATAATAAACATAGTTTCAGAGCAGCAGTTACTGCTCTTTATTTAGGGGAAAGAGGATTGAGAGTGGAGAGAGAGAGAGAGAGAAATCGAGAGGGGGAGAGAGAGGGGGTTCCTTACCGAGATTGTTGGCTCGAGAGGCTCGATCGGAAGGGCAGAAGCTGCCGGAGCTCGACGGAGACGGCTCGGGGAGATGCGGCACTGGAGCGCCGACGGTTCGAGACTAGGCACGGCGACGACACCCAGATGGAGGAGAGGGTTTCGGCGCCGGAGGAAGGCGGTGGCGGTCGGTGCTCGCCGCGGTCGATGGTGGGCTGTCGTCTGGGGGACACGGTGCGGGGACGACGGCTTGTCGGAGATGCCGGAGGGAGCGCGGAGGAGGATCGAGGGCTCCATCGGCGGCTGACCTATCGGGGGTGGATGATGGTGGTCCGGCGGCTGCGGCGCATTCTCATGGTGGCACCGGGCTCGCCGGCGGAGGAAGCCGGTGGTGATACGGGCGGGGCTACGGCAGTAATGGCGACAAGCAGCGGTGCGCGCGCGGAGGGTGGCGGCACACGGGTTCGGTGAGGAGGGAGCGGTCGCACGGCGAAGCTGGGTCGACAAAGGTGAGGGTTCGTTTTTCCCCTTCCTCCTTTTCGTAGATGGTGGCGATAGGGTTACGGATGGGGCGGTGGTGGTATTACGATTTGGTGAAGGTGACGGTGGTCATGGTAGGGTTGGCAATTTCCGGGGGTGGCTGTGGTGGTGATGGCGACGGGGGTGGTGGTGCTTGGTGGTCGAGGGTGTTGGCGGAACGGGGTCGGGGAGGAACAGGCAGGTGGTTGTGGTGGTTTGTATCATCGTGTCGGGACTGTCCGACACGACGGAGAGGGGGTCGGGATCGTGTTGAGGGAATCGTAAATGTAATGAAAAAAATATAGTGGAGGAGATGAGGCACAGACACGATGCACCTGGCTTAGTTGTGGATGGAAAATTGCTGGAGGAGTACCTCTCCTTTTATAGGAGGTGGGAATTCCCAGTTGGATAGGGATTCGGATTTATTTAAATCCCCAATAGATAATCATCATTTAATTAAATAGGTTTAAAGTCAATCCAACCAAATCCAAATCCTATTTAAATCACAACTTTAATTTAAAATATTTCAAATAGGGTCAATAAAATCTTTTCCAAATTTAAATTACCATATCTAATCAAATATTATCATTAACAAAATCCTAAATATTATTTTCATAATTAAACAAATATGGTAATAATTAATTTCGAAAATTACGATAAATACTTAAATATTGAATCATAAACTAGCTTTTATAAATAACAAAATTTATTAATAAACAAATTTCACTTTTCGTAAAACATTTGGAAACATTTCATATAAACCAAAATTTTCAAATTATTACTTATTTTTAAATGAGGATCCAAAATAACTCTTTTATACAAAAAAATTATTTATCCCATTTATTCGGAAATGTACTTTCCTATTAAAATAAAATTTATAATAAATATATTTTCTAACATATGTACCTCGACACATATTCGCACTCGTCGAATATTTACGAAACGCAAATCCCGCACTTTACGCAAATACAACAATGAGAACTCGTATGCGACGTGTAGATACGAAATACAAAATGAATACAAAGTTAAAAAAATCGTAGTAGAAATTTAGGGGTTTTACATCCTACCAAACTTAAAAGAATTTTGTCCTCGAAATTTAGGAAAAATTAGGGTGGGTAAGGCGAAGGGGATGGAAAGTGTTTGTTCGAATAGATATACGAAATCACGAGAATGCAACGAAATATTCGCCGAGGAGGCGAGTGACATTTTAATGACAATGTGTCATTTGATCGACTAGAGCAAAATTTCGATGGTTTTATATGACAATCAATCAATGACTAGGCTCAATCAATCTTAACATTAACCAAAAAAAATGGACAACCTCATAAGTAGGTAATAATTTCCTTAATCCTTTGATATCATCAATATTCATGTAATCTCTCTTATCATAAATCGTTCTATCCAAAAATTACTTTCGTTCCACGTCCCCTTAAACAAAACCAATATGATTATAATGTACTCTAATTTCCTCTATTTCGTCATAGAATTTTCGATAGTCTCAAATTTTGACTTCCATAATCTTCATAGCTCATTTTTATATATCTTCCCAAGTTATAATTTCCTCTAAAAATTTTAAAAATTTCAAAACCTTCAACCAATTTGGCCCAAGTAACAGTTAAAATCTTCTTACTACAAATTGTACTATTGGTCAATGCACGATGCATCCATAGGTATCAAAAATCTGTCTTCAATGATAAATCTCGAAAACTAACAGTATACCTTCATAACTCAATCTTCTATCATCAAAATTGAAAATTTCTAAAATACTTATTAGTCTCTCTTCCGAAATTTTGAATTCAACAATCTCATCTTCTTGATGGTAGAAATGTAACTCATCTTAACTTCATATTCATAATCATCTTAGAACTTAAAAATGTAAAGGTTTCTTTGTTCAACAATTGGTCATCCTTGAAAGCTAATATCATCATAACACTCTATGCTATCGAAGGCAACGTCAACATTGTCAAAAATTTGCATTCATAAATTTAATATATAAATTTGGTTCTTAAACCACCAACACTTTAGAAGACTCTTCACTCGATATTTGGTTACCTCAAATCAAGCTTTTGAAATTCGAGAAGTCTATTTATTCTTGAGTGTTTCATCAAAACACCGTATATCATCCCTATTTCATATATTTGGATTTATCGCACACTTATTTATGTCTCCTATGCTCCTCGTAATCTTGTAATTATCTCAATCAACTACATTATTTATCCATGTTGTGGGGTTCTCCAATCTAACCTCTACTAACCAAAGATTGTCATGATCAAATTTTATTTTGCATAAGGGAATCAAACAAGGAACAAGGTTGCATAAACTATCGAGGAATCGTAGTGAAATATAAGTAAGCAATTTAATTGGAAGGGAGGAAAGTAAGTGTTACTAATATTGCATGAAGAGTAAAAGGTGCTATGGGTCTAAGTAAATCAAGATAATACAAGGAAATAAATTGACAAGGGTTAAGCAGGCAAGATAAACGCAAGTTAAGCGTTTAATAGATCGCAATCGCATATTAGGTCGAAAAATTTAGTCGAGGTGGAGTCCATATCGGTACCATGGTAAGGGTTATGGTTGATTCTTTATGTCCCGAAAGTCGTGCCATAAAAATAGAGTACAAGGGGACGTGTTTTAGTGGAACATGATATACCTACATGAAGGTGAGCTCGTCTAGGTCTTGCATGTGAAATTTGTTGGAAGAAAATGTCTAGTGTTGTGCTTCAAATATCAAAGTCACGATAGGGAGCGCCGAATGATCAAAATAGAAAGTGGGTTTTCATAAGGTACTAATTAATGCACAAAAATAAAAGGTTTAAGGCACGAAGTAAAGATAATTTATGAAAGCTCGTAGATCAAGTTAAGATAAGTTAGAGACACCGTTTCTAGAGAGAAAATGGTCTCATGGACAAGGGTATGGTTAAGGGAATGAGCCTAATCATTTTTAAGTTCCAAACAATTAGATGGTCACGAATAAAGATCTAGCTTGGAGGGAAGGTCGAGTGAGTCAAAGATATGTTCATCGGTTTAATCGATGACTAACTATACTTGTGTATATGCCATATCATAATCATAGGTGGTATGGCAATCTAACTAGGGTGACCTTACTTGCTTCTTGGTCCTCTATCAATATGATCTAATCTAAAAAAAAATTCAAGTTCCTCGTAAGTTTCTCAATAAACTTTCCAAGATACTCCACCAAAATTTTCCAATCATCTTAGACTGTCAATTTTAATCAAAATTTTAAATCTCTAGTCAATCTCGAACAATCCTCGTAATTCGCAAATCGAATAATTAAATTCATCATTTTTTTCCAAACCTTAAACTCATCATTTAATGAGTTTATCAACAGAATTTTTATACTACAAAATGGAACATTTAAATAACTCCCGAATTTAATCATATATCCTTCAAATGTGTATATCTAGCTTCCAATAAGTCACAACTACTCTTCAAAAGTAATTCTTTTTTTTCCACCAAAATTTAAATATCCATAATCAAGACTCGAAATCTAAATAGCTTTATATATCATAGATCATATGAGCAAATTTTAAATATTTAAATTTTTCTTTAAAGTCGATTTCATATCTTCCAAAAATATTTCAAACAATTTTTTTTACCATTATCATTTCAAGCTAAAAATTAAATACTTATAATTCGTAAATCGTAGAATCAATTTAAAACCTCAAGCTCTCTAACAAACCGTAAATCATAAACCCTTCATATTCTCTAGTCGTTTACAAAATCATAACTTATAAAATTTAAACACTTTAATAAATTCGAGATAAACTTTAACATATTCAATCCAACTTGAACTTAATCGTAAATCATGTGTCACAATTTAAAGATGTTTTCCAAATCGGTTTCATATCCCAATAAATCATAAACTATTTCACAATTTGCAAAAATCATAAAGCATAAATTTGTTTTCTCGATCTAGCTATTCTCTTGTGTACACCACCATGTAATAGCAAAATAAAATTCCAACTATCATTTGAAAGTGGTAATATGCTACTACCCAACTTGGATTTAACTAATCCTTAAGAATCATATTTCTAGGAAAATAAATGCATCTACAACTTAAAGGAAATCTCCATGCATATTAATTGTTAATATAACCTTCTAGCCATATGTTTGACCTATGAGCATATACTAGTGTAGTCCTCTTACTAAGCATGAAACTAAGAATTTACGGTAGGAGGAGTCAAGCAAGATGCAAATCAAGGAGGTCGAACGAGAGTTCGGAATTTGAAGTCAAGAAGGGGTGTCAAGTAGGTGGATGAGATTCTAAACTCTAATCCTATACTGCAGGCTTGTTCGGTACAGTCATGTAACCGAAACGACAAACTTGACCTGCATGGGCCACCACAAAAACATGTAACGCCCCAGTCCCAAAATACGCAGGACTAGAACGTAATTATGCCAGCTGTATACATACGAAGTATATGGACCCTCGTATATATACATAAGCTGTAAAATGCAGTAACCAAGGTACTAAATTTCATCCACAAAGATAAATATGATATAAAAGCAACTTTGAATTTGTCATGTATACAATCGTTGGGCGGAGACAAATCCACTACCAACAAGTAAGGAAAAGTACATGAAAAATAAAATAAGTTTGGCGGGCGAAGCGAAGACGATCAAAGTACAGTCATCCTCAAAGAGATAGTGACGATCATGGCCATGGCTAGAACACCTGCAAAATACAAGAACACACACCTGGCGAGATAACCAGGTCCTCAGAGGGACGTAACAAGATACAATAAATGTGCCATATAAATACTGAATATAAAATATGCCACAATCAAAGAAAGTGACAAGACACAAATAAGGTAAACTAACCGAACTAAAGTGAACATACAAATGAGAAACAAACCTTCGACGCATGAGCCCTGGCTGTAAATGGGATCTGGTATAGTCCCCTCTTGGGCACCAGTGACCTAAGCGCATGACGTTCAAAAACGACAATGGCCAACCTGAGAGGCTCATACCCGTATCTCCAGCAGAGCTTCCGGGTTACAAGGCAAGTGCAATCGAAGCCCATACGTCAGGTATTGTTCTCCCCACCCAATGTACCTGTTAAGTCGCATCCACGACCATGTTTCTCTACTAACTGCTAAGTCTCATAACATACCTCTATTAGCAGTTAGTCCTAACGCATGCACATGGGGGATCAGCCCACACGGAAGAACCTCTACATGCTACTCATCTCACACATCCTCGTGGCACAACTGTGTCAAGGTATATGCGATACACTACAGACGGTAGTCCCTTAACTCTAGGTTCATGTGCAACCAAAGGGTAATAACAAAGTAAGCTAATATCACCGAACACATAGTAATACAGGAATTGTAAGAACTGGAAATACATGAACAATGATATGTAATAACAATACAGACTGAATATAAACAGTATAATGGCAAGGTATCTTGCCTGGTGTGTCGCCTGGTGGTGCGATGTTCTGCAATGTTCCAATAGTCCAATAGCCATGGTCGATGCGTAAGGGTCCGAGGAAATATGAACGTGTCATTAGTCATAATTTGTGATGATAAGGAAAAATAGCGTAGGATAATACTTATACTATGATGATTGAAAAGAAAATAGATTTTTTTATTAGATAATAAATCTAAAAAGAATTATTTTAACTGAAAACTTGTTAAAAGATGTTTTCTAGATGCAGACTACAATTTATTAGCAAAACATAGTTGTGAAGATATATATATATATATATATATATATATATATATATATATATATATATATATATATATATATATATATATATATATAACTGAGAAATATAAGGTCAAGGCACAAACTATATTTATTACTTAAATATAGATCATATTTGAAAATATTTACTATATTATTTTGAAATATTTTATATCTATTAAAACTTATTTACAAACCCTTTATGAATTTGTTGAAAAGAACATGTACCCTAAAAAAATTCTTTTACTTATATATTGATTAAATAACAATAAAATTTTGAATATATTTAAGAATATTAATAATGATAACAATAATAATCTTCCCAATTTTAATAATAATCAATGTTAATACTAATAAATAAAATAGTAATAATAACATTGATAATAATATTAAATGATAATAATAATAAACATGGTTTCAGAGTAGCAGTTACTGCTCTTTATTTAGGGGAAAGAGGATTGAGAGTGGAGAGAGAGAGAGAAATCGAGCGGGGGAGAGAGAGGGGGTTCCTCACCGAGATTGTTGGCTGGAGTGGCTCGAACGGAAGGGCAGAAGCGGCCGGAACTCGGCGGAGACGGCTCGGGGAGATGCGACACTGGAGCGCCGACGGTTCGAGACTAGGCGCGGCGACGACGCCCAGATGGAGGAGAGGGTTTCGGCGCCGGAGGAAGGCGGTGGCGGTCGGTGCTCGCCGCGTCGACGGTGGGCTATCGTCTGGGGGATACGGCGCGGGGACGACGGCTTGTCGGAGACGCCGGAGGAAGTGCGGAGGAGGATCGAGGGCTCCATCGGTGGCTGACCTATCGGGGGTGGACGATGGTGGTCCGGCGGCTACGGCGCATTCTCATGGTGGCGCCGGGCTCGCCGGCGGAGGAAGCCGGTGGTGATACGGGCGGGGCTACGGCAGTAATGGCGAGAAGCAGCGGTGCGCGCGTGGAGGGTGGTGGCGCACGGGTTCGGTGAGAAGGGAGCGGTCGCACGACGAAGCTGGGTCGACGAAGGTGAGGGTTCATTTTCCCCTTCCTCCTTTTCGTAGATGGTGGCGGTAGGGTTACGGATAGGGAGGTGGTGGTATTACGATTTTGTGAAGGTGACGGTGGTCATGGTAGGGTTGGCAATTTTTGGGGGTAGCTGTTGTGGTGATGGCGACGGGGGTGGTGGTGCTTGGTGGTCGAGGGTGTTGGCGGAACGGGGTCGGAGAGGAACAGGCAAGTGGTTGTGGTGGTTTGTATCATCGTGTCGGGGCTGTCCGACACGACGGAGAGGGGGTCCGGATCGTGTTGAGGGAATTGTAAATGTAATAAAAAAATATAGTTGAGGAGATAAGGCACAGACACGATGCACCTGGCTTGGCTGTGCACGGGCCTTGTGCACACGTGTCCGTGTCCGATTTGGACACCAAAAATGTGTCAAATCAAGATCCGTCTTCACGAAAGTTATTTCAAATATAAATATCAACAACTTCGTGAAAACAGAATCAAAAAAATAAGAACTTTTGATTCTAAGAGGCATTTCGTCGAACACGTGTTCCAATACACCGACACGTGTCCGATACGTCTATTAAACGGAAAAAAAAACCTACAAAACTACATGTACAGGTTCGGGGTACCTAGATGGATGCATCTATGAAGAAAAATCAGAATTTACAAGTGTTTAGAGGGGTTTACCTATTGAGAGTCAGTATCTCAATAAAACGAGCCTCCAAACGCGTCGACGCCGATTTCCTCCCGTCCAAAGCCTCTAATTCCTTGCTAGCAAGTCTCCAGCAAGTTTCTCTCCTCCCAAGGATCGCAACGTAATTCGTTTGGATGGATTTGGATGAGAATTGAGGAATATAGGCTATTGGAAGGGAATGACAATTTCTAGGATTTTGCAAATAGGTGGCTACTAATCATATGCACATAAAGAGGGGGGGCTGCTGTTTGGGCTGCCAAGGGGGATTGCTAGGGTTAGGTTGGGGTTTAGTATGGGTCACAACTCATCTAGAGTTTAACAAAAGCCCATTAGCAAAAAGGCCAATATGTTACATGCTAAAATAGCCTAAAAATGCATAAAATAGTTTCCTAATTAGGACTAATGCTCCAAATTGAATTCTAATTAGCCAAATAAGTCTCTAATCACATGGTTAGTCTTCTAATCAAGGTTAACTAAGGTTAAGCCATCTACTAATACCAAAAGCACTAATCAAAACTAAAACACCAATCTATTTAATAATAAAATAATCAAAAATACTAAAAATCACACAATTACTAAATACCCCTATTTTAAAAAGTGGTGGTTATAGTTGTCCCTTCTAGCCGAACCCACCTAAAAAAAGAAAATTGGTCAAAGTCTATTCGCGTTGGTGACATTTTTGTCTGAGGAGGAGGCTTCATCGTCCGGCTTCTCATAAATTATGTTAGAATCAGTCGATTCATCATCGAAATCCAAAAAGAAAATAACTGTTTTCAAGTAGTGTTTGACAGATTACGTATTAGTCAATATTCGATGTATTGGTCTGAAGCTACTACCTCTCGGTGGGGCTTGTCTTAAAGCCTTGAACTCGTAACTTTCTATTATATCTAAAAGTCCAAGAATCAGACTTGAAACTCTCTGTAGAGCCTAAAAATTAAGATGCGCCACCCATTAAAGTGCTCAATCATCTGATAGCGCCAAAACATTATGTTGCGCCAAACATTCAAGTTGCACAGCATCAGGTTGTGCCAACGCCAGGTTGCGCTGGAGTCAGGGTGAGCGGAGTGACACGTGGCGTACTTCCTCGAGAAGCTGTAACGGCGTCATCATTTCCTGAAAACTGACAGCACGGAGATTAAAAAAAAATCCATTCGAATCTCGCACAACACGACGCTCGAGAAGATTTTGTCAGCATATAATTAATGCTGACAACTGGTT
>JANAVB010022597.1:29218979-29256479 GCA_029216955.1 Iris pallida
CCTATAGAACTCTAGAACCCTTTTTGTAGTTCCTAATTTCATCAAGATTTCAGAAAGATATCAGTTGTTAAAAACTGAGAAAAATATGTTTTTCTAAAACTAAATTTATTAAAATCAATCCACACGACGTGCGTCACGCCAATCCGGACGACGTGGTCACGCACCATAAGCATCGAAAGCTACATAACAGTTTCGTGGTCGTGTGGACTTTGACGGAATTCAAATTGGTCGCGTGTGCGCGACGAATTTGATGCGTATCCGTCGAAATTCACCGTATCGTGCACTTTGCAAATTTCTGAATTACTTTGTGCATGCTCGTCAAATCGAGACAAAACTTGCGCCATCAGGACCGTATCAGTTTTTTTGGTCCTGCATGCCAAGTTTGGTCCAAATCTGAGACAGTTGAATCTGACGTCGTTTTGCGGGCCCCACACGGTCCCGCTCAACGGGCAATTTTGTGTACGACCCGCCGAAATCCAACTTTGGACATACGGTTGGGTTTGTATCAGAAAACCGGATCCGTAAACATATATTTTGAGACTTTAGAGACCATTGACTCTGGCACGCTTTTCGGTACAAAGCGGGTCCAATAGCGGACATCATTTTTGTCCGAAATTACCGTTTTGCCCTTTTTTCCAGAATTGGACTTAAGGACAGGCAATCCTAGCTAATTTGACTATTCTGAGAATGTTGGTAACGTTTATTTCAGCTTTCGGAGACAGTTGTTATGACTTGGACTTTCTGACTTGTTGATTGGCGATACATTGTTGGTTCTTCGTGCAACCCCCAGGCAAGTATACCTTGCCGAACATATACAGTATTTACATAGTTTTTTCCCCTTTATTGTACTTCTTTTCATATTGTCACATGATTACATATTGTGATTGATTCGTCCTTGATTGCTTTACTTGTTCTAGATTACGTGCACGTATAGGATGTTTGACATTGCTAGAATATTGGTCTCTTTGTGTTACCCTTTTCTCGTGATTGAGTTGTCAGTTTCTATATCTGTCCTTGACCATTCTCGGCTGGGAGTATCTTGCATTGTACTACAGTAGAGACATACTATAGCTTGGGAGTATTTTACATTGTACTACGATCTATAGCTGATTCTTTATCTTGATTGACTTGACTTGAGACATGCCATAGATTGGGAGTATCTTTCATTGTACTACAACCTATAGCATATATTGATTGATTGATTGACTTGACTGGCGGCACTATAAATTGGGAGTATCTTGCATTGTACTACGATTTATAGGAGTCTACTTGACTTTATATCCTTTAGGAGAGGGGATCGATACTAGAATTGGCTAATCTTGACTGGGATTATCTTGCATTGTATTACAGTCAAAATCTACTATAGATTGGGAGTATCTTGTATTGTACTACAAGCTATAGAGGTTAATCGATTGATTGGTAGCCAAGTCTAGTATTACATTTCCTCACGACTCGTCGTCCTTAGATGTTCTTCTTGCAGTGTTCTTATTCTCCACACCTGTTATCTACTGTCATATTAGTAGGCATGTTTTATGTATCTTGCTAGTCCTCTGAGGACCTGATGATCTCTTCAAGGTTAGCGATTGCATGGAGTTAGCTAGTAGTTATGGATGACAGATGTGATGATACGTTTGCGGGATTCAGGTATCATTATTGTATTTATTATCCTCTCGTGATTTATATTCAGTACCATGTTATATCCTGCTTATTTTATAGACTCATATTATTCTTGGAGTCTAATCGAAAAACATGCTAATGGGCTGCAGACCATGACCCATACTTGTTCATTCTTGCTTTATATGATTCTTGTGGATTGAGATATAGTTTAGATTAGACATGATATCCATGACCTTGACAGCTTATACGTACTCGAGTCGGGCTGGAGTCCGCTCGATACGTAGCTGGCTTGCTCACGAGCTCGCGTCCGAAAACCGGGTGCGAGTCATGACATGCATTCTCCAGAGGCTCGTGTCTTTGATATCACATCGTCCAAGGGATAAAGTGATCATCTTCTGATTAGATTCCTATAGTTGTACTTTCCTAGAAATTAATTGTACTTTTGTACTCTCTTAGTTTGTAATAAAACTTTTGTTTTTTGCAAACAAAATGACGACTCTGCTGGGGACGACTTTCTCCTCCGATGAGAAAGTGATAACTCAATGTGATACAACGTCAATCGGCAAGACGTAGAAGATCCTGGTCGTTAAAGTTGACCAGACAGCCTACAAGGCCATGATCAATGCTGGGGGTGCCAAGCGCACTGCTATCGCTGTTAAGATTAAGACGTACTGTATTTGGACTCCTAAGTCCTCGGTGGCGCAGTCTCCTACCTCTGCGCAACTCGCGCCCATCACTGCTTTGACGCAACCTAAGGGAAACAACCTTTTGGCTAATCCCTCTACTTCTCCGATTCTAAAATCGAAGAAAATTCTGTCTCAACACACTGCTTTCTAGAACAAAGGAAAGTGCCCCTTGACCTTTTCTTTTCTGGCACAACTTGCACCTGTTCCTGCTTCTGTACAACTTGCGCCCATCAATGCTTCAACACAACCTAAGGGAAACAACCTTTTGGCTAATCCCTCTACTTCTCTGACTCTAAAATCGAAGAAGACTCTATCTCGACACACTGCTGTCCAAAACAAAGGAAAGCGCCCTTTGACCTTTTCTTCTCTGGCGCAACCTGTGCATGTTCCTGCTCCAGCACAACTTACGCGTGTTTCTGCTCCGGCGCAACTTGTGCAAATTTATGCCTTGGCACAACCCGCATGTACTTCTGCACTAGCGCAATGTAAAGAGAAGCACTCTTTTCCACCAAATCAGAAGCTTAGTGAGAAATCACTAAATCAAGGAAAAGGCTCTTTAACTTTTTTCATTCTGCTCGAGTCGTTGACTGGGTGAAAAGTACTGCTCTCCTTAACAGAGATAACCAAATCTCTGTTAGGAAAATGAGTTCTATTCAGAACAAACCTTCCATGTAAAAGGGAATTATGCCCACTCCAAAAAGATCAGGGCAGGATCTACCAACCTTATGTATTTTAAGATCCCGACGAGGCAAACTACTAGTATCTCAAGTAGATGCATAAGTAGCTCCTCTATCAGACTTGTGCACCTATATCAACAGGTGCCAATTAGGCTCAATCTCAGGAAATCACAAGAAGTATCAAGCACAATCTGCACCAGTTGCTAACTTGCACCAGAGGAAGAATGCAGAGGTGAAAGATCTTGTGACTTATGCTAACCAGCTTAGCACGTCCTTGTACACTCAGGGTACATGACACCTCAGGAACATGAACCATGTCCCGAATATCATTAAGGACTATGTTCCTGCAACTTCTTTTCGTCCTGTTAGTGACCTCCGTGAACTCTTAATATAGAAGCGGAAGGTTGTAAATCCATCCCGTCCAGCGGTGGTCCAACAACAAGAACATCATTGCAACCACCATCATGAAGTTGTCATCAAATGCTACTGTCAGTCAGCCAAGCGGTCCGTCTTTGACCGTTTGAATTATGTTTAGACTCCTGGACAAATCCTAGTGGATGAAGATGAATTACTCTTTGCTCCTGTCAACATGACATCTCGAAGCACTGGGGATAGAAAATGTCCAAGACGTAATACATCCCTCAATCCTAGTCAGCAATACTTAGATCGGATTCATGCACTACAACAAAAGGACCTATTAATGATGCTTGATAAGTGGATTTCATGACGGCTGATAAAGAAGCGTCATCAAAGTTCAGCAAGACTCAATTCTATGACGGTGTCCAATATAAACGTTATTGATAGTCTTTCAGTCATACGAACGTCATGAAAAAAAGCACAAAAATTTAAGTCAAAACCTCCACTCCCCCGTACTTCTCCCGTACTTAAGAAAAATTATAAACCAAGAAGCTCCACAGCTACTCCCCCAAGGCCTTCGAAGAAGCCCTAATTTTCCTGGCTTGCCTCCTCTCCGCCTCCCTCCTCTCCCCATCTGTTCTCTTTCCCTCCGTCGCCGACCTCTCCTCCCACCTCGATTCCTCCTCCATCTCCCTCCTCGACGCCGCCAACTCCATCTCCGCCGCCCTCGACCGCCTCACCTCCCTCCGTCTCTCCCTCCGCCACGGATCTGTCCCCCTCTGGGACCCGGAACCCGTATCGCCCCCCTCGTCTTCCCCCTCTTCGTCCCTCCCCTGCCATGCGGGAGAGCGGCCACCTCCGTCCGTCGCGCCGTCTACGCCGTCGAGGCGGTCTCCGCCCTCGTGGTCGGCTCCGACCTCGCCGGCCTCGGCCATGCCTCCCTTCCTGAAAATCCTCTAATTTTTGACCTAATTTCTATCAGTAGGTTAGGGCTTATTTTATATTTGCTAGCTTCCTATTCATTCCTTTCCTGTAGAAAAAATTCAGCCATGGCGAGAAACGACAGCGAGCGGAGGGACGAGGTGGATTCATAACGCTTGCGATCCTCAAAGAGATGTCATTCGATGAACATCATCTGCCTAGCTCATGGATTCGGTATTGTATCAACTTATTTTTAATTGTCTATTTGGGTACTCTATTTTACACATATTAACCTATTATCCTCTATTATGTTGAAGTGATATATGATGTGATTACATATTCTACTCCATGTAATTTTTAAACTGGTGGCTTGCTTACATTTCTCTTTGTTGTCAAATTGCTATTTTGGTATTAGGTCTGGGGAATGGAGAGATCACTTAACACTCCAGGCAACTGCTAACCAGGTGATATTGTGTTTCAATTTAAAGTTGGTTTTTTGTATTTGGACCTTCCAATAATAGAGGTCAAGTGTGATGTTGTTTCTTCTTTGTTCTTGGGCTTTATTATGTCAAGATTTAGCATTATTATCTTGACTTGGCTAAATGAAAATGATTAAGTCATAATATGCTAATTATGTCTTGATCTTAAAATAAATAACGTATAATTACCAAACCCTAGCCGCCTCGATTGACTACCTATTAGATTACAAGTTTAGGAGGGTGGTGGCCATGAGCGGCATGAGCGAATCGGGGGCGATATGTGATTTTTGTCGTTTCCTTCAATCTATTGGATATTGTTCGGAGGAAAAAAAAACACAATTATCACTGTATACTTAACCCATATATCAACCGTCCAAACCCATATGTTGGTGGGAGGCTAGTGATTTTTCTGTCAGTTGTACTCGTTACTTGCACTATTCAACTACTTATTTAACATGCATATTATGTATGCCAAAGTCATGTATGCATTTAAAGTCGTTTAGCTCTTTCTATATGTTTTGTGGCACTCTTTTGTATATACTATTGTAACTTTGGATAATGGGTTGATTTTGATTTCTGAAGTAGACATTTAATTGTATTATATTTATACAGTTTGTTGCAAAGATTTGCCTGCATACATCATTCAGAGATACCAGCAACATTGAATTTGTAGCCAGGGATAACAATCCTTCAAGAGGTGAGTGACATAAGGGCATTATGTATCCTCTACACTTCGAATTTGAATAAGTCATATATTTGTGCTTTCATTTATAAGTATTTTGATCTCCCTTTCTTGGTGCTTGTGAGGTATATATGTAGTCTTAAGCTGTACTTATTGAAGTTTGAGGTCCCATGCTCATCTGCGTCAGAAAATTCTTATATCTACTCTATTGGATTGAGATGGCTTTTAGCTACTATATTGGTCATTATTCATTCTTATCTTATTTTTTGACCCTTGCTTTCGACCTTCTTAAGCTGATAATCAGTACCATTAGACTTACCGTATTATATATTTCTGAGTATTGGAACTTTTATTTATTTTATCTATAACGTCTACCATTCCACAGCTTGGCGAAACCATCTGGCCTATAAAGGAAGACTTTATCATGGTCCATTTGCAACATTCATGCACACATTGTTGTCTTCTTATGGTTTCTGGAACATGCTAGGTTTGCAATCAGTGCAAAAAATTCAAGCTTTGTGAAAAGTAAGTGTTCTTTCAAAACAAGCTTGCTACATACTGAAATTTGTGCACCTTTTTCACAAGGATGTATCCAGTAGGCCTGGCAACATATAGGTGAACACATCATGTAATGCCAAGAATGATTAAAATTCTTTGGTTTTCTATTCCTAATATGTTCTTTTTCTTTTTCTTTTTGAGAGGGAGAGAGGATGGGATCAAGATGGCCCCAACCAAATTTTATTCACTAATTTCTTCTTTTTTTTCACATTGGACTTCAATCTGGCTGATAATTAGAACCATTTATACCCATTGGGATCGATGATTTGACCAAGTCACACTATGTTTGTCGAATTGAGTCTGTGACATGGTACATAAGGAACATAACATCTCGTAGCAACCATAATATATGTTTATCGAATTGAGTCTGTGACCAACTTAAGTATTTTCTGGAATCATATATGGATTGTGGCCCAACATCTCCTATTTGGTGAAGACTTATAATCTTTTGTTTGTCCACAAATGCTAACATGAACATGCATCAGGGGTTTGGAGTCTTAAACATACATTAGTTTTTGATGTTGCATAGTTAGATGTGAATGCTTCTTTTTTGAAATTTTACAATGAAATGCTAATATTATCAAATTTATTTGCTTATAGTTTTTATTCTGCATAGCTAAATTTATGGGATTCCGATATAAATTTTTTAGAGTTACTCTTTCTTTTCTGAATTGTGGGATTCTGATATGAATTTTTTAGGTGCATACTAGTTGCAAGAAGATCAGAAGTTTCACATTATGGGATTCCGATATAAATTTTTTAAAGTGTAAACTCTATATTGGATACTTTATATATTTTGAGAAGATGTATATAATGAAATGAATATATAATGGTAGCTAAAGTAATCTATTTTGAGACAATAAAATGTAGCTAGCTAAAGTACTCTATATCTGTGAGATGTTGATGTACCCTATTTTGAGACAATGAAATGGAGAATGGTACTTTATATTACATTTCAATGTTTTGTTGTGAATATGGATCAAAGTGGTTGTTTTCGAATTGAATTGAGCAGAGTTTGGAATGTATAACATGCAGTATAGAGCATTATAAATGTGATACAATGACCATATACAGATCATCTATTCATAACGCTTTCAAAATATCCTGACTTCTAAACCATATTAACTATTCATAACGGTTTTACATAAATATCCATAACGCTTTGAAAATAAAACATAGCAGAAATTCAACCTATTAATGACGTTTTTGGAAGAATTATCTATAACGCTTTCAAAAACATTTATAACACCCATTTTCATAACGGTTGGATTGGGAAAAAAAACGTCATGGTTCTTAATTAATGACGGTTTTTAGCCGTCATTAAAAGGTATTTTTGTTGTAGTGATGAATCCGGTGAAGGAGTATACCAATATACTAGATCAAGAAGCCGAGACACAATCAGACAAAGGAATCTTCTTGATTCAAACCAAGATTCCTTCAGTCAAAAAGATATCCCTATCACTTATTCTGGGGGTAGTTCTTTATGTGACTGATGCTGACAGTGAAACTTCTGAAAGGACCATCCTTTCTACTAGCTCATCTTCAAAGGTTAGAGAAGTGACTGCTTATGCTGTCACAGAAGATCAAGATACCTCCACTTCTTCCAGTCAAGAGCAGATAATTGCTATTTTGGAGGCTAGTTTGAAGAACATGGCTGAGATGATGGCAAACATGCATGCTGTGATCATGGCACAACATACAGTTCCACCAATTGCGAATCTGATTCCGACTCAAGAACCTGTGACAACATCAATTCCCACCAATATTGATCTGGGGATACAATCTCCTCACACTGCTTCCATTCCTGCACAGGCCATTCCAAGTCAATCCGGTGCAGAGGGTGGTACTTATCATGCGGTACCCCTCCTAACACATTGAATCAATCCAATACTCCACAATCAACATGAGATACCAACGAGGCCGTAAAACTTTTATGTACTCAATTTGAAGCTTTCAAACAGAAGGATGGCCTGCAGAAGCTTAGGATCAAACAACCCTATCCTATATAATAGAAAGAGGTCCAATTTCTTCTTAAATACAAACCCCCTACTATTATGCTATTTGACGACAGCACGTCTCCAAGTCAATACCTCAACTACTTTGAAGTAATGACTGATCAACTTCAACCAAATGATGCTCTTCTTACTAGAGTATTTGTTGGCTGTTTAGCTGGTGCAGCCTATGACTGGTATCGTAGTTTACCAGATGGGTGTATAACCTCTTTCGCTGGCTTCAAACAAATGTTCTTGAAACGATTTTATGAGGGAACCAATGACATGACTATGTCTGCTCTCATCAAAATCAAACGACATAATGAAACAACTGGACGTTTCATTGAACGATTCCGCCGTGAAGCACTCAAAATGTCTCTCGGAACTCTAGATGCTTTAACTATAGACACTTGTAAATCAAACTTGTTACCTATAATCAGCATGTGGACAGGATCAACACAGTTCCAGGATTGGCCTTCTTTCATAATGAACGCGCCAAAGCTACAGAAGAAAGTGCTGACAAATTCAAGCAATTAGGCATTCAAATGCCTAATCTTGACAAAGATGAACGTGCTACACCAAATAATAATGGCTGACAGAACAATCGTAAGAGCAAGGAGACTTTGGCCATTAACCTCAAAGGCAAAGAGGCCCTGGCCATCAATGTAAATCAGCCAACATCTACCCCTACAGTACCACCACAACGGGCACTTCGTCCAAAAGAAGAATACTCTTTCGATGAAGATGACATCATGAGTACCTTTGATTGCCTCATCAAGAGCAATAAACTCCAACTGCCAGAACCTAAATGGCCAGATGAAGTTGGTAAGACAAACAATCCTAAATATTGTGTTTACCACAGGTTTATTGGACATCCAACTCGAGCGTGCTATGTGCTCAAGGGTTAAATTCAAGAGATGGTCGATTCTGGTGCAATCACTCTCCAGCAAGACGAGAAAACTGTAACGGCTAATGTCGTCTCTTTACAGTTTGGAGATTTTCCAGCTCAACTTGTGCAAGATGACGTTATCCCCATTCCGAGAACTACTCTGGAAATTGTTAATCTTCAATCTGCACGGAAAGATGGTCTTGTTCCTCTATCTACTGATAAAGGAGAGATTATATGGATACATCCAGATTTAGTGGCAGACTTTGAAATACCATCTTCTTCCACCAAGTCCAAGAAGGCCACTAAAAGTAAATTATGTCATATGATTTCATTTGGTGAGCATTGTTTTCCACCTCTAGCTGCTACCTTCATTCCGGCAGCAGATAATCCTTCTTCTTCTTCCACTGATAAGACAACATTGTCAAAATCAGATGCCAAATACCAACCAGCTTTCTATCTGTACAGTCCACAATCTCGTGAACTCATGATAAAGATGGGATATGATCTACAAGAGGCCTCTGGTTTAAATCATGGAAAGGGGTCTCATGTACCTCTTTCTCTATGTCTTTCTCACAACCAATCTCGGGTTGGTTTAGGTTACTGGACAAACTCTCCATCTCGTCGAAAGAAATCTTCCAGAAATAAGATCCATGCAAAGAATTGCAATATGGTGTCCTTTGAGCCTGTATCCGAAGAAGAAGTCTTGACTGGTACCAGGTCTGGAAAACCTTACCTTAGGGACTATTCAGAAGGTCAAGAAGACCCTGCTTCAGCTCTGGAGGCTCCTCAAGCAACATTTTCTCCTGTTGTCAATGTTCCATCAGCTTCATCACCTCTGATAGAGCCAACTCTTCCTAAACCGACGACAGCTGACAAAGAAAAACAACCTGTCCATTTTGACAAAGTATTGAAGAAGACTTCAACTTTGGGACTTGAGAAGCCGTATAACTTTGATATACTGGCTCAGCTGGCTAAACTCTGACAAGATTGTCAATATTTGAGTTACTCCGTCTTTCGAGGGAGAGTTGAGAAACGTTGTGTGAAGCTTTAACGCAAGCTGATACTTGTCTAGCACTTCTCAAGAAACCAGAGGATGAGCCTATAACATGCCTTCATTGGTATAGTGTGATGGAGCTGATGCCAAACATCACCTTTACACAAGACGATATGCTGTTAGAAGATAATCGTCATGATCGACCCCTCTATTTCACGGGATATGTTGATACCATGAAGGTTGATCGTATCCTGATCGATCCTGGGTCTGTGCTCAGCATCATGCCAAAGACTCTACTAGATGCATTGAAGATTCCTGTACATAATCTTTCAACAACCATCACGACAATCCTGGGATTCAATTCTGGGAGAAGTGAACCTTTGGGAAAGATTCGCCTGAAAGTTCAAATAGCCAATCTTCGTACGAAGGTTACTTTCTACGTGATCGACAATCACGACTCTTACAATGCTTTGCTGGGAAGACCCTTTCTGCATGAGCATAACATTGTACCATCCACTTTACATCAATGCTTAAAATATGTGGATGCCAATAGAGAAGTCCAAAAGGAAGTAGCCGACCTAAACCCTTTCAGGGGTATTGAAGCATATTTTACGAACTCTCGGATGTACAAAGAGGAGTTCATGAAAGTTGTATAGGCAATGGATAGCGAGGAAGATCAGAAATATACTTCAAAAGATGTTCTCATGATCCCCGTCAAAGGACGTGCTATTTGTCCTTCTTCTTCTCAGACATTGACCATACATCTTTTCTCTCATAACAAACAGCCTCCTGCTGTGGAAAAGGAACAAAGGGAGCTCACCTCTTCTGAGCCTCTTGTTATCGACCTTCATCGTAATAAATCATCTCCTTCTCCTTCTCCTCCTCTGGTTATCAACCTTACTAAGCCTTCTGTGAAGGCTAAGAATCATGTTGTAAATGATGATGTATAAATCAATAAATTAGCATCTCCTTTACTAGGGGTGAGCATTCGGTTTATTCGGTTTAAAACCGAACCGAATAAGCAAAACCGAATTCGACCGAAACCGAATAAGCAAAACCGAAACCGAACCGAATTGGTCAATAACCGAACCGAACCGAACCGAATTAAATCGGTTCGATTTTCGGTTTATTCGGTTTATTCGGTTTTTTTTTGGTTTTTTTGTGTTTTTTTGTTAATATATATAATAACTAAATATACCTAGATATATTTATTATATACATATAGTATATATCTCTCTATATATATACCTATAGTATATATCTATATATATTTAGTATATACCTATAATTAATACCTATATATATATATATATATATATATATATATATATTAAATATATATATATATATATATATATATATATATATAAACTAAAATTTCTTATTCGGTTTTCGGTTTTGAACCGAAACCGAAACCCAAAACCGAAACCGAAACCGAATAAGAAATTTTAGTATTTTCAAAACCGAAACCGAACCGATTTTTTTCAAAACCGAACCGAATCTCTTATTCGGTTCGGTTCGGTTCGGTTTTCGGTTCAAAACCGAATAATGCTCACCCCTATCCTTTACAGTATAATGATGTCTTTTATTATACTCGATGTTATTTAAAAATGTTAGATAACTTCGAACCACTTGCCATAGGAGCAGTTGAAGCTTGTCGAAACGAAGTATTGCTCGAGCTAATGCATGACTCCTTCTTCTTAGTTCCTTCCAGGAAGAAAGATGAACTTCCTATACTTTTTAGTAAAGGAATAGAACAGAAGATCACGCCCGATAGTAAAGAAGAAAATCACGATAACATAAGACTTTAACTACGTCGTTATAGTCAGCAATCAAAAGCTATCATTCAAAAGATGGGCTATAATTTTGAAGCTGGTCTCAATGGAGGCAAAAGAAGGCAAACTCCTATTCGTATTCCTGTCCAAAAGGAAAATCACAACAATACTATGGTAAAACGAAGCAGAAATTAGGTTATACTTCACCAACTCCGAGTCCAGAAGCCTCCGAATTCGAGGAAGAAGAACGATCTAACTCATCTGATTCTATCTCATGGGATTCAGACACCAGTATAGGGCGCGTCCATCGCGTGACTCTATCTTCCAATATGGTGACTACTGAGTTCTCGGAAGATGACGAAGACTTTGCCAAAGCTTCTGAATCTGATCCTTGGACACAAAGGATGGATACTCCATGGGAGCTTCACTTTCAGCAATGTGAGCCACCTACTGAAGATCAGTTGGTTCAAGTCAATATTGGAGACGAAATTTCCCTAAAATCAATATTTGTCAGCAAAAGCCTCTCTGAAGCGGATAAACAAGAACTAATCCAACTCATTAGGGAATACATTGATGTATTCGCTTGGAGCTATGAAGACATGCCGGGGTTAGATCCTCAGATCGCTACCCACAAGCTCAATATTCTGCCAAATGCGAAACCAGTTAAACAGCAACAACGTCGGTTTCGACCCGACATGATGGATGCCGTAGAAGCTGAAGTTAACAAACTCATCGTCTGTGGTTTTGTAAAACCCCTAAATTTCTACTATATTTTTTATTTAATTTGGTACTGATTTAAAATTTAGTATTGTACGTCGCGTATTCGTATTGTACGTCGCGCATGAAATTTTATTTTTCTTGTTCGTCGAGTGCGAATATGTACGAGCGTACATAATTTAGAAAAACATTTTGTTCTATTTTTTATAGTTTCAAATAATAGATATAATAACTAGTTTTGCTATCATTTCTAAGCATGTTATTTTTACGTCATTTCTAAAAGTTATTAATAATAAATAATATTTTGTATACTAGAAAAGCATAATTATGTAAAGAATATTTGTGCTTGGATATATATTTCATAAATATTTTATTTAGTTTATTTTTAAATAATAATGTATTTTTGAAATTATTATAATAGCATTTTTGGAAAACATATTTTGAAAATATTGTGGCAATTTAAATCTTGATTTAATTTTTGGATTTATTTAAATAGATTAAATTAATATCTATATTTGAAATTTGAATTATCTCATTTAGGTTTGAACTAAAGGATATAAATTTAATTACATTTAAATTGGATTTTGATTTTGATTTGGATTTATTGAATTAATTTAAATTAAGTAGAGATTTATCTAAATGGGAAATTTAAAATTCTAATTCTTATCTAATTGGGAATTCCCACATCCTATAAATATGCAGGTACTCCTCCATAACTTTTATCCTGCACAAATTCCTCCACAAAATTCCACAACTCAAATCGTGCATCGTGTCCGTGCCCATGTTCATCCTTCCATCCACTATAATTATTACACATACAATCATCTCGTTCCGTCTGACAATCCCGGACGTCCACCCAACCGTGTCGGGACACAACCTCCGACACAACGCAATCTAAATTGACACTACAAATCTAGAATCCTAACCTACGGTCCACCTCGGCCTCGTCTTTGCCAATACCATTGCCGCCATCACCACCTCCAGTCTCGGCCCTGCCCCTGGCCACCATCAGCATCCCGACCAACCCACCGGCAACGCTACAACCCCTATCGCCATCACCGGACCACCGCTGCCCCGACCATTACAACCACCACCATAACCGACCACCACCAGCCTCACCCAATCACCACCGCCACCGTCATCGCGGCCATCTCGGCTGCTGCCACAACCACCGCCAAGGCCTCGCCACCACCGCCATAAATAAAAATAAAAACCAAAACCAAAACCCAAACACCATCGCCACCCCGGCCAAAGCCGGCCGGCCGCCACCCAAATTTCACCACCACCTCTACTAAAAATCGGCTACAGCTGCCCTATCCCAAAAGAAAACTCATTAAAACCCTAACCTAGACTCATCTCCACCGCCTGGGCCTCCGCCTCGCCGTCGAACCGCCGGCCGTCAGCCCTAGCCGCCCGATCGCCGACGAGCCCGACGCGCCATCTACTGTTCCCCTCTTCACTCCGCCCGAGCCTCGCCTCCCTCCGCCAGAGCAGCGCCCTCCGCGTCGAGCATCCGCCGCCTCCACGGTCGGAGAACCAAAATAGTCCGCTCCATCTTTCCCCCTATGCTGCCCCGATCGCCTAACCCACGTCGCACTTGCCTGACCCAGCCGCCCGCACCTAGCCGCCACCGCGTCCTAGTGACAGCCGCTCCTCCATGAGACGCCGTGCCAGCGCCGAGCGACCACCGCCGCACGTACCCTCTCCGGTAGCTCCGCGCACGTGGCCGCCTTCTTCCGCGCCGTCGCCGTCCTCGGACCGCTGCACTGCGCTGAAGCCTCCGCCTCTCCTCCCTTTTCCCTCTCTCGGACCGCTCACTCTCTTGCTCACTCACCATTGCCCTTTCCCTCTCTTCCTTTCTTCCTTTCTTATTCTTTTGTACTGACAACTGATGTTGAGTTTTGATTTTTTTTTGAGATAGTTCTTTGAGTCATTCGAGAGTATAATTAATTAATAATAATAATAATAATATTATTATTATTATTATTTCATTATTATTATTATTATTATTTTTATTATTATTGTTGTTGTTATTTTCATTATTGTTATTATTATTATTTTATTTATTTATTCTTTATATGTACAAAATCTATTGTATGGTTATAATTGCTATATTACTATTATTATTAATATTATTTTGATATTAATTAAGTATATTTGTTTGGCTTACTTATATTAATTTTGTTAATTATTATTAATATACATCGAGATATTTTTGAACTATATTAGCGTATTATTTTTGTTGATTCTAATATTTTCTACCCAGTTGAATTATAGCTTTAATATAAGAAAAGAGTTTTTATGACTTTTAGATATTTATTTAGAATAGTTTGAATAAAAGAAAAACATAGAATTTTTGCCTAAATCGATTTTCCAATTTTTTGTGTGTTTATCAATTATTATTTTTACTAATAAAAATATAGCTCCTATCTAATATCTAATTTTTGACAACTTAGAGTTTCTGCCGAAAATGATTTCCTTGACTTTAAGTATTTAAGTATTTTTCCTATAAATATTTATCCATTTCTTCGATTTTTCTCCGGTCCGTAACCAATCCTATTATTCCTAGTCCTTCGCCCATTTTGAGACTACGTTATGTCAAACATAACTAATTTGACCCTTCTGGACCCAATGGAACTGGCCATGCCACTATCAGAGGTCAACTTGCATAGTTGTTGCACCGAAGTCGCAGTTCGTGCCACCTTGATCAGCATAGCACACGAGGCGTCCTACTAGGCAAGACACCTTGCCATTTGCTGTTTATTTATTTTAGCTCATATTTCATGCATTATTTATTTTCTTTATGCAAAATAAACTGTGATACATGGCATAACCTGTTAGAACTTATTGTTTAGTTATATTTCCTGCTATGTATTATTTTTCTTACACATTAAACCTAGATTTAAGGGACCACCTTGTGTGTTGCAATCATTGGCCTTGACACGTTGTACCACGAAGTTGTGTGTCGCATGTAGAACACGGAAGTGCGTGATTGGCTGGCCACCAGTACGTACAAGCCGTGCGATAGGAATAACCGCTAATAGAGGTTGCATGCTAGTTTGACTTAGCGGTTATAGAGGTTTTACGTTGTGGATACAACATAGTAGGCATTGGGCGGGGAGGACAATTTCTTAGCGTATGGGCTTCGATACACTTTTCCTTGTGACCCGGACTCTCCGCTGGAGATACGGGGTTGATGAACCATGATTACTGACGGCCACTGACGATTCTGCGGAACGTTATGCTCTTACTGATTGGGCCTCTAGTGTCCCAAGGGGGGACTATGCCGATCCTATTCAGCCAGGGCCCAAGCGTAGGAAGGATTGTTCGTAACTACATTTTACTTAGAACGGTAGGCTACCTTTATCCGTTAGGTACGAGTACTTTTGGTTTGAGTACTTGTATCTGACCGTGGCTTGGAACAATAACTTGTCGCGGATTAGTTCATCATATCTTGTCCTTGTTTGGTTGTAGGTGTGACTTACTACTTCGATGAGAAGGTATTAAACCTTGTTGGGGTCCAGATACCATATTGGATTCTTAGCATGGAAAGATACGCCACTGTGAATTAGTTTACCATCTCCTGTCCTTGTTTGGTTGGGGGGATGGTATGCTCGTTCAATAGGTGTGTATTGGACCATGTTATAAATTCAATTGACTTATTTATTTGAGCAATATTTATTCAGTTTATATGGCATGATATTATGTGTCTTGTTACGTCCCTCTGAGGACCTGGTTATCTTGCCAGGTGTGTGCTCTTGTCTTTTGCAGGTGTTCTAGTTGTAGCCGTGACCATCTCTATTCTTCGAGGATGATTGCACTTGGATCGTCTTCGCTTCGCTCACCAAAAATCATTTCTTTTCTCATGTATTTTTCTTTACTTGTTGGTAGTGGATTTGTCTCTGCCCAACATATTGTATCAAGACAATTTCATAGATGATTATATGATATCTTTTATTCTTTTATTTCGTGTGGATAAGATTAGTTATGGTTCTACTACATTTTACAGCATACGTATATTTATTATACGGCTGGCATGTCTACGTTCCTAGTCCTGCGTATTTTGGGACTGGGACGTTACATGTTTCATCAGAGTAGAACAACATCTGGACTGGGTAGTGAATGTTGTCCCAGTTTTGAAGAAGACAGGGAAAGTTCGGGTTTGTATCGACTTCGGAGACCTTAATGAAGCCTGTACCAAAGACGAATTCCCTCTCCCAAATACTGATGTCTGTAGGTCCTAAAAATCAAGTTGCACCCATCAACAAAGTCATCAAAATCAAATTTTACATCCTTTAAGTGAACTGCGCAGAAGACAGATTGTGCAACAATTCGATTGTGCAGGCTGAAGTGCGCACTCATCCAAGTGTGCATGCTGACGTGGCATCGTCATCATTACCTGACAGAGAATCAGATCTTCTGACAGCTAACAGCACGGAGAACGAGGAAACTGTTCGTTTATCGTACAGCACAGCACTCGAGGACAGCTGTACATGCAGCACAATCTGCCTGCAGCGCAATCCAGCCCAGTACGGTCGATCCTAGCGCAATCCAAAGCCAGCGCAATTCAGGTGGCGTACTCCATTACTACAATTGACAAAGTACACGTGGCCTTCATGCCATCAATGACTCATTACGTGGTAACCGTCTGTACACGATCATGCGCATTTCAATCAAATAATGCCATGTGTCAAATACAGTTGGCCCACGATCAAACAACTGCCAGCACAGTCTGATGTCTGCGTGGTCCAATACAGCACAATCCAACTTGCGCAGTCCAGAATAACTAAAAAGTAGTTATTTCCAGAACTCTATAAATAGAGTTTTAAGTCCTTCCTAGAGGGATCATACACGCATACAGAGATCAGAGATCATCACCAGAGATCAGGAGTCCTTGCCAAAGTGCTGCTGCAATCTTTAGAGGCTACCGTCTTCAAAGTTCACTTCGTCCAAGGGATAAAGCGATCGTCTTCAGATCGGATTCCTATAGTTGTACTTTCCCAGAATTCTATTGTAATCTTCTTTACAAAGTTTGTTGAAATAAAGATCAACATTTGTTTTTGTAAACAAAATGGCGACTCTGCTGGGGACGACTTTCTCCTCTGACGAGGAAGTGACAACTCAATGTGACGTTGCGTCTATCGGAAAGACGCAGAATATGCTGGTTGTGAAGGTCAACCAGACGGCCTACGAAGCCATGATCAACTCCAGGACCACCCCTCGCAATGCATCAAATTCTGCCACGAGCAAAGTGCGCCCAGTGTGGATCCCCAAGACTGCTGCGCAGTCTGTTGATTCTGCTACCAAGACTGTTACACAGTCTAAAGTATCTGCTACTAAGACTGTTGTACAGTCTGTTGTCTCTGGTGTTGCACAATCTGCCTCTATTACTCATGTGCAGTCTGCTGTTGCCAGTACACAAACCACTTCATATGCTGCCCTGTCAAAGTGCAAGACTCCTGTTCCTCTGGCGCAATTGGCTGCCACTCTGCCTGCGCTGTCCACTACTCCAGCAACCAGAGTACAACAAAAACACTCTGGCAACAAGACTCCTGCTGTGCAAGCCACTGTGACTGAGGCCAGAAGACTTCCTGCCAGAACTCCTCATGCGCAGTCTGCCAATACGCCATCAACCCATGTGCAAGCTGCGCCTGCGCAATCTAAGAGGGACAGCCCTTTGGCTAATCTCTCCTCTTCTCACAACAAGAGGAAAAGCTCTGCTACTCCTCTCAAGCACCCTGTTGCTCCTGCGTAATCCATAGGGGGGTAGTCTTTTGGCTATTCCTCCTCCTCCCCAGAACAAAGGAAAAGGCCCGTTGGTCTTTTCTCAAACGTCCTCGTCCTATGACTTGGAAGACAACAGAGGGAAACGCTCTTTAGCTAACCCTTCTTTCCAAAACAAAGGAAAAGGCCCTTTGGTCTTTTCTCAGTCTTTCTCGGTTTTTACCGTTGAAGATCAATCTGAATGTGCTCCGGCACCAGTCAGTACAAGAACCCTTTCTCATAAGGATTCTTCTTCTCTCCTTGCTAAAGGAAAGTGTATTGATCAGAGAGGTATTCTGCCTACTCCGGTAGCAGAATTCCAAGATCTCCCAACTCTCAAGATCTCCCGTTCAAGACAGGGAAAATTATTGGTATCTCAGACAGAAACCCCTGGGGGTGAGTTTGCTGATCTAAGAACTTATCTCAACAGGCCAACTTCGGTGAAGCGCAAACAGCCAATGCCGAAGACCAACCATCATCAGAAGCAAACTTCCAGGATCAAAAATCCAGACACTTATGCCAATGAAATGAGCACTTCCCTATACACTCAGGGGACAAAACATTTGAAGAACCGGAACCATGTTCCGAATGTTATCAAAGAACACATCCCTCGAACTTCTGCTCGTCCCGTTGCTGCTTCCGATCTCAGAGAACACCTCAAGCAAAAACGGACAACATTCCAACATCCCCAGTGCAACCACTTGGACACCATTGCAATCATAAAGTGGTCATCAAGTGTTGTTGTCAGACAACCAGATGATCTGTCTTTGACCGTCTGAACTTTTCAAACTCTGAACCTATGTCGGAAGATGAAGACGAGGTTTTGTACGCTTCTGTCAACATGACTTCCCGAGACACTGGGGGTAGGAAGTGTTCCAAGCACGACAAGCCTCGCAAGCTGAGTCAACGGTATTTGGATTTACTCCAAGAGTCTTCTGAAGGAGTATTCCAACATACCCGATCCCGAAGCCGAGACACAATCGGTCAAAGGAATCTTCAAGATCCTTCTGGTCATTCCCTTCCTTCTCACTCAGGAGATGATTCTTTCTCCGACTATGATGCATACAGTGAAAGCTCAGAACAGACAGTATCCTCCACTGTATCCAGAGAAGTGACAGCTTATGTTGTCAATGAAGACCCAGATGCTTCCAGTTCAGCTAGTCAAGAACAAAGAATAGCTGCGCTAGAAGACAAGCTGAAGACCATGGCCGAGATGGTCGCAAGTATGCATTCCATCATTGTGGCCCAGCACACAGTGCCACCGACCGTACCTCCTACAAATCCTGAAATTATAGCATCGTCAGTACCTGTCAATGCATGGCTAGGGGTAGCATCTCTTCAAGTACCTCCTGTACAGGTCCAACCTACACCCAGTCAATCAGGTGCTGGGGGTAGTGCTTATCACGCTGTTCCTCCCCCTAACACTGTGATTCAGTCTGTTCCTTCTACATTAGTGGAAGATGCCAATGAAGCTGTCAAGCTCCTGCGCACTCAGTTCGAGGCCTTCAAGGAAAAGGACAACTTGCAGAGGTTGGGGATCAAGCAACCTTACCCAGTTGAATGGAAGGAAGTCCCATTTCCTCCGAAGTACAAAATCCTAACAATCTCGCTGTTTGATGGTAGCACTTCTCCCAGTCAGTTCATTAACCACTTTGAGGTTATGACTGTCCAACTTCAACCAAATGACGCTCTTCTTACCAGAGTATTCGTTGGCTGTTTAGCCGGCGTAGTATACGATTGGTACAGAAGTTTGCCTGATGGTTATATCACCTCCTTCTCTGGCCTAAAACAAATCTTCTTGGAACGATTCTACGAAGGGATCAACGACATGACCATGTCAGCCCTCAATAAAATCAAACAAAGACACAACGAAACTGCTGAGAGTTTTATTGAAAGATTCCGTCGGGAAGCCTTGAAAATGCCTCCTGGAACTCCGGCTGCTGTCACCATAGACACCTGCAAGGCAAATCTTTTGCCTATCATCAGCATGTGGACGGGGTCTACTCAGTTCCAAGACTGGCCATCCTTCATTGTCAACGCTAAAGCAGCTGAAGTTAGCGCCAACAAATTCAAGCAGCTAGGGGTACAAATGTCTAACCCCGACCGAGATGAACACCAGACATCGGGTGGTGGCAATCGCCAGAACAACTGCAAAGGAAAAGAAACTTTGAATATCAACTTGACAAATAAGAACAAAGAATCTCTGGCGGTCAACGTAGCTCCTCCTACGTCCACTTCTACTCCTTCAGCACCTCCACCGAGGGAACCTCGTCCGAAAGTAGAGTACTCTTTTGACGAGAATGACACAGTGAGCATCTTTGATTGCTTGATCAAAAGCAATAAGCTCCAGCTCCCAGATCCCAAGAAGCCCGATAAAGTTGGTAAGACTGATCATCCTAAGTACTGTGTTTATCACAGGTTCATTGGGCATCCTACTCGAGCATGTTATGTGCTCAAAGGCAAAATTCAAGAGCTGGTCAATGCTGGTGTCGTCACTCTGCAGCAAAATGAGAAGACTGTTACCACAAATATTGTCTCAATTTAATTTGGTGACTTCCCGCCTCAGATGGTACAGCACGGTGTCATTCCTATCCCCAAAGCTACTCTTGAGATCGAGAATCTCCCTCCTTGGAAGGTCTCGTCCCCTTGTCTCTTGACAATGGCGAGATTATGTGGATTCATCCGGATCTTGCTTTAGAGTTCGAACTTCCCTCTTCCTCCAAGAAGAAAGACCACTCTAAAGACAAGACAAAGATTTGCAATATGGTGTCTTTTGACCCCATAATTGACGAGGAAATCCTGCTGGGCACCAGATCAGGGAAAGCCTATCTAAAGGATTACCCAGAAGCTCAAAAGAATCCTGCTTCTTCTTCTGAGCCTGCTCCAGTGCAGCATGCTTCTACTGAGGATATTCCTACTGCATCCTCACCGGTTGTAGAGTCTACTCCTCTCAAGATGACGGTATCCGACAAAGGCAAACAACAAGTCCGCTTCGACAAACCGTTGAAGAAGTCATCTTCTTCCGAATTTGAAAAGCCTTACAACTTTGATATTTGGCTCAGCTAGCCAATACATCGGCCCGACTGTCCATCTTCGAGCTATTGTGCCTCTCCAAAGAGACTCGAAAAACTCTGAGCGAGGCCCTCATGTAAGCTGAAACCTGTCTAGCCCTTCTGAAGAAGCCAAAAGCAGAACCAGTCTCTTACCTCCATTGTCATAGTATGCTGGAGTTAATTCCAAACATAACTTTCACACAAAATAACATGTTGATGGAAGACAACAGGCACAATCGTCCTCTCTACTGTACAGAATATGTCGACTCGATGAAAGTCGATCGCATTCTGATAGATCCAGGGCCTACTCTCAGTATCATGCCAAAGACAATGTTGGATGCGCTGAAGATCCCAGTAGATAGTCTCTCCGGTACAATCACCACCATCCTTGGGTTCAATCAGGGAAGGAGTGAGCCTCTGGGCAAGATTCACCTAAAACTTCAAATAGGCAATCTTCGCACAAAGGTGACCTTCTACATCATTGATAATCATGGTTGTTCCTATAATGCTTTACTGGGAAGACCATTTCTGCATGAGCATAACATTTTCCCTTCGACTCTCCATCAATGTTTCAAATATGTCGATGACAATGGAGAGGTTCAAAAGGAGGTTGCTGATATCTATCCTTTCAAAGGCGTCGAAGCATACTGCAACGATGCTCGTATGTACAAGGATGAATTCATGAAGGTTGTCCTGTCTCTGGACACTAAAGAAGAGCAAGAAACAGTACCCAATGATACCCTTATCATTCCTGTCAAAGGGCGTATTTCTCGTCCACAGTTCTCCAAGCCACAGGCTATTCACTTGCCAGTCCAGAAACAACCAACTGATGATAATCAGGATCAAAGGAAGCTCACCTCTTCTGAGCCACTTGTTATTGACTTACGTCGTAATAAGAAAAAAAAGCAGCTCACCTCTTCTGAGCCACTTATTATTGATTTATCTCATAACAAGGATAAAAGGGAGCTCACCTCCTCTGAGCCGCTTGTTATCGACCTCCGTCGTAACAAAGCCAATCCTCTTCCACGTTCTTCTTCTCCCCCTCTTGTAATCAATCTGACCAAGCCTGCTGAGGCTAAAGGTCCTGCTGTAAATACAAATGTACAAATCAATAAAAAAGTATCTACTTTCCAGTATACTGATGTCATTTATCATGCTAAATGCTATTTGGATATGTTAGATAGCTTTCAATCATTTACAATGGGAGTTGTACAATCTCTTTAAACAGAAGTTTCATTCGAACACCCAAAGGATTCATATCGGATTGTTCCCGCTCGTAAGAAAGGCGTGAGTCCAATACTTTTTAGTAAAGGATCGGAACAACAATTCAGCTATACGGATGATAGCAAAAGTAATGACACGGGTCATCTTCAACTCCGTCGTTATAGTCAGCAATCAAAAGTCATCATCCGAAAGATGGGTTATGACTTCAAGAGTGGCCTCAACTACGGTAAGGGTAGAAGAACTCCTATCCGTACGGCTATGCCAAAAAGAAAGTCAAAGATGTACTACAGCAAGACCAAAAGAGGTCTCGGATATGCTTCTCCTCCAGTATTATCCCCAGCAGCTTCTGAATCCGATAGTGAGGAGCGCTCTAACTCTTTTGATTCCAGATCATGGGATTCTGACACCAGCATCGGTCAAGTTCATCGATTGACTGTATCTTCTAATATGGTCTCCGTCGAACTTCCAGAAGGCTATGACGAGGATATTAAAGAAAATCCCGAAACAGATCCTTGGGCTCAACGAATGGATACCCAATGGGAACTCCGATTCGAACAAAGGGAACCTCCTACTGAAGATTAATTAGTTCAAATTGATGTAGGGTAGAGCGGGTCCCCTCGTCCAATATTTATCAGCAAAAACCTCTCAGAGGCAGATAAGCAGGAATTAATTCTTCTTATTATAGAATACATTGATGTCTTTGCCTGGAGCTATGAAGACATGCCAGGACTAGATCCCAAAGTGGCTACTCACAAACTGAACATCTTGCCGAATGCAAAACCAGTCAAACAGTAATAACGGCGCTTCAAGCCAGAAATGATGGACGCAATCGATGATGAAGTCAAGAAGCTCATCGCTTGTGGCTTCAACATCCTGATTGGGTAGCCAATATCATTCCAGTTCTAAAGAAAACCGGCAAAGTTCGAGTCTGCATCGACTTTCAGAATCTTAATGAAGCATGTCCAAAAGATGAATTTCCTCTCCCTATCACGGACGTTATGATTGACAACACCTGTGGATTTGAAAGATTATCTTTCATGGACGGATTCTCCGGATACAATCAGATTCGGATGAATCCTGAAGATGAAAAGCATACTTCTTTCCGCACTCCTCGCGGAGTCTACTGCTATACCATAATGCCATTTGGTCTCAAGAACGCTGGTGCAACATATCAACGAGCCATGAGTACCATCTTTCGAGATCATCTGCGCAAGACTGTCGAATGCTACGTCGACGATATTGCTGCCAAAAGTCGTCTAAAGGAAGATCACATCCAAGACTTGAGAACTATTTTCAACCTCATGCGCCAACATCAACTCAAAATGAATCCCACCAAGTCATTCTTGGGTGTCTCTAGTGGCAAATTTCTCGGCTTCGTCATTACCTCTAAGGGTATACACGTGGATCCCGAGAAGATCAAAGCCATTCAAGAGATGCGTCCTCCACACAATCTAAAAGAGCTACGAGGATTCCAAGGTCGACTTGCGTACATCAGGAGATTCATTTCGAATCTGTCTGGACACTGCAGACCATTCACTCAACTCATGAAGAAGGGTGTATCTTTCGTTTGGACCGAAGAATGTCAACGAGCATTTGACGACATCAAGCGGTATCTCATGAATCCACCAGTCTTGGTGCCACCAATCTCTGGCATACCATTCTTAATGTATGTTCGTGCTATGGATCATTCATTGGGTGCTTTACTTGCCCAAAAGAACAAAGAAGGCCACGAACAAGCTATCTATTATCTCAGTCGTACTATGATTGGTGCTGAACACCGTTATAGTCCGGTCGAAAAAGAGTGCCTAGCTCTTATGTTTGCTGTTCAGAAGACTCTGTATTACATCATTGGCCAAACTATTCATGTCATATCCTGAGTTAATCCTCTTCGGGTACTGATGAAGAAGCCTAGCACACTCAATTCTCTGCTGGCTATATGGGCCATTCTGCTAGCCCAATATGACATGGTATATGTTCCTCAAAAGTCTGTCAAAGGTCAAGCATTGGCGGATTTCTTAGCAGCTCATCCTGTTCCAGAGACGTCCAAACTCTATGATGAAATTCCAGATGAGACTTTGGAATCTAATACAATCTCCGAAGAATTTCCCACTTGGCGTCTATTCTTTGACGGTGCATCCAGGATTAGACCAAATGGTGCCATTGTCGCAGGAGTTAGAGTTGTCCTTGTTTCTCCAGACGGGTCAGCTATCCAAAGAGCCTACTCTTTAAATGAGCCTTGTTCCAACAATGTGGCAGAGTACAATGCTCTACTCATTGGCCTTCAACTAGCCAAACAACTTGACGTCGAGTATCTTAAAGTATATGGTGACTCTAAGCTGGTTGTTAATCAGGTTAGAGGGACTTATGAAGTTCACCATCAAGATCTAGTGCCTTACTTTGAAGCGACAATTAACATGGCTACATCATTTAAAACCTTTTTCATTGAATATGTACGATGAGCTTGTAATACTGAAGCAGATGCTTTGTCCAATCTTGCAGCAGTCTTAGCCATCCCCATTAAAAGACAGTAGGTGGTGGTTATCTCTAATCGGGAATTGTTTTGCATCGAAAATAATCGTAATATTGAGTTCAGTAATCTTACTGAAGTCAATGTTATCAGTAAAGATTGGAGAACTCCTTTTATCGACTTTGTGGTCCATGACATACTCCCTGAAGATCCCAAGGAGGCTACGAGTATTCGTCGGCGGTCTCTCCGGTTCTACTATAATCTGACCACCAAAACTCTTTATCGGCGAACTTATGACGGCCTACTCTTGCGCTGTCTTACTGGTGATGGGGCGAAGCAAGTATTGCGTGAAGCTCACGACGGTGTCTGTGGAGCACATCAACCTGGTCCTAAGCTACAGGATCGCATCCGACGTATGGGTTATTACTGGCCTTCTATGGTATCTGATGCCATCGAATATGCGAGAAAATGTCGAGCTTGTCAAATCCACGCAGATTTCATTCATCAACCGTCGGAATTTCTTCATCCGACTGTTGCTTCCTGGCCTTTCGAAGCTTGGGGCATGGACATCATTGGTCCTATCAATCCTCCTTTTTCTAGAGGACATCGGTTCATACTGGCAATAACCGACTACTTCTCCAAATGGGCCGAAGCTATACCATTGGCTGAAGTCAAGACCAGTAGCATCATCAACTTTGTTAAACACCATGTCATCTATCGATTTGGTGTACCTCAGAGAATCATCCACGACAATGGACCTCAATTCATCAGTCAAAAGTTCACAAGGTTCTGTGACGATCATCGGATTGACAATGTCGCTTCGACAGCTTACATTCCTGCTACCAATAGCTTAGCTGAATCCTTCAACAAGACTATCATTAAGCTCCTCAAGAAGTTTGTGTCTACTAACAAACGAAACTGGAGTAAAAAAACTTAGAGAATGTCTTTGGGCCTATCGTACTACGGTCTGCAACCCTACAGGTTATACACCCTTCTCTTTGGTGTACGGCTGTGAAGCAGTTCTACCTCTGGAACTTCAAATTCCGTCTTTGAGGATTGCCATTGCCAACGAACTCACGACAGAGAACAACGATCTTCTCCGACTTCAAGAGTTAGAAGCGCTCGATAAGAAGCGACTATTGGCTCAACAGCATATTGAGTTATACCAATCCCGTATCTCAAAGACTTTCAACCGCAAAGTTAAGGTCAGAGCCTTTCAGAAAGGAGAGCTCGTTTTGACCGTCAGACGTCCTATGACTATGACTCACTCGAGCAAAGGCAAGTTCGATACGAAGTAGAAAGGTCCATATATCGTGAGCAAAGTCTTCTCAAATGGAGCCTATCAACTCACAGAGCTAGACGGTCGAGTTGTAATGATGCCCATCAATGGCAAATTCCTCAAGAAATATTATGTATAAATGTAACAGACATTTATTGTAATCATCAGACAAGTTCATAAATAAAATTTAATTTTATTTCATCTTGAATGATAGTACATAATATCAAGGAAGGTCACTATCATCCTTCTCAAATTTGGGATGCAGGCCACTACCATCCTTATCAAAGACATGATCAGCAAAAGAGTCGAGAACATTCTTGCTGGAACCCACCAGGAACTTACAAGCAGCCATTCTCATAGCTTCTTCTTCCTCAGTCTTTCCTGGTTCAAGAAGGAAGTCCAAGATGTCCTTTGGCGGTTTGGGAGAAGATGAACCTTCGCCTACTGTTATTTGCTTTGGTTGAGTCGGTTCAACTGGATGTTCCTCAGTACCTGCTTCCACCTTCGAGGCAATCTCAGCCTTCCTGGATGCATCTCCAGACGACATCTTTATGTTGAAAAGTAAAAGTGACCATCCCATCTGATTTTCTGTTCTATTTATAGACAGAGAGTCGTAAGACTATGAAGCATCACATTCATCTGACGGTTCACCCGTTCATTATATCCATTTGACGGTTCATCCGTTTATCGTATTCATTTGACGGTTCATCCGTTCATTATATTCATTCACCCGACGGTTTGCCCATTCATTACATTCATTTGACGGTTCGCCCGTTCATTATCCGACGGTTCATTCGTTTATTACACTCATCTGACGATTTACCCGTTCATTAATCACATTCATCTGACGGTTCGCCCGTTCATCATATCCCTTTGACGGTTCGCTCGTTCATCACATTCATCCGACGGCCCGCCCGTTCATCATATTCATCTGACGGTTAGCCCGTTCATCATCCGACGGTTCGTCTGTTCACATATCCACTTGACAGTTCGCCCGTTCATCATCCGATGGCTCGCCCGTTCATTGCATTCCATCCGACGATTCATTTCGTTTATTTGTTTTGACGAATCGTCCAGCTCTTTCTTATCAGCAACTTGTCATCTTTGATTAAGTTGTCTATTGAAATAATGATATTCAATAAATTATATTTGCCACGTCCATATTATCTCTGAGCAGATATAATTGAATATGATTATTTTCCAGAATCAAGAAATATATCATGTCTTGCACCTCTGAATATATTTTCTATCGCTATTATTTATATCTGAATAAGATATGCAACAAATAATAGAGCCATAAAAATGTTTTTTTATTGATCAAAGATGAAAGACGTTACAAAGACACATATCATAAAAAATAAGAAGATACAAAAGATCCTTCTACTCAGCCGGTGGTATCATCAAATTGGTCATCTGCTGCTTTAAAATTTATAGTCGCTCTTCACGAGATTCCATCACTCGTTTTCTAGCTTCTTCCATCCCAGATTTATTATCGAAGGTTGGTAGGGTTACTAGTCTGCGAGTAACTTCAGCTTGGTGAGCTACAACATATTCATCTCTCTCTCGAGTCAGAACACCAAGTTGTTGAATTGCAGCTTGATGTTGAGTAGCTTCATCCTCCAGAGTTAATTGAGCAAGTCTCAATTCTTTCTGAAGACGGGCAATTTCCGCTTGCAATTCAGCAACTCTCCTTTCTTTCTCTTCAGCAACAGATGACACTGTTTCTACCTTGGAATTGGACTCAGCGGACTTGGCAGTGAAAGTATCCAAGAGAATTTGGAAGTTAACTTTCTCAACTGCGGCCTCTTGAGACATCCGTTCAAATTCAGCTTTCACCAGAGGCTCTACCTCTCCTTTTCTTAGCTTTTTATAGCTCTTAACTGAAGTCTCCAGCTCATCTAATATATGATCAAGGAAAGTAGCCTGAGCTTCATCCCCTTGGCTGCGGATGGCATTAATCAAGTAAGAGGTTGGACCTCTCACTGTAGAAAAAGGAGCCTCTTCCTTCTCTATCACCCTATCTATTAAGGGTCCCAAAGAGTTAAAGAAGAAGTTGGTGAAAGAGCTGATGACAAATTGGTTGGTGGCCAAAGCACCAGGAGTAGCAACGACTCCTGTTGATGATGAAGCAGTAGGACGTTCAGCCACTTGGACGGGAGGCTCTTTAAATAAGGGAGCTAAAGTAGAGCTGGTTGCTCCTCCCGGTTGTTCCTCTACAAAAACAGATAAACTTTATCATTTTGTCTGTCATTTGCAGATATTGAAAATATCAAAAGTAAAAGCAGTCTTAACATGGCTTGGTGTAATGATGATTCGGTCATCTGCTGGCCCAGATTCCAATCTAGCAGAAGTAGCCTCATACATTACTGCCTGGCTACTGCCTGCCTCGGAGCCAACTGACAAATGACGACTGCTGCTAGCTATCGTCGTTACAGGTATTATATTCGTACACACTGGAGGAGCTGGAGAAGATTCAATTTCTGCATGGATCAAAGATAGATATGTCAGTTATTAATCTATGAAAAGAAGATTGATAATTTCATTTTATACCTTTGGGATCAACAGTAGGAGTTTCCTCCAGGGCCACTTCCTCATTTGTAATCTTTTCGGGAGATACCTGCACCTTAACATCCATTTCAGGATCTAGGGTTCATCAGCAGCTTTAGGAGATATATAGACTTCAATGTCCTCTTCAGGATTCTGTGTATCCTCAACAGCCTCCGATGATGTACTCTCCTCACTGTCATTATTCTCAGGAGCTTCCTCGCTGGCAGTAGCAGCGGTATGATCGACATCTTTATGAAGACCGAAGTCGCAATCATTTAATGCCTCGATCATTAGACGATCCTCCTCCTCGCGGACTGTTCCTGGTGTGACAGAAAGCTGAGTCATTTCTACCGCTGGCGAATGAGATCGTAAAGCTTCATCTTCCCTAGGCTCTGCAGCCTCGTCTCTTTGTTCAGCCTCTTCCCTCTGCTCAGTCTCTTCTCTCCGCTCTGGACTAAGCTCAGAGACAGGAGTAGGAGATGACATAGTAATCCCAGCAGCAGCATTCACCACAACCGAGGACAGGCTTACTTTCTTTCTCTTTCTAATCGCCTGCTTCTTTCTATAAAGTGGCCTTTCTGGGCTCTCCATATCGACTATGTCAACCGGCTTTGGAATAGAAGTCAGCGTGGTTGCCTCTTCTCGTTGAATTGACTCGGCCAGCTGCCAAGATTGGGATCTAGTAGTAACTTTCTCTGGTTGATCCAGGATGAGTTTCTTCTTTGCAGCTGGGGAAGAAGGTTCTTCAATCATTTTTTTCCTCTCTCTGGCCAGAGATTTAACAACTTTCAGAGAAATTCTCAGTGGTAGATTTACTTTCTCAGGGAAGTTTGCTTCCCTGGAAGCTTCCAATGGATCATCTACCAGTTCATGTTGTTCATCATTTGCTGGAGCTAGTGTAGCAGTGGCTCCTTTCTTCAGACGTGTCGCCGTCGCGAAGCTGTCCACCAGACTAAAGTTCTCAGCAAATGTATTCGCTGCTGTATAAAAGAGCGAATACGTATATAACATTCTAGGGCCATTATCATTCTTGTTTGGCATCGAGAACACTGTCCTAGTGTCTCGAGCGTTGTAGTAGGCCCATGCTCTGGCACCGTCAATCAGGTACCCCTTTCCTTGTAGGCAAGTTATAGCGTTGCCCACATGGAACTGGTCGTAACCAAATTGACGAGCGAAGCGACTCGGCAGATATGGTTCCAGATAGCACTCCTCCTCAAATCTGTACACCAAATGCGATGGTCTGATCGCCTTCAGCCAGTCAAAAGCTGCTCGACCCTGCGGTTGCCTCCCAAGGTCAACCATATTTGTTGCCATGAATTCATAACCAGCTGGAGGGGCAAAAGCTATAAAAATTCCATCCCTTGCCAAGGTTCAGGGCACGTCTGCAGTCCTTCAGACTAACGTACACCCACTTGCTCCGGAAGAATCTCCGAAGAAAGCTACCACCGACTGCTCCCATGTCGGGGTTCATCAAAGATGGATGATGCAGAAGCAACCACCCGAATAGATAGGTGTAGGGCAACTCCAGTCTAGGGAAGTTCCCCTTCTCATCCTTTCATTTGATCATGGAGTCGACATACAGAAGAAGACCTACATTTATTCTACAGGTCATCGTTGATAGCAAGTCCATCCGGTAGCCGAAGACTAACCGGACGGCAGTGAAGAGTACGCCGCGGTAGAAGCGGTCCATGGCGCTTGCTCCGGTACAACAAACCGACGGAGCCAGTATGTCAAAAATCCTGCTAGCTGGGCTTATCTAGACATGGACCTGTAGCCCATTCTTATAAAGCTTTCAACAAAATCTCCGGGCTTGAGCGGAGGGTATTGGTGTTCATCAGTAACTCTGATATCCATTCTTTTATTCTCTTCCATCAGTTTTATTACTTCACTGTGGCTGAGGGATTGGAAGAAAGTTGGGTTGCATGAGTCATGATCTTTGGTCTTTTTCTCAACGATATGGTTAAGAAAAAGATACGGCAACCACTTCGATGAATAACATGTGTCAGAAGAGCCGCTCTTGTAGTACAAGGAGTATATGTTGTAATGGCACAATAGTTCGTCAAAGACAGCCACCATTTCTGGATTTTCCCGACGTCGTCTATCTAACTCGTCGTTTGTGGGAACATACTCCTCATAAGGAAAGTCTCCCGTTGGTAGGCATGAGATATACTTTATCTCATGGAGGGCCAATCCCATCTCCCCGTAGGGCGTCATGAACGTCCCTGTCCTATAGTTATACCTCTCTGCCAGGGCTAGAAACAGAGGAGGGTTTGGGTGGAAGCCATACACGGTAGCATATACCGCATTATAAAGTTCGATCTCTTTAAGTTTTTCTTCAAACTGAGCCAATACTCAGTTGGCTATACAGTTCCACCTCATGTTCTCCGGGTTTACCAGACCGGTCAGCCGGATATCCTGATCCGGGTATCTGTCCTCCGCCTTTGCATACTCATTAGCAAAAATTGGTATCCTCACCGGCAATAACAAAGACGAGTTCTCTGGAGGGATACAGCCTGGCTTCAACCCTCGGAGTAAAGTGCTGTGTCGCTCAGAAGAGCTATAAAACATGTCTTTATTGTTTGGGCCTTTCTTGACACATATCTTTCCTGTCCGTGCATGTTGAAGGGGAGTAATGTCCCAGTCCATCCTCCTGGGATGGCTTGCATGAGCATATCGTGCTAGAGGGAGGCATCTAGCAATGTCCGGTAACAAGATCAGTTTCTCCTTCCTTTGGAAAGTTTTCTGCTCAACCCGGGGTCTTGGCTGAGAACTTTTGTCAATGGCTTCCCCAAATAGGAACATGGGTTTCTTGTGGGTGATGGCGTCAGCAGACTGCAGGGGCTGCCCATTCTTCAGACTTAACAAAGTCTCATTATCCTGAGCTATCAAAATAGCTTGGCGAGAGGATGAAAGGGCATATTATGGGAAGAGCACATGGGATAAGTCTTCTTTGAATTCTGGCTCAACTAAAGTTCCTGTGAAGACTTCATAATTCGGGTCCTCTTTGATGTTAACTGCATCAAACAGAAAAAGCAGAATTCAGTACAAGTAAAATCAAAGATTCTGTCAGCAGATTGCACAAGCATCAGATTGTGCAAGCATCAGATTACGCAACCATCAGATTGCGCAACAATAGCTTCTATGCACAAACTGTCCAGTTGCGCCAACTCATCCTCTTGCACAAGCCATCAGATTGTGCTGAATAACTTGCGCAAAGTATCAGTTTGCGCTGGATAGCCATGCGCAAATCAGCAGACTGCGCTGACTTTTGCCAGCGTATTTTAACGATTGCGCAAAAAAATAATCTTCATAAAAATGAAGATTATTGGTTTTGTGCAACCGAAACCCTAAACAGGGCGGCACAACGTAACCAAATCTCTAAAAAGAGATCGATTTGAAGGTGCAGCAATGGCAAAGAACCCTAAAAAGGGTTTTGGATCGGATGTCTACCTTGCAGTGCTGGGTGAGCCACCTCATGACGTGAAGGGCGCGACGCAGCACGAGTCGAGGACTCGGCGGGGGCCTTCCCTTTCTCGATGGCGGATCGCTTTGGGGCCATAGAGATCGACGGGAAGAAGAATTAGGAAAGCTCAGGAAGTTTTCTCTTTTGAAAGTTCGAAAGCAAGTAAAGAATGGCAGAAGGAGAATTGAGAACTATTTATAGTTTTCGAGAATGAACAGACTCCTCAGATTGTACCGGATAAACAAGAGCTAATTCCTCCGATTGTGCAGACAGGTCATCATATGCGCAACTTGATTTTCAAAATCAAAATTCAAAGTATTTAAAGCTTTGACTATTTTCAAACTTTGAAAACTTTGAAGGGGGTCTTGTAGGTCCTAAAAATCAAGTTGCACCCATCAACAAAGTCATCAAAATCAAATTTTACATCCTTCATGTCAACTGTGGAGAAGACAGATTGTGCAACAATTCGATTGTGCAGGCTGAAGTGCGCACTCATCCAAGTGCACATGCTGACGTGACATCGTCATCATTACCTGACAAAGAATCAGATCTTCTGACAGTTGACAGCACGGAGAACGAGGAAACTGTTCGTTTATCGTACAGCACAGCGCTCGAAGATAGCTGTACATGCTACACAATCTGCCTGCAGCGCAATCCAGCCCAGCGCGGTCCATCCTAGCGCAATCCAAAGCCAGCGTAATTCAGGTGGCGTACTCCATTACTACAATTGACAAAGTGCACGTGGCTTTCATGCCATCAATGACTCATTATGTGGTAACTGTCTGTACACGATCATGCGTATTTCAATCAAATAATTCATGTGTCCAATACAGTTGGCCCACGATCAAACAACTGCCAGCAAGTCTGATGTCTGCGCGGTCCAATACAGCGCAATCCAACTTGCGCAGTCCAGAATAACAAAAAAGTAGTTATTTCTAGAACCCTATAAATAGAGTTTCAAGTCCTTTCTAGAGGGATCATACACGCATACAGAGGTCAGAGATCATCACCAGAGATCAGGAGTTCTTGCCAAAGTGCTGCTGCAATCTTCAGAGGCTACCGTCTTCAAAGTTCACATCGTCTAAGGGATAAAACGATCGTCTTCAGATCGAATTCCTATAGTTGTACTTTCCCAGAATTCTATTGTAATCTTCTTTACAAAGTTTGTTGAAATAAAGATCAACTTTTGTTTTTGCAAACAATGTCATGATTGACAATACTTACGAATTTGAATGTATGTCCTTTATGGATAGATTTTCAGGATACAATCAAATCAAGATGCATCCAGAAGATGAGAAATATACATTTTTTCACACTCCTCTTAGAGTCTATTGCTACACTGTCATACCATTCGGTCTTAAGAACGCTGGTGCAACTTATCAGCGGGCCATGAGTACCATCTTTCATGATCATTTATGAAAGACCGTTGAATGTTATGTTGACGATATTGCTGTCAAAAGTCATTTGAAAGAAGACCACGTTCAAGATTTGAGAACTATTTTCGATCTAATATTCCAGTATCAACTCAAGATGAATCCCACCAAGTCATTCTTGGGAGTCTCTAGTGGAAAATTTATTGGATTCGTTATTACATCTAAAGGTATACACGTTGACCCTGAGAAAATCAAAGCCATTCAAGAGATGCATCCTCCACGCAACCTAAAAGAGCAACGAGGATTCCAGAGACGGCTTGCGTACGTCAGAAGATTCATCTCAAATCTTTCTGGACGCTGTAGACCGTTCACTCAACTCATGAAGAAAGACGTGTCTTTTATTTGGACTGAAGAATATCAACAAGCATTTGAAGACATAAAGAGGTACTTGATGAACCATCCAGTTCTGGTGCCTCCAGTGTCAGGAATACCTTTTCTGATGTATGTTCGAGCAATGGACCACTCCTTAGGTGCTTTATTATCTCAGAAGAATAAAGAAGGTCATGAACAGGCTATCTACTACCTTAGCCATATGATGATTGGAGCTGAGCATCGATACACTCTAGTAGAAAAAGAATGTCTAGCTTTGATTTTTGCTATTCAAAAGACGAGACTTTATATCACTGGCCAAACTATTCATGTTATTTCTAGAGTTAACCCTCTTAGGGTCCTGATGAAGAATCCCAGTACCCTCAATTCTAGGCTTGCAACATGGGCCATATTGTTAGCACAATATGATATGGTTTATGTTCCTCAAAAGTCTATTAAAGGTCAAGCCCTTGCTAACTTTCTAGCAGCTCATCCAGTTCCCTAAACATCTAAACTCTACGATGATATTCCAGATGAAACCTTAGAGTCCAACATGATTTCAGAAGAAATTCTTACTTGGCATTTATTCTTCGATGGTGCATCCAGAATTGGACCAAAAGGTGCTATTGTTGCTGGAGTTGGAGTCGTTCTCGTCTCACCAGAAGGGTTAGCTATCCAAAGAGCTTATTCTTTAGATGAGTCATGTTCCAACAATGTGGCTGAAAACAACGCTCTACTCATTGGTCTCCAATTGGCTCAACAATTAGATATTGAGTATCTTGAAGTTTACGGAGACTCCAAACTGATTGTCAATCAAGTTAGAGGCATATACGAAGTTCGACATCAAGATTTGGTTCCATATCATGATGTGGCAATCAGGATGGCCACTTCATTCAAAAGTTTTTTCATCGAGCATGTACGTCGAGCATGTAACAGGAAACTGATACACTCGCTAATCTTGCAGCAGTAGTAGCAATTCCCGTCAGAAGGCAACAAATGATCGTCATCACTAATAAAGAGTTATTTTTTGTCCAGAATAACTTAAATATGGAAGTTAACAACCCAAACATAGAATTTAACAATTCAGTTGAAATTTGTGCCATTAATAAGATTGGAGGACTCCTTTCAAGGACTTTGTAGTCCATGATATCCTACTGTCACGACCCGCACCCGATTTTCGGACGCGAGCTCGTGAGCAAGCCAGCTACATGTCGAGCGGACTCCAGCCCGACTCGAGTACGTATAAGCTGTCCAGAATAGGGTATCATGTCTAATCTAACTATATCTCAATCCACAGGAATCATATAAACAAGAATGAACAAGTATGGGTCATGGTCTGTAGCCCATTAGCATATTGTTCGATTAGACTCTAAGAATGATAGGAGTCTATAAATAAGCAGAGTATATCATGGTACTGAATATAAAGCACGAGAGGATAATAAAGAAATATCACAAGCAAATACCTGTATCATGCATCGCAATCCTCTACCATCCCGCTCCGCTAACTAACTCCATACAATCGCTAAACCTGAAGTGATCATCAGGTCCTCAGAGGACTAGCAAGTTACATAAAACATGTATATCTAACATTTTAATCATGCAATAATATATATACAGGGTATAAACAGGAACTAGACAGGAAACTGACAGGTGGCTACAGACAGGTAACTATGAACACGGACACGGGATCAAGTATGCATAAATGAACTGCTGGAAGATCAATGGAATACCAACCCTCGCCACGAAAGTGGACTCGTAGGTCAGTTTCAAGACAAGTCACCCCGCCCCGTATGTGGACTCGCAGGTGCAAAGGACAACCCTCGCCCCGTGTGTGGACTCGCAGGTTGTAGAAAAGACAAAGGAATAGCAGTTCACTCACGCATACTTGCAGACACGACTCAGTCAAGATACAGGTGAAGACACGGTACAACTCAGTCATGACATAGGTAAGGACAACTCTAGCATGATCCATGACGTAAACAAGCCTGGTATAACTACACTATCAAGTCATAAATACTGATATACAAGCAAGACAATAAACTGGTAAACGCGGTATCATATAAATCTATAACAACTAAGATAACTAAAGATAACATACTACAACAGGTGTACTATAAGCATGAAAATAAACTATAGAGTGAGGCAAGGTATACTTGCCTGGAGGTAGCACGAAGAACCAATAAGATACCGTCAACTAGTAAGCCGAATAAGTCCAAGTCTCACAACTGTCTCCGAAAGATGAAATAAACATTGTCAATATTCTCAGAATGGTCAGATTAGCTAGGATTGCCTGTCCTTAAGTCCAATTCTGGATACAGGGGCAAAACTGATAATTTCGGGCAAAAATGGTGTCCGCCGTTGGACCCGCTTTGCACCGAAAAGCGTGCCAGAGTCAGTGGTCTCTAAAGTCGTCAAACTATATGTCAACAAGTCCGATTTTCTGATACGAACCCAACCGTATGTCCAAAGTTGGATTCCGGCAGGCCGTGCACAAAATTACCCGTTGAGTCGGACCGTGGGGCCCACAAAACGGCGATCTGATCAACTATCTCAGAATCGGACCTAGGCGTACAGGACCAGAAAAACGATACGGTCCTGTTGGCGCAAGTTTCGTCTCGATCTGACGAGCGTGCACAAAGTAATTGGAAAATTTGCACAGAGGCCGATACGGTGAATTTCGACGGATACACATCAAATTCGTCGCGCACACGCGACCAATTTGAATTCCGTCAAAGTCCACACGACCACGAAGCCGTTATGCACCTTTTGATGCTTTCGGTTCGTGACCAAGTCGCCCGGTTTGGCGGGACGCACGTGGTATCGAAGTGATTTCAATATTTCTACTGTTTTAAAAATAGGTTTTTGTCGATGTTTGGAATCTGATTTCTCGACGCTTAGTCAATGAAATCGAGTTCTGTAAATTAGGTTGCAGAGGCCTATAGGTTGGCTAGGACTGTCTTTGGTTTGTTTTTGAAAACGCCTAATGGTTGGTTCAACAATGGCCATCCAAGTTGGATTGCAAAATCAGTTATAATACTCTATTTTCGATGGTTTTTCCTGAAGTTTCAGGAATTCCTATAATTCATTTAAGGCAAACTAAACAAATCTAATTAAAGGCGTTGATAGAGGGTTAACCCAGCTATTCATAAAAATTTATAAATCAAAATTTCGTGGAGAAGGGATGGAGAAAACCTACCTCGAAGAATGCCCTGTTGCTGCCATTGCTGCTGCTGTCGTGTGCGGCTTCCGGCGACCCGCACGGCCATGCACGGCAATCCAGGGGCGCGCGCCGGCGCCTGGGGCGGAAGGTGGGTCGCCAGGGAGAGGTGGTGGCGTAGTAGTGGGTATCGATTAGGGTTTTCCTCGTTCGATCTATATAGGCGTATTATCACGTTTGAACTTGTTTCACGGGGGGTCGGAGAAAATATTTGGAGCTCGGGCTAGGTGGGGGGAAAGGGTCGGGTTACTAGGCCTGTGGGAGCCTTTGGGATGGTAGGATGGCTGCTTCTATTTTCGTTTTACTATTTTTCTCTATTTCCTATTTCTTTTTCTTTTTCTTTTCTTTTCTCTTTAATAGCTCTCTCTCTCTCTCTCTCTCTATATATCTATATATATATAT